>ML792838.1:247131-269114 GCA_009831015.1 Picea engelmannii
ATCTGGCCACCTTTTCGTCATCACTCTCCCGATGACCAACTCTGATGTTGAGCCTGTAGAATTCCTCGGTGTACTCCTTCACCGTCATCAACTTCTGTCTCAGGTTCTGCATGCGCCTGAACAGAGTGATCTGGTAGTCTCTCGGGATGAACTTCACCTTCATCTTAGCGTCATCCTGTCCCAACTTTTGATCTTCTGTTTGCCTCGGGAACGTCTCTCTGCCTGCAGCTCGTCCCACCATAAGGCTGCATGTCCCTTCAGCTTGGTGACAACATGCCTCACCTTCTTGTCTTCTTCGTAATCGAAGTATGTATCCAATGCGCGGATCCAATCCAGCAATTCCTCTGTGTCTAGACTTCCCTCACAGACGGGGATGTCCATCTTCGTCTTCGAGCTCATCCTTGAAATGGCTCTAATCAACCTCTCGGTTGACGCGTCTTCTGTCGTGACTTCTTCTTCAGCATGTCCAGCTTCCTCTTCAATCTCAGGATCACTGAACTCTGCGGCACCAACACCACGTCTCTGGGCGGTCTCCATTTCTTCGAGTCTGGCTTGGAGATCTCTCATCTCTCGCTCTATCTCAGCATTACCTGCTGGCCTACCCCTTCTTCGGGCATCCCTGTCCTCACGACCAGGATATTGCCTCTCTCTTCTGGGCGGCATGGCGAAATCTGCTTCTCTCTGCTACTTGAACAAAGAGAGTTCCACTCTGACGCAAGTCATGAGTATCAGAGTGCTTTCCTTTCCTCTTTCTCTCCTCCTATCTGAAATATACAGACGAGACTTTCCTGCTCTGATACCACCCTGACGCAAACCCCGCTCTCACAGCAGCCGGTTGCTCCACCAGGACCTTCTTCGCTTCACAGGCCCGAAGAGTCAACGCCCTTCTAACTCCTCTCGGGAGTCTCGTCACCCACAGGATACTTCTCGGTGATCTTCTCTTCGCGTACCGGGAGATCGGATCTCGCGATATCGCGAGACTCGTAACACCGCTTCGTGCCCCTCAACGTCGAAACCTCGATCCCCGATATTCCACGGTCGATACTTCGGGATATCGCCGCTCGCGATGCCAAGCCCTTGTATTTCGGAACCCCGAGTGCCGAAGTGCCGACACCACATGTTATATTCCACACAGTCTCTGTGGGACCCGTCGTAACTCGGGACTTCGCTATTCCTCCATGTTTCTTCCAGCGTCGAAAACACCGAAGTGTCGAATCCCGAATCCACAGGATCTCGTGCCACATGTCCGCGCTCCAATCGACGGTCCCATTTTTGTCGAGAAATCACGACTCGTGATCTCGACATGCATGCAATGCTTGCACTCGCCAACCCCGATATGCCGATGCACGATGGCCCACGGGTTTTGCCTGTTCCTGAAGACTCCTTTCTTTCAGAAGCTCAAGTCGTCGATTCTCTTCCTCTTGAAGAGTTCTCCGCTTTACCCCCTTTACCCTGTGTGAACTTCACTGTGGTCTACTCCCACCGTGAAGAGGAAGGTGCTATCCCTCTTGAGCTTTTGTGACTCTGGCTCCTTCAGAGCTTTCTCGATCACGTTCCCTATGCTCGACCTCGACCTCCGCCAACCCTCAACAATGCTGAAAATTTCCAGGTTCTATGCACTCGCAGTCAAAGCAACCCGGCCTTCCCTTCTCAGACTTGCTACTGGAAGTTCAGTTCGACCTGCACTCACCTGAACGGCTCGATTAATCCAAATCAACTCCGAGTTGAATGAGAATGAGAGTTTAACTGTAGAGCCTCCTCGACGCACTCTATGCGGAGGAATTCGACTGCACTCTATGCAGGAATCTCCTGGCTCAAACAGAGAAACAGTTGAAACTCATTCGTTCATTCTCTCAGGTTTCGAACCTGATATGAAATCACATAAGCAACATATAGAAGATAAGCATATAAAGAAGCAAGTATGCAACATAATAATATCAACAGCACACAAAACTCAAACACAACCATGGAATTGAATCAAGAGGTTTCTTCTATTAATTCAATCTGTACATGGGGTTTCTTCACGAACTCTCTGCTTTGTTCTCTATTGCTCTCTCTATGCTAATGCTAAATAATAATCTATTACACAAGGAGGGTGCCGATATTCGTTTTCCCTCCTGGAAATGAAACTGTCTAATCTACAGCTAACCCTATCTACCAGCATTAAAACTATTTAATGTCCTCTTATCTACATTACAATACAAGTGCGCTTCATATGAATGCGTTCCTTCAAACGACGGCGCAACAATCTTCATCGTGATTCAAAAAGGTATGTGTTGGTGTTGTCCAGATGTCCTTCTCTTTCCTCCACGTTGGCTCGTGTTATGGCATCGTAGATGCTCCTGCATCAAGTATGTTTAATGTATTTTCAGCATTACATCAAAGTGATATCCCTTGTTCAAAAGGGGAGAGATTATTCAGAGGAAGATCAAAGGCACTCAGACAGGAGGAGTAGCCTCAAGGAAAGTTCAAGCAGGGGGAGCAGCCCCAAGAGGAAAATGGCCCTTTTCCATTGATGTCAAAGGGGGAGAGATAGTCACACTGATGTGATTGATGATTATTGATTGGGAGAGATAGTCACATTTGGGAGAGGTAGTCACATTGACTATTGATGTAGAGCATGCATTATCTACATGTTGACATCAATAATTGGTAATTGGTGTTGACATCAATATTGGTATTGCCATCAATACCAAAGGGGGAGATTGTTGGATCATGTTGTCATTGATGCCAATGGTTTGATTGATTGATGTCAAGTGATTGATTAATGCCAAAGGATTGATTGATGTAATGTAATATGTATTGTCCTTGATGAAAATGCATAGATGAAGATGGATCAATGAGTTGTCAATGATATGATGAAGATGGATCAATGAGTTGTCATTGATACATGATGAAGATGGATCGATGTGGTTTCATTGGTATATGATGCATTGTTGGAAAAATGTATAGATGAATCATTATTGTCTTATAATGATTGATAAGGTGCACAAATGGATGAACTCCAAAGTGGTCCCCTTATGGTGAAAGCCCTCACGGGAAGATGCTTTGCGGATTGAGTTATCCTAGAAGAATGGTTGCAGGACTCATGCTCTCATTATTGTCTTATCATGATTGATAAGGTGCACAAATGGATGAACTCTAGAGTGGTCCCCTTATGGTGAAAGCCCTCACGGGAAGACGCTTTGCGGATTGAGTTATCCTAGAAGAATGGTTGGAGGACCCATGCTTGTACGTGGAATAATGAGATGAAGATCAAGGAAATTGTTGGTGAAACTATCCTAGATGGATAGTGTTTGTCATGCCATTTACGGTGGTATGTGGAATGTCACATAACTCCTCATGGTTTGAGAGTTATGGCCTTACAAAGATGAAGGACCCCCACATGAAGGCTTGAAGGACCCCCACAAAAATTTACTTTAATGAATCCAAAAATACATCTAACAAGAACATGCATAAGGGTTCCAATAAGTGATTATATGTTTTAAAGATAAACAAATGGAAATAATAGCATAAACCACAAGTATATCCACTTTCAAAGAGAGAATTAGGAGCTAGTTGATGTGTGTGCTGGATCTGATGTGTAAGATAAGAATTGTAAACAACTCCAGATTTGTATTTATATTTATCACTCAAACAATAAAACTTCAAAGAGGTTAGAACCACGTTTAAGCTACTTTAAGGCACAAAGAGTGAAGACAATTAGCATGAATCAATGGTGCAATTTGTGCTTGTGATTGCCAAATGCTTAAATGCTAAGAGGGGACAAGCTTAAGGATGTCCTTGAACTTCTAAATCTGTTTTATGAATGAAAACACATAAATTTCATATTTAGAGCATGAAAACACCATCACATAGTGAGATTTTACACTAGAAAGCAAGACGTCTTGGATGTTTCCTCTTGAGCAATGAATATACCATGCAAAAATAGCCMAAAAAGTGTTMAAAACAAGTTCTAAAGATGTATAGCCATTCACTAAGCAAGAACTTGTAAAATAGATGGTGAATCCCCCTGGGGTTTTACAAGTTAGCACTTGGAATTCACCAAATGAATCTCTAAGTAAAMGATAAACAATTAGAAGCACCTTAGAGACGAAATTCACAACTAGRTCTATAATATAAGCTTGTATAAATATMTAGAAATGAAATCGAGGCTAGGCATGAGTAAGAATACACCTTGAAGCACCAAACACTAGCCTTAGGGTTTCATCAAATCTTTTTTTTTKYTGYAATTTAATTTCCAGATTTGATAAATTCTTTAAATCATCCCACAAAACATTGAATAAGATCTTGAAGCTCCTTTCTATAGGGTTGTTTTGTCTTCTTAGGGTTAGAGATCAACATTTAATCACAAACCCTAGAAATAATTTGTCTAGGAAATAAAATAAACAGTTAACTTTACACTAGACAATGAAAGATCAATCATGGCTTTAATAAAATACCTAAAACCCTTGCCATGGAACCAAAGGAAATATGAGACAAGAGATTGAGCACTCACCAAACCAACAAAGGAAGATGGAAGAGATAGAAACCCTAGACGTCTTCCTCTCAAGTGATTAATTAATCCTTCAAATGGATCAATCTTGCTAGCTAGTAGAAGTCTTGAAAATTCACAACTAATCTTTGATGCACCAAGAAAATAACGAAGAAAGAGAGAGCTTCAAAAATTGACACAAAAGATTTTCAACAATTCGTATTCTCAAATTATGTCCAGCAACAACAACAAATTGGAATGAGAGGAGAGCCTCTATTTATAGATGAGGCTTCTACATATTTCTCATTCTTTATTATTTTCTATCTCAATAAAATTATCCTAGGAGACTTACAAAAGGTGACTTGTCATCCACACAAAGAAAGAGACTAAGTCAAAAACAAGTAAAACATGTCACATGTATATAAAACCCCCATGAGAAGAAGGGTTGCTCCATAGAAGAGGGGTAAAATTGCTCAAGTAGCTCGATGTTCCAAGGAATATGTGTAGTAAAGGCCTCAAATCATTGTGTAGAAGCATCATATGCAAGGAAAGTGCCAACATCTAGCCTCATAATATGGAACAACCTCCTAGAAGGGTGAATAATACCCCAAGAAAGAAGACAACTCCTCTAAATGTGCTCGTGAATGCTCAAAAGATGCCTCCAAGGTGTGACCACATCCTTGTCTCGGGCAAAGTTCCTCCACAAGGCATGGAAAGTGCCCCTCCAAGTCAAATCAACTCATAAAAATAACCCACAACTATCATAATGTCCACATGTGTGGGTCATCCCTCTAATCAAGTAATAAGATGCTCAAAAAGTGATGAAAAGAGAGGGCATTCTGGAATCTTCAATGTTGCATGTGTAGAGGATGTCCATGCATGCATAAATATCTCATTTGTGCCTCATAGGATGTGGCATGTGCCTTGGGATATGTGCATTTCCTCAAGAACTATGAGACTGCTTAGGATATGTGCACTGCCTCAAGAACTATGAGACTGCCTTGGGATATGTGCATTGCCTCAAGAACTATGAGACTGCCTTGGGAAATGTGAAATCAAGTGAGCATTTGTCGAATCATATCTCATGGTAGATGGCCAAAGTGTGGTAAACGCATAAGAGGATCCATGCTAAATCATAAAATAAGTGTGCTATACATAGGTGTGACAACATTTAAAACAAGAGCAACACTTTTACATCATATACAAAGAAGCAAGAGAGACTAGTAACTCCCCTATATCATGTGTCCTAGTAAATCCACCCCTAGATGATCAGAACCTACCCAAATCATAAATGACTGACATGATGATGAGTTGCCAACATCAAGGGGTTGTCAGTCCAATCTATAGGAGAAATGTCTATCTTGAAGTGGGAACTAAAAGGATAGACCATGACTAACCACAAGGGGTCTTGGGATACTACATAGCCCCCCCCCCCCCACCAATACATAGAACAACTAAGAATGGTCCAATACAATACATGAGTACAAATACAACCACACTATTGGCTCATCATAATATGATGAGGCACATAATATGCTCATATGATGGTCGACATCTGGAAAACAAATATGAGGCACACTGAAGCGAATCTGAGGTGTAACGGAGCCTATTAACAATGATTTTTAAAATCAACTTATATTCCAGATTATAAAGAGAAAATGGCATGTAATCCTCAAAGTAGATAGGATATTGTGTTTTGGGAATATCAACAATGAATATTGAATCTAGTCCCCTCGTGATCTTTTCTACGACCCTCAACTCCTCAACCCTTCTTAAGAGATCTTCCCTAACCAAATCCAATAACCCAAGAAATAATTTGATCATCCACCCTTTGGGCCGCAGGCTTTTTTATCTTTCGAAGGAAATTAACACAACCTTGATCTCTTCCTTTGTCATTTCTGATTTTGGGCTTGAATTAATTTGATCATTTACAAGACTTGTGAATAACCTTAATTTTTTCACAATTTCTTCGATATTGGTTATGTTGGGATCTTTGAACAGGTTCTTGAAATGGAGCTTACCCGCTTCAGTGATCCCCAAAAAAGTACCTAACCTTGGAACTATCTAGCTTATGGATTTCCTGGATGATGTTCATTATTCTTATATAGTAGTGAACCAACAAAAATACTTGGTATTCATATCACCTTTTGCAATCCATAACACTCTACTTTTTAACCTTCATTGCACCTCCTCCTTTTCGAGGAGAGCCTTTTTTTCTTTCTTTCGGGACTTTTAGATTACTGAATTCAACATCTATAAAGACACCTATTGTATTGTCATCAAAGAGAACTATTATCTCTTCTTCAACGTGTCTAAGCTCTTTTTGAGCCTTTAGTGCATGGCCTCGATCCCAAACTATTGTTTCCTCATTAACCCTTTTCATGTTATCCACAAATGTCTTCACGGCTAAGGCTTCATTATTATTATCAAAATATGTCTCCACTCCCTAAAAACTAGAACTTTGAAGTTCCCTTCAGAAAGGCATGATTGATTGAACTTAATGGAGTAGGAGGCTTTCGATCACCCACTTTCATTTGAAGAATTATAGGTAAGGGATTCTATAGGCCGCCCTAACCTACTATTTATTTTTACCTATGACTGTTTTTCATTAGATTCTCGGCCACCAAAAATCTATCCAGTCATTTAGATACTCCTTCTCTACCTTTCTTGTTGTTCCTCCAGGTAGGGAATATCTTGGTTGGTTGGACCTCAAGGAAATGTGAGAAAAGATAAGCAAGAATATCTTGCCTTACAACCTCTCCACAAATCTCTCTTGGATTTAGGGTAAAATTTAAATTCTCTCCAATGGTCAAGTTATCGTTAGTTAGAACACTAGAGCTGCCAAGCTTGTCCCATAAAGGTTTTTTTTCCACATAGGGGTTGTAGATATTTAAATTCCTAACACCTACCCAAGTTATTTAGACCTTAATTCAATATCTAAACCTATAAAGATCACATTAGTAGAAATAACACTTAAGTTATAATTCCATCCAGACACCAGGCCCCCTGACAAACCTTCCACATCCAGAGAACATAAATTCCAATCTTTTGGACATAACAACAGGAACTCCACTGCTTTGGAACCAACACACATATTTTCTTGAAGAAGAAGCACATCATGATTATAAATTGCGAACAATATTTTCAAGGCTTTTTTCTTAAGGGCACCTCACACCCCTTTAAATTTTAAAGATATTGAATAGGTTTAGGGGTCTTCCTTGCTCTAAGGGACCTAAAAATTGTGAGTTTCTTTCCTTCCCTGACTTCTTTTTTGGTTTAAGACTCAGCCTTTGAGATGTGTGATTTCCTACCCACTATGATAGGGCCTTCAAAATATAGTATTAAACCTCCTCCCATAACCTCAAACTCCTCTTCGGTCTTTTTTTGGTTTTACCTCGACAAAAGGGTAGAATTATGAAGATGTTTTTTTATGTTCTACATTAGTCCCAGCTGATTAACCCTTTGACAATCATACTTCTTCAAAAATAGGCGTGCTCGAGGATTCCTTGAGAGAAGACTCATACTTACTCTTAACAAACTTCTTCTTAGGGATTTCAATAGCCAGAAGAAGACCTCTACTTTCTAAAGGAGTTAAGGATGACTATTTATCATAGGAATACAGAGTGCCCTCAACCCTTAAACCCTCCTTGCCCTTCCACTCAAAACCCTAACACCCACCCAAAAAAGGATTATCTTTTTGTATATTCTTAGTGCATTGATTAGAATTAAAAAACCACATACCTTGCATTGACGAGACTAACTAGACTTTGTTGAATACACATTCTGACTAATGCCTTTATCATGACCAATAGTAAGGTCTTGGGCTTCTAACTAGGTCAAACATTTCCCTTTCAATGGTAAACAAATCTTTGAACCTTTCACTTCTTCTAAGGAGTTTTCTACTGAGACCGGTGTTGGTTTTTTGACCTACTTTTTTTGCTTCTACTCAATAGCCCTTCTAGTATTTTTGCAATCCTTCTAGTAATGACCAATACTATGACAAGCATTACATTGAAAAGGTACCTTCCAATAATCCAATTTCTAAATGAAAGACTGGTTCTCCAGGACCACTTCAATATTTGATAGGAAACCCTCTTTGAGATTTATCTCCACCAAAATTTTGATTACCCTTGTGTCTTCTTTACTCAGAAAGTTCTCCTCCAATGTTACAAACCTACCCAACACATTGCCCACTCCTTCTAAGATTCTCTTGTTCCACAATTCCAATGGCAACCCATGTAGAAGGATACAAACTTTCTCTACATAAGTCAGCTCCTTTCTAGGGTCAAAACTAGGTTTCCACTTTTTTCAACACTAGAACCGACAGTCCTTGCAACTAGGCTTGCTTCATAATTAATTCTACAATCTCCACTTTCTTTGGCACAAAACATAACCAACTTATCACTAAAACACAAAACATAGACAAATACCCTAGCAACGACATCCAAGCACTATTTATCCATGCACATAGAGACTCCCCCTTCATAGATTTGCTCATAAACCTCCTAACCAACGCTTTCTCCATCAAAACCTTAACACGTGCCAAACCCATGTCCAGACCCACCACCATCTTGACCTGCTTAGGCTTGAGTTTGATACATTTTCATATTTTCCTTTTGCTTCCAATATTCACTGCCTCCTTCTCGACTTGCCTTGACTCCTTGAGGCCCTTGGTTATCGAATTTCCATCAATTGATGATTTTTCTTCTGAACCCTTTACCTCATCCTGAGCCAAACTCTTGTTTTCTTCTTTACCAGTCTAAACACCTATGCCTTGGCTCTTTGAAACTAAAGAGTTTGTATTTCCTAGTTTGGTCTCCTCTCGAAATGACAACCAATAGGCTTAACCAAAAAAATGAGTAAAAAATATAGAGTGATTACCACACCAACCTCCAATAGATTTCTCTGAATGCATTACTGTTTCTTGTAACATCCCCACTATAATCCTCATTTTAATTAATGCATAATGTAGATATGAATATGGTTGCCAAATAGATTTTTGCGGCCTGCACACTCATGAGGCTCGCACCTGAGGTCACATGGGCTTACTCTTTTGCCCAACACAAAGGTTCTCGGGCAAAGGGCCTTTTGATTTAGGAAAACTCGTGCAGTATTGACCATAGGGCGGTCGGTAGACGACGCTCAAAGTGGTTAGGAGGTAAGCAATTTTTTGGGTCTCCCTACACAGGAGCAGAGCTACCCAATGGAAAATTATAATGACGTGGTGGACTATTCACCAGAGCTAGGAGAATTGTTGCCCTAGATGGGGACAATTGGCAGCCCCATACACCCCCTATCGGTCCAGCTGGAGAAAGAAATACCGTCAATAATGCATGGAGACTTTTTTTCTCAGTTCTCATGAGTTTCTAGCTACTATCACGAGCAAGATCTATAAGCCCTATCCTGGCTCTGCAGAGCTGTGGTTTTCGGGGTTGGTCCGGTGTTGACTAGCTCTATTACTTCATTTCCTAGATCAACCTCCTAGTGTGGTTCGTATACGTAGACTTCTGAAGTCCCTTTTTCCCCCATACCATGTGGTTTTTCTCCTGCCTCGGCCTTGACAAACCTTTCTTGGTCGTTCCCATAACCATCAATGTCGATGTCCTCTCCTACCCTTCGGAGAGAACAAGGGTTTACCCAGGAGGCACTTCAAGGTGAAGGAACAACATATTCAACCCCAGCTTTTGAAAACTGGGTTTCCTTGGAACATGGTTCGACTACGGATTTGTTCTATCCTTACATGGAGCAAGCATACTTCTCGTATCAGCGAGAAGACTATGTGGAAGGGTTTATTACAACAAATTTAAGGCCCTCAAACTTTAGTGAGTGGGTCACAGTTTTTGGTGGGGAGTATGGAAAAATAACTAGGCTAGCTCAAAATTTAGGTCTCATGGGAGATTTTGAGTCAAGGCATAGGAAACATAATAAGTGTGTGGGATCTTCCAAGACAAGCCTTAATTTTACTCTCGGCGACGATCTAACCCTCTCAGGGGTGGCAGAAATGGCAGATAAAACCCTAGTAGGGAAAGCTTATGGCTGCCAATTTAGTGAGAAGTCGTTAAAATCTTGGGCTGCGACAAAATCAAATGTGACCTACAACCCTCCCCCCAAAATCAATCGCATGTCTAGAGGTTGGTTCATGCTTGTTTTTTCAGAAAAATCACAGGCAGCAGTGATACTTCAAAAAAGTCAGTTCATCAACTCCTCTCCGATCTTATTGAAGCTTTGGAACCCTACCTTCGACGTTGCAAGAGAGAGATTGGACTCCATACCAATATGGGTTCGGCTGCCAGACCTTCCCCCTCATCTTTGGAATGAAAAATGCTTTCTAGCAATTGGGAATTTTCTGTGGGAATTCCTAGTGGAAAATATGGGATTCATAGAATCTAGGGAGATGTCGGTCTTAAAGATTTTGGTTCTATTAAACATCAAAGAAGGGCTTAAGGAATTCCTTAACTTGACGGATTTGGGAAGGACTAGAGTTCAAATCCTTGGCACTACTCCATGTGAACCATTAGCGACGTGAATAGTAGAAGCAGAGGTATCGACAGTATAGGAGGGTGAATCATTGGCATTGGTCCCAGTTGTGAGAGATGTGTCGGTTACAGAAGGTTGCTTGGAGGCCATTCCACAATTTTAAATCGACAACATTTTTGGTATGCATCTTACTATTTCCCGACCAATGAATGGTTTTTTTTAAGATTTTAATTTTTCATTGATGGATGGTCGTCATTTCCCCCAGAATCTTCCCTCCATAATCCTTTTGGCTTTAATCCCTCCTCCCAAGCCCCCGAAATCATCTCTCCAGTCTTTGCCCAACGTTGCTATCAGATCGGGCACCCCGTCCGAATCCCTAGTCTCCCAGTCCCCTGAGGACTCTTCTTGTGAGGAGTTTGAGGATTCAATCATTCGATATCAACTCCATAACAGAACAATATCCATTCCCAATTGAGACCACAAAGGACTGGGTCCAAATCTGGATATACATAAAACAAAAAAGGGACAAGGTAGAAACTCTTATCTCTACAAGGCACAATCTCGAACACTGGTGGGCATTGCCTCAACGCGACAAAATTCAATTGTAGGGGCGCTTAGAGTAGCGAAAATCTTGGTAGGGGTTCCCCCATGAAACTTCTTACCTTCAATTGTAGGGGTTTTGCGAGTTCCCCCAAAAAAACCGCACTAAAGAGGTTGGTGTTATTAAACCAAACAGATATTGTTCTACTACAAGAAACCCTAGCAGATGAAGACACGACCACCAAACTTCTATCTACCCTCTTCTTGGGCTGGTCTTTTCTGGGACTGGATGCCAGAGGTAGGTCAAGTGGCTTAGCCATCAGATGGATAGCTAGAAGTATCAAACTTATAAACTCTTGGGCATTTGACTTTGGTATAGGGGGAGATTTTTTGGTGGAAGATATTGGAAAGGAGTTTAGAATAATTAATGTCTATGGACCTCACACAGATCATAGCTCTTTCTAGGAAAATCTGCTTGGCAAAGATATATTAAAGAACGATCGTCTAATTCTTGGGGGGAGATCTAAATTTCTCTCTGGGGGAGGCAGAAAGTTGGGGCCCCTAAGCCCACCCAAGCAACCAAACATGTTTTTTTAGTCGCTTATTGGCCTCCAATGGACTCATTGATATAGCTCCTGTAAAGTTGTTACACACTTGGCAGGATATGAGGGTCGGGGATGCTCGTATTGCAAAAAGGTTGCATCATTTTTTGATCTTTGAATCCTTAGTGTTTCTTTCTTTCCAATTTTGGCAATGGATTGGTAGTGGAGGCAAATTGAATCATTCCCCAGTTTGGTTAGAAATGGAAGGAGGCCCCAAAAAGCAAGCAACACCTTTTAAATTCAACTCCTCTTGGTGGAAAGATGAGAGTTTTCAACAGTTGGTCAAGTCAAATTAGACTAACATAAGGGATACAGAAGGAACTCCGACAGGTATTCAATTTGTGTTTGTTATGGACCTAACCTACCTAACCTCTCAAGTGGGTAGAATAATATATTTCCATGTAATAAAGGTCAATATTAATAAGGCCTAGCAATAAGGAGGAATAAGTCAAATGTAAGAAGACTTAATAGAAGGTTTCGCTTCTAGAAGGATATTCCTCTAGATTATTCTTTTGGATAGATAGATTTAGTATAAATAGGAATAGAGGGTATGAGAAGTTTTGTCTTAGATATTATTGTAATAGAGCTCTGCTCTGCTGAAGGTTTCCCCCTCGAAGAGGCAAGTGAACATTGCTCTCACTAGTCAAAGTGTTATTTTTGGTGTTATTCTGGTATTATTCTCGTGTTATTGTGGTATTGTTCTAGCTATATCATTGTTTCTCTGCCATTTCTAGCTAATTATTTATGTTCTGCATACTATTTTATAACTGGAATACTACAAGTGGTATCATAACACCTTCCTTGGCAGAAAATTGTGGGTTAAATTTTTGCAGGGTAGAGACGTATTCCGACGTCTTTAAGCTACAAAGATCTGTCTTTACGTGCATGAACCTGCGGTCAGGGATTCATACACGCAGGAAATACAAGTGGTACTTAAGCACACATTTGTTGGCCACCCTTGTAACCCTTATTGGTACCCCTTTGGGTGGTAGTGCATCAGACAACACCTGTATACAAATCAACCTAGATCTTTTGAAGCCCTCCATAGATAAACCGATCGGTCGCCTGACTGTTATAGTGACACTAAGAACAACACTCGAGAAGATACTCTTTAGTACTTTGGTAGTTGGATAGTACGGCTAAGGGCATGGTCTAGCCTCCTTAGTTGGTGCCCTAAGATATTGGGTCGAGTACTACTGTTGGACCTCGCACATATATCAGAGAGCTATAGCACAGGGCAAACCCTTGTCTGTAGAACCTTTGAATACCCTAACCCTTGGGATGGAAACATAAATAGAACCAACAAGATCTATAGTCATGCTACGGTGTCTTATGCATTCTAGTTATGAAATTACTACACATTTCTTCTTGTTAAGCATTTGGGCATTTTCTCACTGCAATATTCTTTAGGCCAGAGTATAACTCTGCGGGAGTAAATAAAAAAAATAGAGTATAGTGGTCCCACCAGCACACTTATTTGGAACCTATTCCATTGGATTCCCCTTTTATTTTTGATCACAGTCATACCCTTCATTTTAATCCTTTTTTGTTTCAGTGGACCCCACCCCTTCCCAGTTTCCCTATTTTGCTACCTATTCCATTATATTTCCCTTCACGCATTGATCATCGTGGTACCTATCACTTCTAAGTCCTTTTTTTTTGTGGTCCCACCCACCCATTTTTTTCTTTACTCGCACTTCCCCTCTCCAAATGGCCACCACTCGCAACCAAGAATTCCAATCTTCCATCAATCAAGCCCGTGTCTCGATCGAACATATCACATCTCAGATGGATTCTACCCATTCCCGCATTGACAAATTAGAGCACAAATTTAACAACATGGAAGCCAACCTCACAACCCAATTTACCTCCCTCCAGTCTGTTGTCAATCAATTGTTGAACCACCCTACGGATCCTTCCTCATCAAACCAACCCGATCTTGTTGATTCCTCTCAGTCTCTGCATTTTCAATCCAACTCCTTTCATCGTGAACCCCATCTTCCTCACATAGAGGTCGATAAATTTAATGGATCTAATCCTACAGGTTGGGTCACTCAAATGGAGCATTATTTTTCTCTACATGGTATTACTAACGAGTTGGCCAAACTTCGCTATGTTGTCCTCTATCTAGATCCTGAACGCTGGAAATGGTGGCAATGGCAAAAAAATTCACATCAGGGGTATACTGCCTGGACCCAGTTTGTTGTTGAGCTCTATGCTCGCTTTGATACTGATACCCACTATCTCAGTCGTTTGACCAAGTTGAAACAGTCAGGCACAAAGGAAGACTTCATCACTGCTTTTGAGCATTTGGCCTTTTGAACATAGGGCATATCAGATGCGTTCTTCTGTGAATACTTTATTAGTGTTCTCAAGGATGAAATCTGATCCTAAGTTCTCATGGCCCGCCCTCGAACTTGGTTGGAAGCTACTCAACGTGCTAAAGAGGCCCAACAAGTTGTTTTTTCCTAGAAAAAAAAAACCCTTTTATTCCTTGCCCTCGACCCACTAATCCTAATCCCCTCTGTCACTCCCCTCAAGGTCCATAAACTGACTAGGTCTGAAATGGTTGAATGCCAATTGAAGGGTCTTTGCTATAATTATGATGAAAAATATTTTCCGGGGCACAAGTGTGAGGAACAAAAAATATTTATGGCCATTTCCAAAGATGTTCCTGAAGAGGATGTGAGCGTTCCCCTTGTTGAAGAACCCACCCTTCCCGATGCCACCCAGGAGCCTCCTGACCCACCTGAAGTTGACCCACTTATTTCTTTGCATGCCCTCACTGGCTTCTCAACCCCACAAATGCTCAAGCTCATTGGCTACATTAAGCATAGGAATGTCATCATCCTTGTTGACAATGGTAGCACCCACAATTTTATTCATCGTCGCATTGCCTAGGAAACTAATTGCCATATTCGTGTTGTTAATAATTTTCAAATCATGATATCCGATGGTGGGTCCATGAAATGTGGTGGGTGTTGTGAAAGTGTTTGTCTTCAAATTGGACATTACCAACTAAAATCTCATATGTTTTCCATTGACATGGGAGGTTGTGACATTGTGCTAGGTGTTGAATGGTTACACACTTTGGGTCCCATTCCTATGGATTTTAAGGAATTAACCATGCAATTCCAACAGGAATGACAAAGGTATCAATTCCAAGGTCTAACAGCTAGTTCTCCTGAGATCATTAGTTCCCATCGTATGGAAAAGCTCCTAAAAAAAGGCCACTCTAGTATCATTGCTCAACTCCATTCTATTCAAGTCATTGAGACACCCTCTGTGCATCCTGACCTCTAAGCTATCCTTTCCACGCATCAAGTTGTTTTTCCACCCCTAAGGGTCTTCCTCCTTCTCGTGGTGTTCATGATAATTCCATTCCCCTTGTTCCTGGCAGTCTTCCTCCCAATGTTCGTCCTTATCGTCACTCCTTTTCCCAAAAGAATGAAATTGAGAAGATAGTGCAGGAATTGCTCCAAGCAAGTGTTATCCACCCCAGTACCAGACCTTATTCTTCCCCTGTGGTCATGGTACTTAATAAATAAGGTACTTGGCGCATGTGTCATGACTTTCATGCCCTCAATAAGCTCACCATCAAGGACAAGTTCCCCATTCCTATCATTGATGATCTCTTGGATGAGATGAGTGGTGCTCAATACTTTACTAAACTTGATCTGTGTTCTTGCTACCACCAGACACGTATGCAAGAAGCTGACATACCCAAGACTGCCTTTCGAACTCACGAGGGTCACTATGAGTTTTTGGTCATGCCCTTTGGCCCATGTAATGCCCCCTCCAACTTCCAAAGCCTCATGAATCATGTCTTTCATTCTTTTTTTCTGTCTTTTTGTCTTAGTTTTCTTTGATGATATTCTCATCTATAGTAAAACTTGGCAATCTCATCTTTCCCATGCAGATCAAATTCTCCATCTACTCTCACAGCACCAATGTTTCCTCGAACGCTCTAAATGTGCCTTTGGAGCCTCATAAGTAGAGTACTTGGGTCATATTGTTGGAAAGGCTAGTGTCCGGGTGGATCCTCAAAAGATTGAAGTAATGCAGGATTGGACTCGCCCCAAGAATATCAAAAGCTTGTGTGGTTTTTTGGGTTTAACCGACTATTATCGCAAGTTTGTTCATAATTATGGGAAGATTGCGGCCCCTCTCACTTTTCTCCTTAAAAAGAATTCTTTCACTTGGAATCTTGCAGCGGATCAGGCTTTTCAAGCTTTGAAGGAAGCTATGTGTACTACTCTGGTCTTGGCCCTTCTTGATTTCACAAAAACCTTTGTCCTCGAATGTGATGCCTCTGACAGAGGAATTGGAGTTGTCCTTATGCAAGAAGGCAAATCTTTGGCCTTTACTAGCAAACAATTGTCTGAACACCATTTGGGCCAATCAATCTATGAAAAGAAAATGTTAGCTATTATGCATGTAGTGGATCTCTAGTGCCCTTATCTCCTGGGGCAACGCTTCCAAATTAAGACAGATCATCAAAGCCTCGAGTATTTTCTGGAGCAACGACCTTCCTCCCCAGAGAAACAAAAATGGGTAACTAAGCTCTTTGGTTATGATTATGAGATCATTTACAAGAAAGGTAAATAAAATGTGGTTGTTGACGCTCTTTCTCGAAAATATGAAAATGAAGGGTCCCTTTTTTCCCTCTCCTTCATTGTACCAGATTGGCTCCAAGTTGTGCGCCAAGAATGGCTACATGATCCTAAAATATCGCATATGATCCAACAATTGAAAGCCAACTCTCCAGTTTCCCCAGGGTACTCTTGGCACAACGATGAACTTCACTACAAAGGTCGTTTGTATTTAAGTAAACAATCACAACTTAAATCCACGGTGCTTTTTGAGCGTCATGCTACTCCCACAACTGGGCATTCAGGGTTTACCAAAACCTATGACCGGGTCAAACGTTCTTTTTTCTGGGATGGTATGAAAAAGGACGTTAGTAATTTTGTAGTAGAATGTGATGTTTGTCAACACAACAAAGGCGAAACCATCAAACCTCCTGGCACACTCCAACCGCTTCCGATTCCACCCGCTATTTGGAGGGACATCTCTATGAATTTTATTGTGGGATTACCTAAATCAGAAAATAAGTCCGTCATCATGGTGGTTGTGGATCGTCTTTCCAAGTATGCTCATTTCTATGCTCTTCAACACCCATTTACCGCATCAATTGCGGCTCAAATTTTCATGGATCATATCTTCAAGCTTCATGACATGCCTCATTCTATTGTTTCTGATCGAGATCCAACTTTCACCAACAATTTTTTGCAAGAGTTGTTCAGACTCCACGACACCCAATTTCATCTTATCACTGCCTATCATCCCCACATTGATGGTCAAACTGACGTCGACAATAAGTGTTTGGAGACTTATTTGTGGTGTTTTGCCTCTGAAAGGCAAAATCAATGGGCTCAATGGTGGTACAACACTTCTTACCATGCAACTACTCACATGACTCCTTTTGAAGCAGTATATGGCCAAAAGCCACCTTCAGTTCTCTCCTACATGCCAGGTGTATCAAAGGTCCAGGCAGTTGACCAAACACTTACAGTTCGCAAGGCTATTCTTCGTACCCTCAAAGAGAATTTGGTCACGGATCATAATCGCATGAAGCAACAAACCGATGAAGATCGCTGAGAATGGAAATTTGTTGAAGGAGACCAGGTATTTCTTCAGCTGCAATCTTATAAGCAAACTTCCCTCAAGGCCAAACATTGTCAGAAACTGGCACCCAAATTTTATGGTCCTTATACAGTTCTCAAGCGCATTGGACAGGTGGCCTATCAGTTAGATTTACCCAATCATTCTAAGCTCCATCATGTTTTTCATGTCTCTTGCTTAAAGAAGGTGATTGGAACTAAGTGCCAAACTCAAAACAACCTTCCCGAGTTGGATGAAGAAGGATCCATCTGGTTGCAGCCACAAGCAGTTTTGGATCAATGAGAGTGTCGTTTTCGTTAGCATCCCATCAAGGAAGTGTTAGTTTAGTGGAAAGAGACAACTCCAGCAGATGCCACTTGGGAGCCCGCTAACATTTTGCAACAATTTCCTCATCTCAAGCCTTGAGGACAAGGTTGATTCTAAGGGGGAGGGCATGTTAGGGACCTAACTTACCTAACCCCTCAAGTGGGTAGAATAATATATTTCCATGTAATAAAAGTCAATATTAATAAGGCCTAGCAATAAGGAGGAATAAGTTAAATGTAAGAAGACCCGATAGAAGCTTCCACTTCTAGAAGGATATTCCTCTAGATTGTTCTTTTGGATAGATAGATTTAGTATAAATAGGAATAGAGGGTATGATAAGTTTTATCTTGGATATTATTGTAATAGAGCTCTGCTTTGCTAGAGGTAGCCCCTTCGAAGAGGCAAGTGAAAATTGCTCTCAATAATCAAAGTGCTTTTTCTGGTGTTATTCTGGTATTATTCTCGTGTTATTGTGGTATTGTTCTAGTTATATTACTGTTTCTCTGCCATTTCTAGCTAATTATTTATGTTCTGCATACTATTTTATAACTAGAATACTACAACGTCAAACCTTAAAATAATAAAAAAGTTGGTTATCCCTTGGGAAAAAACAAAACAGAAAGCAGAGGAACAAGAACTCCAAAGTATTGAGGATCAACTTAGGTTTATACAAGAAGAATCAAAGACATGGTTCATGGCATTTTTGGCTCGCGACAATCTTAAAAGACTTGAAGCCAGGCATAGACTACTGCTAGTGGAACAAGCCCAAAGGCCCCTTGCCCTCCTAAGTAGCTCTGCAATTTCCCCACACCTTGGGGCTTCATCCCGGTGAATCCGACAGCTATGGATGGTTGGGTACTATACTAAATCACCTCATCTACAACTGCAAAATATGGCAGCAATCAAAGAGTCTTTGGGATGGCACAAATCCCAAGGCAAATGGTGATGTGGCATATTAATTTTATCGCTTTATGAAAAAAGATTTTTTGTAATATGTAGTCTCGCATAATTTGTTTTTTGGTATGTATACATTGTAATTAAGAGGTCAAATCATATTTGATTTGATCCCTTTTAGGATAAGGTTACTTTTTGGTAAAAAGACAAAAAGACTTTAGGGTTGGTCCACTTGTCACTTTTCCAAAAGTGACAAGTGTCTTGTGACCTGACCCTAAGCCTTCACCTCTCCTTTATAAATAAGAGGGTTGGCATTGTAAAAAACGAGGATGAATATAGTAACAAAGTTGTGCTGAAATTTTCCAAGACTCTTTGTGTGTGTGATACTTGTTGAATTTTAGTTGTTGGATATGTCACTTGTTGGTTAAGGGTTGAGCGGTAGAAGTACATACTTGTTATGTTAGTTATCTCTAGGAGGGATTGGTTAGCTAGGTGTTTGTTGTTGCTTTCTTGGGTTTAAGTTACTTGCTTTCATTTTCTAACAGTTTGGTTTAACTTGTTTGATGTGTTTTAGTGCATATTTTCTTAAATACTCAGTTGTTTTCAGCCTTGGCTAGTGGTTGGGAGTCTTAGGGCCCCTTAGGACAACCCTTAAATAAGCCTCTTAGCTTGTTGTTCATATTGTTTGCTTCCTTATCTTGTTCATGTATATTTTTGTTATGTTTTCTTACTATTAACCTTGCTGCCCCAAACAGGAAAATTGACCATTTTGGTCAATTTCCCCCCACGAGACAACCATCTTAGTTGACTATTATCTATCTTTTATATACAAATTTTTGTTTCATTTATTTCAATTATATATATATAAAAACACTAAAATTTTGTTGTTTGCCTGCAAGGACTTAAACCGGTCACCTACTCTGCTTCTCCTAAGCAGTTGGGGACCACCTAAAGACTTGTTTGAGGCAAAGGGGCTAGCAGGACAATGAGGAAAAAATATCAAATCTGATCGGTAAATCTACCCAGTCACTCTCATATTCACCTTACATTCATTAGCACTCATCCTGAAATTTTTGGCACATATACCCATGTTGATATACTTTGTTTGTGTAGATAGTTTGAGTAGTTTACTTGTAAATTTCTGTTTATAAAATTTGATCTGTACTTTCGTAGATAATCATCACGATTTATAAATTCCAATCAGTAAACTTCCAATCCCCATACAAGGAATTAGTTGGGGCTTTCATGCACATAGTGGCCTTGCCGCTCGCAAAGAGCCTCAACCCATTCCTTTGGGTTGAATGAGATAATTGTTTACTTGTAAATAGTTGATTTTGTCATCTTTTCATTGTATAACTTTTCATTCACTAATCTATAGGTGGCTGGCCCTAAAGGGGCCATGCAAAAATCAACAAGCTAAATACATTAAAAAACCGCAAAAACACTTCAAAACAAAGCAGGGGTCCACCCCATACACTCAAAACAAAACCTATACTATTTAACTATATACATATACATATTATTTAGTTGTGACATATATGTCACATATTTATTTTACTTGTTTTTGTATAAAGTTTTAGATAGATTTCAAATTCATTAACCATGAGGCACGCTTGTGAAAGCAAGACGTGACCTTGCCACGTGGATGGCTTGGTCATTTATTTCAAGCAATTTCAATTTTATAAGATACTAAAAGTCAAAGCCAGGGAGTCTTCATCAAGATAAGCTCGAAAGTTGTCTAGTTAGTATAAATCGAGTGGTCTTTCCTTAGTACCACACGGTCAAGGAGTTGAATAGCTCAGTTTGGTTGGAATACTACTCTGCTTGGGTAAGCTCATCTAAAACTCCCTTTAGGGGGGTCCTTGGCCTCTTCCTTTTCGCAGGTATCCTTCTTCCATTCAAGAGGCTTTAAGAGCTTGAAAGCGCTAGTTACGAGAAGTGGCTAATCCTTGTTTCTCTTAACTGCATGGGGCACTCTTTAACATAACCACCGTGGTCCGCTAAGACTACTCTTCTTATACTGGTTGGCACAGTTTCGAGATGTGTTTGCATGATCAGGATAACCTTCAAAACAGTGTGGTGGCCAAGGCATGTGTTAGTAACTAAAAATTCACCAATAAAATACATTTAAAGTCAAACCTTTTTTCAGTCCACCCTTCATCCACAAACCAAAATTGAAGTCGTAAATACTCTCCCAAACATAGTTGTAACAACTTGTAAAAGGTTGTCCATCTTGTTTTACATTCCCCCTTTTGATTCGATAATTTTCCGGGATCACTTCCTGGGTCACCCTGGGGGGTACCAAGCCATTCTGGGCTTGTTTCCTTGTCTTAAAAGCTTCAAACAACTTGTTGTTCGTTTCATTGTCTTAAAATCTTCGAACAACTTGTTGTTCGCAATTTACAACCATCTAAAAGGACTTGTCTATAGCTTTTAAACTCAAGTTTCACCCCCTTTTTTATTTTTTCACTCTAGGCATCCATTAGTTTGATTGTCGAGGACCTCAGTTTACACCGGGAACCCATTCTGGGCTATTTTCCAAGGCTTTAAGGGAGCGAACATCTCGCTATTCACTTTGTTTAGTCCGTTGTCCTAAAAATCAGCGAGCTTATTTTCATCCTATTGTCCATAGTTTTCACCCCCTAGGCCATTTTGGCCATCCGGGAAGCTGAGGGAGGACAACACCCATGGTGGGTGGTCCCAAGAAAGACTTCTTGTAAGTCTTTCACCTCTCCTTTTCCCCCTTCATTACCACCTCAGGCGAAGGACCACCTAAGGTGCGGGTAGTCTTTGCCTTATGTCGAGCTACCAAAGAGGCTATAACCGACTTCACAACCAGATAGGTCAGATCTATCCCAATAGACATATTTTTCTTATAACATTGCATTAGAACAACAATTATTTGTTGTTGGTAGTTTTCGTGGCAGTGAGTTTCATTGAGTTTCCAACAGAGATATCCCTGGTTACTTGTGCCAGAGAGACCCTGATAAATGAATGGGACGCCC
>ML792838.1:272886-291496 GCA_009831015.1 Picea engelmannii
GTAAAAGGGCTTAGGACAGGCAGGAGTCGCTCGGCAGCATATCGAGAAAAAAACATGTCTACATTAGTTTATTATAAAATGAAATGAACTATAGTTAAAATATACCAATATTAATGAAGCATTTGCCGACAGGACCAGGACACAATTGCTTCACCTCTCTGCAAGACTCAAATTATTCCACGCATTCTTCGATTATTTGAAAGAGAGCGTTTGAGCGATAGAGGAGATGGAAGGAGGACGAGAAGAAGAAGGAATGATAGGGCCGGGGCCCGCTGCTCCTGCCCCGCGTAAGCGTCCTCTCCAGTTCGAGCAGGCCTATCTCGACTCTCTGCCCTCTGCTCACATGTAAGTTTCTTCTTGCTTTTGGATTTACTGTAAAATTTTTCCTCTTTACTCCCATGTTCAAACCCATCGAGCCTTGAACACTTCGCGTTTGAGGATCTATCTATTCATGGATTTAGGCTTGCCAACTCCACGGTAATGAAATTTGTTGTTTTTATGCCTGCCAAAATATTCAATGATTCGGGCATCCGGCTACCAGCTATAGCATTAGGTTTCACGGTTAAGGACCGTTCACCTAGTTATCGAAGACCATGAAACCATTGTGTCCTCTCTTACCCATCCTCGTGGATGGAGCTGAACCTTAGATATATACATGTCGCGTCTTGCTCCTCTATGTTAAGGCAGGCAGGCTTAGCCACACTTAGTATCTCATGCTTCAATGGTGATTTAAATAGGCCTCTTTCCTGCTCACATTTTAATGTTACTATAACGAGTTTTGACTTTTTTCCATGATCACAAAGTTGATTGACTTCTTTCTTCGGCTCATTCCTATTAAATACCGCTTAATTTACTTAGTAATACAATTGCTCACATTTTAATGTTATTATAACGAGTTTTGACTTTTTTCCATGATCACAAAATTGATTGACTTCACTCTTCGGCTCATTCCTATTGAATACCGCTTAATTTACTTAGTAATACAATCCCAACTGTATAAGAAAGAAGTAAAATCTTAAAAAACACCCTCACACAGCCAAGTATAAATCGGCGAACTCTAGAAATTACCAGGAAAGGAAAAAGAGTACGAGGGTACCATGTTCAATAAAGTAGTTCATGAAAAAGAGTATAAGGACACTATGTTCGAATGATAAAGTAGTTCATAGTTTTCAACTGTACCCAATCCCTCGCAATTTAACAAAAGGTCATATTGATTATATCTCTATAAAAAATTAGTTTCTCAACAATCCACTGGAACCCTAGATTGGTACCTATTTTCTTTCAAAATTGTTTACTTGCATGTATATTTTGGAGTATTGCTTTATGCAGAGAACTGATATACCGCCATTAATGATCCCGGAGGAGTTCAGAGATTGCCTAATTCCATGGTTGATGGAGTTGTGCTGAAAAGAAGTTTGACTAGAAAATTCTCAAGTATGGGCACCGGCATGCAGATTCGGTGGTTGTATTAGAGGTTTGGAATAGTGCAAAAAATTAATGCAAGGCACACATTGCAGTGATCAATCCTTAATGCAGATTAGAGTGCCAAACAGCACTGTGTTGTGGACGTCCTGGAATCCTTGTCGTGCAGAAGAAAATCTCAGTCGCAATAAGTTTCTCGTGCAACCTGGTGTGCTGACTTTGTTCTAGATGACAGCCAGAACAGCACAGCCTCGCTGGCAGAGTTGGACAGCTCAACAAATTGGCACACAGAAAATGCCAACAATCGTGATGGATCCTCTTCCATTTCTGCCTCTGCATCTTCCTTGAAATTCTGTAAAATATTGTAACATAAACACTATGAACAGATGAGAGTGCTTCATCTTCCCTTATCTAGTTATTTCTACCCTATGTTGACATTGTAAAGGGGTTGATTAGTTGGTTACTTTGATTGTTGGCTATTAAGCTTCATGCTGTTCATATTTCTGATGTACAAGCTATTCAATTAATATAAATTTTGGAGTTGATTTCCTGCCCACGTACCAATCTTTCTGTGTTGTTTGTATGGGTTTGCTTAAGTTAATCAGTCATGCCATAAATTTTAAGTATTGTGTATGAAATAAATTAAGTACGGTAATCTGTGTTGCGGTTATGCTAATTCTGCCAATGCTGTATGAGGCAAAACATGGAATCTGATTTTTCTTGAAAATCTGAAAACTGATAAGTGCTAACAACAGCAAACAATAGAAAATAAACAGAAGTAATGATTGTAAAACCAAGCAACAACAGATTCAACATTAACGACAGAAATTCCAGCAATTTTCCGGCAGTAGATTTGTTAGCAGATTCTATGGCAGTAGCAGCAGAAGAAAAACCAGCAATATCTATGACTCTACAAATAACATGTTGGAATTATGGTTGTAATCTTCAAATGGTGCCATGACTCACTCATATGTGAAGAATTTTGAGGTTCCTTGTCGGCTGCTACAGGTCTGTCTTAGGGACTGTCACAAGGTCAGTAGCAGGCCTGTTTTCTATCCTTTTCTGGCAGCAAGCAGATCTGTTCTAGCTGCTGTTTGAAGGCTGCTAACAGGTCTGATATAATGCTGTTTTAGGACTGCCTTTTAGGAATTTTTTTCTGTTCATTTAAAGCTGTTGTCATAAGGGTTTATTTAGGAAGTTTTGCTGTCCATGATTAGCTCTCACAACATATATTAAAACAGTAAATACCCTCTAGATCTTTTACACTTTTAATGCTGAAATAAAACTATGCAAATGACAGATTTGACACAAGTGTTTTTTGTCAACATGACCCTGGAAAAACCCCCATGGGGAAAACCAGTTTGAGAGGAATATTTATTATGGAGTCATAAGAGAAATAGTACAGAAAAATAGATACACTAGAAGAACCTGATTACAATGGCCAACTCCTTACAAGCTTGGCATATGGTTCTTCCTTTGAGTGCGTGCCCTTCTTGGGATTTGTGCCGCTTCTCTTTGCTGCCTGCTACCTTGGAGTTTGCGCCCCCTTTGCTTGGTACGCCCTTCTCCTTGGCTTTGTGCGCCCCTCTCCAAGCGAAATTGCCCCTCTCCAATGGTGTGCCCCTTCACTAAGCTTGTGCGCCCTCAAACAATGGTGCGCCTCCTTCTCCTTTGCTCTTCTTCCTCTCTTCTCTTCCCTTCACTCCAAACTCGAGAGCAAACAATGAATGCGAAATCTCCTCATACTTTTTCCTTTAGCCTCATCCTTAGGTTAACCTAGGAACCAATAGCTAGGATTAGATCTTAGCCAACCAAGATCAAGGGTGGAGATTAGATCTCCCTTTTTACTTAAGTTTCCTAAGTCACTTTATGACTTAATTAGCTCATAAAGTCACTTTGACTTTACTTTTTCCCCCTTTACTGTTAGACACTCAATAACACTAGGGGACCACTTCCCAAGGTACCGAAACTCAACACTCCCTCTTATCGATGAAAGTGTTCTTCAACACTCCCATTTTGTTTCTGAAGTAGACATGCTTGCCCCTTGGCAAAGACTTCGTGAGAATGTCTGCAATCTGCTCATCAGTAGATATGCACTTAAGCTAAACTGCTCCTCTCTGAACCTAATCACGGATGAAGTGGTATCTGATCTCTATGTGCTTGGACCTATCGTGAAAGACTGGATTCTCATAGAGTTTGATACAACTTTGATTATCACAATGAATCATTGTAGGCCTCAACTCATGACCAAATAGACCAACCAACAATTTGCGAAGACAAATGGGCTCACAACTGGCCTGACTAGCTGCCATATTCTCTGCCTCAGTAGAACTCAATGCCATTGACTTTTGTTTCTGACTGAACCAGGAAACAACTCCTGATCCCAACTCGAAACAACACCCTGAAGTGCTCTTCCTGTCAACTGCACATCCTGCCCAATCTGAGTTTGTATAGCCAATCAACCTGAGCCCATCACCTTTGATGTAGTCTAAACCATAATCCATTGATCCTGCTATGTACCTCAAAACATGTTTTGCCTCTATCCAGTGCACACTCCTAGGCTCCATCATATACTGTTTGAGAGTGTTTACAACAAAACAAATATATGGTCTAGTGTTGACCAGATATATCAATGAACCAATCAATTGACAATATCTCTTGGCATCCACCAACTCGGACTCAGAAGCACTAAGCTTCTTCTAGTTGGTGACCATAGGTGTCTACATTGGTCTGCAATCCTCCATCAAAAATCTGCTCAAACTATCCGCTGCATACTTCCCCTGCCCCAGGAATACGTGCCCATCCTCTTGCTAAACCTCCATGCCGAAGAATAATGCATTAGTCCTATGCCTTTCATCTCAAACTCTGAAGCAAGACCCCTCTTGCAATCAACTATGAGCTCCTTGTTAAGTTTTGAGCTATTATTAGGTTTCTTTTCAATTTACTAGATAACAATAGCATAGGTAGGATAACTGAGAGAAACACAATCACAAGATACACAACATTTATCCTGGAAAACCCTCACGGGGAAGAAAACCCAACAAAAACTTCCTTAATATAGATAGCCAATACAATGCCAAGACAATAAACCAAACACTAGAGAATATCCAACACTGAGCAATGCGCCTCTCTCTCTTCCTTCTTCTGACAACTGGCAACTGTAGCTTCCTTCAAACTTGCGCACTAGATGAGTGAGCTGAGTGAGTGTGATAATCAGGCGATGGCTTCCTTTATTTATACAAACTGGCAGGTGCTGAAAAGGTGTCTCTTCACTGGGCAGGGCCGACTTGTCTTCTTAGTGGTTAAAACCACTTTAATTAGCCTGGGGTCCGACTTCTCAATTTGCATAATATATTTAGGGTTTGACCAATCAGCAAAAGGGGATTTGGTCAATTACAATGCCCGACATGATCAATTCACAAAAGGGGATTTGATCTATAAATAAATGACTCAAATAATAATAATAATAATAATAAGTAGAATACTCTTTGCAGTTACAATATTTCAACACTCCTCCCCTCTAGTGATAAACAAGTCATTACCATATAGGATAAGAATGAGAGTATCCTCTCCAAAAACAATGTAGTAGAGATTCAGATCCGCCTCACTCTTCTTAAAGCCCATCTGTAGCAAGTAAGAATCAATCCTGGAATTCCAAGCTCGTGGAACTTGCTTCAGACCATATAGTGCCTTTTTCAAGAGGCACATGTGGGACTCTCTCCCAAACACCTCGAACCCCTGTGGCTGCTCAATGTATACCTCCTCCTCTATATGACCATTCAGAAATGCAGTCTTCACATCCATCTGATCGATCTTCCAGCCCATCGCTGCAGCAATGGCCATGATACTCCTGATGGAAGTATATCTCGCAATTGGTGCGAATGTCTCATCATAGTCAATGACTCAATCCCCTCAATTCGAGAGAATCCTCTCGCCACAAATCGAGCCTTGTGTTTCTCTATGTTTCCATTTGTAGCATACTTTGTCTTGTACAACCACCTGGAAGTCACAACTGACTTCCCCTCTGGTCTAGGCACCACCACCCACACATTATTCCGCATGATGGAATCATACTTCTCTTGCATGGCCTCTCTCCAGACCTGCTGGTCTACTGCCCGCTCAAAAGTAGTGGGCTCGGAATCTGTGTTGCTCGTCACCATGGCCAAGTAGGAACCAAACCTCTCTAGTGCTCTGCTCTCTCTCATCAACCTCTTGGGCTCACTAATATGCTCCTTGGCTTCCTTCAGGGTCTCCTGAAACCATCTCAATTTCTTCTTCCTTGAAGTAATCTCCTTTGGAGCATAGATCTCACCATAGATGTCCCCTCAGTCTCATGCCCCTCAGTCTCATCCATAGATCTCACCATAGATGTCTGAGATCCTGAAGCACGTACACTTGTGTTCTGTGAACCAGACACTTGTGATCCTGTAGCTGTACTGGGTGGACTAGTCACCCCTGAACTCAGTGTAATAGACACCCGAGGCTGTGTCCCCTGAGATGCATCAACCTGTCTTTGTGGGACCTCCTCAACTCTATCTCTCAACTCACAAGATCTCTGAAACGCTCTATCCTCAAATCTAACATCTCTCCTCACAACAACTCTCCGCAGTGCTTGTATGTAGATCCGATAGGCCTTTGAGACCCCACTGTATCCAACTAGGATCCCCTTCTTTGTTGTGGGATCCGACTTTGTCCTCTTCTCGGAAGGGACATGAAAGAAAGTCAGACACCCAAATATGCGAAGGTGTCCAACATCTGGCCTCCTCCCAGTGAAGGCCTCCTTAGGAGTCTTGCTCTCCAGAGCTCTATGTGGAATCCTGTTCTTTAGATACATTGCAACACTGCAAGCCTTAATCTATAAGAAAAATGGCAACCCTTGATCATGCAACATAGATCTCGTTGCACCAACAATAGCTCGGTTCTTCCTCTTAGCAACTCCATTCTACTGGGGGTTGTAAGGAACATTCAACCGTCTCCTAATACCCTACTGGGTGCAGAAGTCTCTGAACTCTGTGGAGGTATACTCACCCCCATTGTCCGACCTCAAGACCTTGATCTTTCTCCCTGTCTGGTTCTCCACAAGAGCCTTAAACTCTTGGAACCTCTTGAAGACCTCACTCTTGGTCTTCAAGAAATAGATCCAAGTCCTTCTGGAGTGGTCATCAATGAATGTCACATAGTACTCACATCCACCCAAGGAAACTAATGATATGGGCCTGCACACATCAGAGTGTACCTAATCAAGTATCCCTGCTGATCTAGTGTCACTACTCGGAAAGACAGTCTTGGTGTACTTCCCAAGAGCACACCCCCTGCATACCTTCTGATGCTCAGTGCTGAACTGTGGCAATCCTGTCACAATCTCCCTCAACACCCTCAGAGCTCCATGATGCAAGTGAGCCATCCTCCTATGCCAGAGCTCACACAACTGACTGCTGATGCTGCTACTAGCCAAGGCATGTAATGGCTGAAAACTGAGTCTGTACAATTTCCCATCTCGAGTCCCAATCACTTTGGCTGATGTGATACTGGATCCCTTAGGGTAAATGAGGACCTCGTCACCTCAGAATGACACCTCAAATCCCCTATCCTGAATGGTGGAAACCTAAGTCACCTGGCACGAGGACACGGGACACGGAGGACACAGAAATACGAGTATCCGATACGGACACGACGACCCTCGAAATCAGGACAACGGGGGACACGTTATATAGATATAAAATATAATTTTAATATATATATTAATATAAGTTAAAAATTACTGAAATAGACAAAATATTGATAGATAATAGATTCATAGACTATAGTAGATATTGATCACTATCAGTGATACTTTGAAAAAGATACAATCATACTGTATACATCATAGATTCATACATCATACAAAATTCAAATCAATCAATCTATCTCTAAACATCATACTCATAGAAGTTAGAACATAGACATACTGAAGTCTGATAGTCTGATACGGTACAATGTACATAATACAAATTATACAATGATATGATACATGTATGAATCATGAATATGATGTTCATGTAACATTAGAATTTAGAACCAATGTGAATGAACCATAAAATAGAAGTTAGAACCATAAATACTAAATAACAGTTTGCAGATTTCTCATTAACTTTAGTCTTTAAGTTATTAAAATAAAAATGTATTACATAGATGCTGAGGGAGTTCTACTCCAAAATACAAAATAGATTAGAATCTAGATACAAATAGGTAGGTACTAGGAATCTCATATCTCATAGACTCAAGTCTCATAGATATTAGAGTCGCTGTAAGTGTCAATAGTTCTCCTCCATGTCATAATCAACATCACTACCACTGTCCTGTCCTCCATCCTCCTCCTCCTCTATGCCCAATCCAAGCTCTGCTGCTCCACCCGCTGGTGTGGTGGATGACTCATCAAGAGGCTCCTCATTGTCCTCATCAAAAGTGACCGGCTCTAAGATCGGTTCATTAAGATCCATGTCGGCTAATGCCAACTCAAGATTGCCATCCAAACCCATATCATCAAGAAAGACATCCCACATCTTTGACTTTCCCTTCAACCACTCCTGCCTTTTCCTGTAAATAAGACGAAGGTTGGTGTGCACATACACCATTGTCTCTGCCCTGGACTGCTCAATCCTGCTCTTTTTCACATTGTACAAATTTCCATATGTGCTCCAATTCCTCTTGCAACAAAAGGATGAAGTAACCTGAGAAAGGACCTTGAAGGCTAACTGTTGTAGAATAGGGCATGCTGCCCCATGAGTTGCCCACCATAGATAGACCTCTTTGACCCCCCTGTCTTCAATCACATCATACCCTCCAAACCTCTTAGTGCCAGTGGAGAACTCAACGAAGCCTGCCTCAATCTCATTAAGCAATGCTCTATCCTGGTATATCCTTCTAAACACTATCTTTCTCCCGTGTGAAATCTCTCCATCCATGTGAGGAGGGAATCTGGGTGAAGGGCCAACACCGGCAGTGAGCCACTCTTAACTGTAGAACTTGGGGTTCAATGAATGAGCCAAGCAATGTAAAGGTGTACAATTCTTATCCCACCTAGAAAGAAGAATATCCTATACAGTGGACCATAAGCTCTCTGCTGATGTCCCATACTCAAGGGACTCATTCTCAATAACAATTGTCTTCATAGACTCAATCATGGAGTCCCATCCCTCATAAACATCTCCCAAGATGGGCTTGTCTGTGTCTGCAAACCTCAAAAGAGAAATGATAGGGTCCATGATCTTAATGCTAAGATTGACCCTCTCCCACCAACCATCATCTAACACTGTGTCCTTTACCTTTTTTGAAGCAGCTTGATCTGTCTTTCTCCAAAAAGACCAAAGATCTGAAATAACCATGGCCCCAAGAGCGGACTTGACCTCCCTCAACCTCTTAAGCATGATGAATGAGGTAGCAAACCGAGTATATGCAATCTTCAACAATGATAGATGTGTGTACTGTTTATATATTGTAAGGGCATTGGTATGGTTTTGTACAAAATTCTGGATATGGCGTGCATCATCAATAAGAGTGCCAATTCATGTCACATCTGAAGCAATGGATTTAAGTGCTAAATTCAAGGAATGAACAATGCACGGTGTCCAAAATATTTGTGGATATTTAGCTTCCACAATTATGCCAGCAGCTTTGCAAACAGGTGCATTGTCTCTAATAATTTGCACACAAGAATCAACACCTACATCTTCAATAACTTTTATGAACAACTCACCCATATATGTTGCATCCTTGTACACTGTCCAAGAGCATCCACCGCTTTCAAGAAGATCGGTCCATTCTGGGAAGATACCATGAAATTGATGAGTGGATGGTGTGCTGCATCCGTCCATCCATCAGAAACAATACTGACACCTGATGAGACCCATGTAGATTTAATGGGTTGTAGGATTTTTTCCACCTCCTTCTTTGCCTTACTCAACAATGTGGTTCTAAGCTTCTCTGAACCTGGAGGTACATACCCTGTTGGAGCTTGTGTAACACCCTTTTGTTACTGTAACACTTTGATACCAAACTGTAACTCCCCCTTTCACTGCCGGGCAGGTGCTACTTCGCGGAATAACATTCTCATACTTAATTATATATATATGACATGCATTTAAGCAAATGAAACACATTTAAACTCAGAGTAACATAAGAATTACTGCTAACACAAATATTCCCTGTCATTAACAATAATTCATCTGCACAACAGAATACATGATAAAATATAAGTATCACAGGCATGCAAAACATAACATTTAACATAAGCTGATACTTATCTTGAAACTGTGGTAATTCCACCAACCAGGTGCATGCCTTCCACGAACCTCCCAGCCTTAGACCACACTGCTCATCAAGCTCAGCAGTGGGTCACCCCCGAGCTGGGACTAAGCTCCACCCCCAAGGCAAGGAATCCTAGGCTAGGCTGAGGTTACAGGGAAAACACACAGTCACAAAGAAGGAATTCTCTCCCAAGAACCACTCATACTCACTGCCCACAGACTCTCCTTCCCCACATGCCTGTTCCACCCCAGGAGTATACACCTTCTCTGTCACCTAGACAGTCCTTCGGCTGCTAACCTCCCTTGCCTTGGGTTTCAGCAACAGACCGGACCGAAAGTCTCCGAGCTTTGTCGCAGCTACAGGGTTCCTTCCAGGAGTTCTCTCCTTCCTCTGCGCACTCTCTCACCAGAAGAGAGTCGCTCACAGGCCCAACAACCTGTTCTTCCAACTTCACCACCTCTCTCACCTGGAGAGAGTGTAGTACTAACTGGCCAACAAGCCACACGCAGTCCAGCACTGCGTGGCCACAACAACCAACAGGGAAAACAGACACGGGCTTTCCAAACGGGCTCAGCAATGACAGGATGGTCTCACGGTTATGGCTTTGGGACAGAGACTCCACACTTAGGCTCGATCTGCTCAGACAGAGGATGTCTTGGCTTTCCAAAAATCAACACAGGCTATCCCCGAAATCAACACACAGACTTCTCAGAGATGCGTGATGAGTTGTCCACGCAGGGGTAGATTCCGACTCCACGGTTCACAACAGGATGTACGGGCTATCTCAGAACAAACACAGGCCTTTTCTCCCGGTTCAGAGGATGCACCAGGGTATCTCTGCAGGGGTCGGACGGGTTCATGCTCAGACGGTCAGGTAGAATGGAGGAGGAACCGCCAACACGGCTCATCTCAGCTATTTTTTTGCATGCGCCTAGGTTGACACTTGTCACCCGTACAATCGCATGCATTCCTTCAACATGCGTTCCTTCCATTTGGACGTTGCTTGTCCTTCCAAAAAAGAACTTAGGATTAAACATATTATTCACATGTCTTTTGGAATAATATTAAAATATTATTCCCCAAGGACTTAAGTCCCTAGGCTCCACACTTAGCCCCCTTTTCCCACCTTCTAGCCCCTAATCCCTTGCCCACTCTGTGGAAGCTTAGTCCCCCATCACTCATTCATCGTGGTCGGTTTGCACGCGGTGGTGTTTATATTTTATTATTGTTCTGCATAAATACAGGTACAAAATCAGGCTCTTGGCCTTCAACACTTAGGCTCTCTGGTCTAACAATCACATAAGCCCACTAGCTTATATAAACTCGGCTCACCAGCCTATAAAACATATTTACAATTCATTTCATAAACAAGATTTACAATAGGGCTCGACCTTGGAGACATTACAGCTTGTTCAACTAGAGCTTTACACATCTCAACAAACATAGGAGACCGTGCAACATTAAATGAGATGAAGTTGAGATAGAAAAAAAATGCAATGGTAAGATCAACTTCATCTCTCTTCTCTTGCTGAAAAATCTTGTCCATTGGACCAAGAGTTGAGGCTGCCCTCTTTTTTGGTGTTGTCATGTCAAACCCACTCCCAAATCTGCTAGATGGAGTCCTCAAGAAAGGAAGAGGATCCTCATTCTTTTGTTTGTTGCTCATTGCTGCCACATTCCCCAAACCAACTTTATTTTCTATCTCCATCAATGCTCGTTTTTCAGCACTCACTACTTTACATGGTCCAAGTCCACAAGGAAGGGCCAATAAATGGCTTTTAACCCGGTAGTAGGTACTCTTGTACTCATTGTGGCAAAAATTACAAATCCAAGTAACATTCCCTCCCCCAGAAGCCTTTGAGACTGATCCCTGCCCTTGTTTTTTAGTGACATACTTCCATAGGAGGTATTTCTTCTCACTAGCTTGTTTCCTTGCTACAGCAGGGTCATATACAACCCTTGAAACAGCAGCAACACTAGCAGTAGCATTGGCACTTGAAATAGATGGAGAGCTTCCAGCACCTTATGAAGATAAGTTTTGTCTTTGAGCATTGACAAATCCAAGTAACATTCCCTCCCCTAGAAGCCTTTGAGACTGATCCCTGCCCTTGTTTTTTAGTGACATACTTCCATAGGGGGTATTTCTTCTCACTAGCTTGTTTCCTTGCTACAGCAGGGTCATATACAGCCCTTGAAACAGCAGCAACACTAGCAGTAGCATTGGCACTTGAAATAGATGGAGAGCTTCCAGCACCTTATGAAGATAAGTTTTGTCTTTGAGCATTGACATTCCCCCCTCTCTTCTGACCTCTACCTGCCATGATTTCTTGCTCAATGCTGACTCAAGAGTCAAGAGTCAAAGACTCAAAACCAAATCTGAAATGTTTAATGAAGTAGGGCAGCTGCCAAGTTCCACCAAATAAAATGCCATTAGTTTGCAAATTGCAAGTTTATTTTGTGACAAATAAAAAACCTTAGACAATACAATTTAATCTACGGTATGTACCCCTTCCTTCTACAATTTTACTATTTAATCTATTATCTACCCCTTCCTCTAGAGTCTAAACTCAAAGACAATACAAAAAGTGGACTGGGGTCTACTTTCACAGCCAACTCAGCATACCTTTGCTGAAGTATACGGCTGTGAAAACAGACCCCAATTTGTATGCTGAAGTTTAGAGGTAAAGTGTGGTGACTGTGGTCTGTTTTGTATGCTGTGTTTAGAGTCTAAACACAGCATACAAAACAGACCACAGTCACCACACTTCACCTCTAAAACAGACCCGAAATTTTGTAAAACATGCTGTGAGCCTGTGACTCATGAGCATAGGGAGTGGGCACTGGGCACCCATCTAAAACCGGGCATAGGACTTACCTGATTCGTGAACTGGGTTGCTCTCAGGCTTCAGTTGAGTTGCTGAGTTGCTTGCTGCCACTGCCGGAGAGGTCTGCAGGTTGCTTCAAGCTTGCTGGTTGTTGGGTGTAGGTCCTTAGGAGGGTCGTTGCTTGCTGCTAGGAGGTGAAGACACGAAGACTAACAAAGAAACAAAACCATAAAAAACAAAAAAACCGGATTTATTACCTTCTGCGGGCACCTTTACGAAGGACACGTGTCATAAAATCGCGACACGTGTGGAAATCGTGTCCTCCACTTATGACACGTGTGAAATTCGTGTCCGGTACGTACCGTATCGTGTCATCTCAATGACACCGCGGATACGGACACCTCGCCTAATATGGACGTGTCAGGTGACTTAGGTAGAAACTGATATCAGGTTCTTCTTCAGCCTAGGTACATATAAGATATCTCTGAACACCATGGATGGCCTCAACTCCCTCTGAAAGGACATTGTGCCACGCCCAGCTGCCCTGACCATGGTGTTATTCCCAAGCACTATCTCCAACTTGATCCCATGAAGAATTTTGAGGTTCTTTGTAGGCTGCTACAGGTCTGTCTTAGGTACTGTCACAAGGTCACTAACAGGCCCGTTTTCTGTCCTTTTCTGGCAGCAAACAGATCTGTTCTGGCTGCTGTTTGAAGGCTGCTAACAGGTCTTATATAATGCTGTTTTAGGACTGCCTTTTAGGAATTATTTACTGCTCATTTAAAGCTGCTGTCATAAGGGTTTATTTAGGAAGTTTTGCTGTCCATGATTAGCTCTCACAGCATATATTAAAACAGTAAATATCCTCTAGATCTTTTACACTTTTAATGCTGAAATAAAACTATGCAAACCACATATTTGACACGTGTTTTTGGTCAACATGACCTTGGAAAAATCTCCACGGGGAGAACCAGTTTGAGAGGAATATTTATTATGGAGTCTCAAGAGAATTAGTACAGCAAAGTAGATACACAAGAAGAACCTGATTACAATTGCCAACTCCTCACAAGCTTGGCATATGGTTCTTCCTTGGAGTGCGTGCCCTTCTTGGGATTTGTGCCCCTTTTCTTTGCTGCCTACTACCTTGGAGTTTGCGCCCCCTTTGCTTGGTGCGCCCTTCTCCTTGGCTTTGTGCGCCCCCTTCAATGCTGCGCCCCTCTCTAAGCTAAAGCGCTCCTCTCCAATGGTCTGCCCCTTCACTAAGCTCGTGCGCCCATGGTCTGCCCCTTCACTAAGCTTGTGCGCCCTCAAACAATGGTGTGCTCTCATGCACAAGTGCGCCTCCTTCTCCTTCTCCTTTGCTCTTCTTCCTCTCCTCTCTTCTCTTCACTGCAAACTCAAGAGTGAACAATGAATGCGAAGTCTCCTCATACTTTTCCCTTTAGCCTCATCCTTAGGCTAACCTAGGAACCAATGGCTAAGATTAGATCTTAGCCTTAGCCAACCGAGATCAAGGGTGGAGATTAGATCTCCCCCTTTACTTAAGTTTCCTAAGTCACTTTATGACTTAATTAGCTCATAAAGTCACTTTGACTTTATAACATAAAGTAAAGTGAGTGAGGGTCACTTTTTCCCCTTTAGTGTTAGACACTCAATAACTCTAGGAGACCACTTATTTTTTTGAAAAACTGAAAACTGATAAGAGCTAACAACAACAAACAATAGAAAATAAACAGAGTAATGATTGTAAAACCAAGCAACAACAGATTCAACATTAACAACAAAAATTCCAGCAATTTTCCAGCAGTAGATTTGTTAGCAGATTCTATAGCAGTGGCAGCAGAAGAAAAACCAGCAATATCTATTACTCTACAAATAACATGTTGGAATTATGGGTGTAATCTTCAAATGTGGCTACAACACACTCATATGTATCGTTAATGTATTTGTAATCATGGCTAAGGCCATCCTTTGATAATTTATTGTAATACTAGGGAGTGGTTAAGGCTGACCTAGTCAAACTTGTACATGTAGGTTCATTAATCCCTCTCGGGGGTAGTGCCTAACTTGAGTTGGGTATAAATACATCACAATCCTCATCTTGTGATTTTCTTGATATCTCTTATACAGTGATTTATGCCTAATGGCACCTATATCTTTGACATTCTGTTGAGCTTGGCATTTCTTTCTTTTGTGTGTACTTGTGCATCTCTTGTGTAGTGCACTTTTACTTGTGCATATTCCTCTCTCTCCAATGCACTTGTGATAGAGTTATTGCAGAATTTGGATTTAGGAGGACGTCAGAGTTATTCACTTAAAAATTCACTTTTTGCACAAATAAAACCCTAATTTAGGAGGACGTCACCCCTTTAGGGGACGTTTTGCCACTTTGAGGAAGTCGTCAGTGTTGGAGAAGCATGGGTAGGCCTCCAAAGACCACATGTCAAGCATCTAAGCACTCTCATCATGGTGAAGACCCTCTTCTCCTCAAAACGTCCATGTGTCAAAAGAGTGGCACCTCACCACCATGCCCTAGCCCCAAAAAACATGACGTCAAGCTCAAAAATAGGATGTTTTGCCGCTCCTGCGCAAATCGTTTGGCAAGTGAGGGTTGGGCTAGGTCGTCCAAGTCATCACCAAGGCCTTTCAAGTTCGATCTCTCTCATCCAGCATGCGGGAAGTCGTCCTTAATACCTCTCTACCTCCGATTTGCAGCGTATGGTGACTATACAACTGTTGTATGGCTCGTACGACTGTACCTTCTCTTTTATTTTTTTATTTTTATTTGTTTTTATTTTTATTTTTTATTTATTTGGTTCTGGATTTTACCTTTCACCCACAACCTGCAAATAAAATTTTATGCGCTACAAAATTACTAACTTGTGCAACCTAGCTCCTCTTCAGAACCATGACTTTGATACCATGTTAATTTTCCTAACCCAACACCAGGCAATTAATTCCCAATAAATCACTTATTGAATAAAAGCATAGCTGAGTTATTAACGAATTACAACAGAAGCATAAATACGGAAACCATACACACTGCACACAAGATTTCTGGGTAAATTACCCCTGAAAAAAATCCCGAAGGGAAAACCAACACCTTGTTGATTTTATTAGATAAAATCCCGGGCTTCCATCCTGGGATAATGGCCCAGCTGAGGAATAATACAATTCAGGAAATAGCCTAGCCTAACACACCTGGCTGCTATCTCCGTTGCTGCTCCTTGCTCCTTTCCTCTGACCCTACCCACTCACACTTGGATGAAATGTTCTTCTCACCCAATCAATGAGATCTCACTCACTCATTCTGTGTGTGTCTCATCCTCTCACTTAGGCTGCCTTTATAATGTTGAGTTAACCCTAAATCCAAAACCCACGATCTCAAAAGTGATCAAAAGCTGAGATTAGATCTCACTTTCACTTTAGATCTAATGGCTAGGATTTAATTAACTCACTTAAGTTACTAATGCCAAAAACTTAGACATTTAACTTAATTAAAATAACATTAATTATAACAAGACATTCACTTTAATTATTACTCAATTAAAGTAATTCCCCAAGTCTCGAGAGGTATTAGTGACGACTGCCATATGCTAGACACCAAGCCAATGTGGAAGAACCTGTCTGATGCTACATACATCAACACCCAAGGCAAGACACAATCAAGTCCAAGGTCTCCTATATAGCTACCCAATTTTACTACCAATTAAAGATATCAAACAAGTTATGATTAGGTGGTTATTCAAAGTAAATTCCAGAGTTGGGTTTATTTGCTTTAAGGCTGATTTAGGGGGTTTACCAAGTTATTATCCAATGCAAAATGATCCCCAAATATAACAATTCTGAAAATTATTAGGGGCTGTTATAAAACTTGTGTAAAAGATTAAAAAATGCAGCAATTAACAGTCAGTTTTAGCGCTTTAAACAAATTATAAACAAGTGAAAACTAGGGCTAAATAATGGATAGATCTAGGGTTTGTACAACTCATGAAATCTGAAAATTTAAGAACATATAATAGCCAATAAAGACAAGATGTATAGCCCTAATTTTGTAGCAACATGAATTAATAAGGTTAATTCATGCAATAAAATGATTTTTAGGTCAAACACATTCACAAAAATCAAGATGTCCAGGATTTATGATTGCTAGAAATTAATACAAGCTGTTACAAAACCCTTAATTTACCCTAAAACAGAAATAAATTTGAATTTTAGAATTTATGATTGACTAGATGGGAGAAGACTAGTGCCTACTATTTGTTTTGGGCATATGTGGTCAACTAAGGACTCCCTTGAGAGGATATAAGTAGATTTAGGGTGATATCTAGGGTTGTCGACTATAAACCCTAGAAAATCCACCTAGTGCCTTACAAGCTTCAAGATAGTTCAAGGGAAGATACTCCACCAGTAATCTTCCAAGAATTGTGAGGAAGGAACTTGTTCAAGAAAAACCTAAAGAGAGTGCACCACCATCACTAGAGAAGTACAACTACACTTACAATCATTCATAAACAACATCCAATAGATCGAGTGAGATAGTTACTCAAGAAATCAATTCATCTTCAACACCCTATCCAAGAGCATCCAAGAAATTTGAAAGACAATCCACAAAACACCATTCTCAAGAAGTTGCTTTAGTTATCAATCCATAGCAAATATAGAAGAGAAGAAGTAGATAAGTAATGTTCTTCACAACTTCTAGCAATGGGTTACAAATGAGAGGTGCTTCTCTTTTTATATGAACAGATCTAGCAACCCTCTCAATATGAAAATAATATTCTCCTAGCTTTTAGTCTAAAAGAATATAAAATACCATTATCTCTTTACAAACCCTAGAGATATGGTTGAAAAATCATAAACTATGAGGTGGTTATGCCACCTATACAATAATATCTATGATACACAAGTGAATGAGTCAAAAGACCCCAAAGATGCTCCTCAAATCAAGTAAACTCTCCTCAAGTGCCAAGTCCTCCTCCTCAACATGTGGAATGACCTCCTAAAATTTGGAACAACCTCCTCAAAAGCCTTAATGACCTCCTCCAAAGGTGTCCCACAAGTGGTCAAAATTCAGTGATAATCTTCTCGCGGCAGATTAATTTGCTGGATTAACTTCTCAAATTTTTGGAACACTTGTTTATTTTATGTGTCATCCTTGAGGGGTTCTGTATGTGATTAAATGTCTCTTGGCAGGTATGAGAAAAGTTACATGCATCGTGATGTGGTCACTCACGTTGCAGTCTCAGCAGCAGATTTCTTTATAACAGGCAGCTCTGATGGTATGTATGCCCTCATCTAGTAAAAATCCTCTCTTATCATTCACATTCCAGTTGTAGAGGTATTTCTTAATAAGCCGTTGTTGATGACATATAAGCCTGATTTAGTTATTGATTTGAAGTATTAGTGACATTTGAAGCTAACACAATACCATTAAACTACAAAGATGTCTTCTGGATAATGTTTGGTTAATATTTGTTGCATAATGTGTTAGGCACTCTTTATTTTGCTATTTGTACGGACTGTAACTTGAGTTCCATTGACCTTCAGTCTTTCTTTCATCATGAGTGGACATTACTATAATTTCTCATGGTCTTCTCTTTCTTTTGCTGTCATTTATCTCTTTTATTGTGATAACATTTTAGCATCTAGGAGTGTTCTAGACACCCCCATAGTCTAGTCTAGTGGACACTGATTGTACTCTCTAGTCCCATTGACCTATTCCTTGGTCATTTGTGGACATTAATAAAATTATTTGGTCTCATCTTATATGCATATAAGCTTTATTCCATCTACCATAAAAAAGCACTGGCAAAGGAGAAACAGTTCAGACAGGTATTATTTTAGTTAACCAGTACAACACACTGAACAGATAAACAATCTATAGAAATGTGGAAACAGCATTTAGGTACCCGAGAGTATAAGAAAATACGTTTAATAATAAATATACAATTAAAATATTGCTTGCACTTTGATGAAGGAAAATAACCCACAAGTGTCCTCGATGTTTTCTCTGGTTAAATATTTTCTGGTATTTTCTTGTGTGAAAGTGTCTTTAAGAACTATCACCGGTTATG
>ML792838.1:294287-314097 GCA_009831015.1 Picea engelmannii
AAAAAACCAAGTTCAAATCTTCAAAAGAAAAAAGTTTTTGATCATACCTGGAAATCTTGATCTCTCCATTGGCGCTAATGGAAGAAAGATCTTTGGCTTTCTCCTCCTTGGATAGATGCACAATGACTTCCCTCACACCTCTCTAGCTCTCTCACACTTCACAAATGAAACAATGACAAAAAAAAAGGACCCGCGGCCTCTAAAACCCCTCACGCAAACTTTTTTCCGCGGGTCATCTTAGCAGGGCGACACAATGCATCGACCCACGACACTTTATCAATTTCTCGCGACACAATGAACGTGTCGCGACACTTTCATTGTGTTGGATGTGTCGCGACATTTTCTGCAGAAAGTTTCGGGAGGGTTAAAATGTCGCCAACATTTCCGATATTTCCGAAATATTAGAGATATATTCAACACTGCTCCAGAGTCCAAATTTTTAAGCAAAACTTATTCATTAAAAATAAAAATGTACTTTCAACGAATCATGGACTGAAACCTTCCTCTTGTATGACTTATCAAAGAGAAATTTGGAACAAACAAATTAATATAGCTAATCTAATGACCCAAGTATGCAGAAAAAATTTAAGTGGTCGGAGAAGCAATGATCAAAAGAAAGAATCACATTTTTGTAATGTTTTTGAAATAATTTTGGGGCCCATTCTTTGGGTATGTTAGTCAATTTTCTGACTATTTGGTATGTTAAAAAGTGTCTATTGATAAGGCAAGGTCCATGAATGTGTGTATATGGATCTCTTTTCAAAATTTTGGTGTATTTGCTAACTATGTTTTTTTGGAGTTAGTTCATCATACTTCAAGATGAATTTCTATTATTAAACATGTCGCCTTAGAGTAGCACTAGCACAGGAGCACCTTTTTGGATGTAGTGTTGATGGTTATCACGTGACAATCTTCAGGAGAGTGGTGATCCTAGTGTAGTAAATATTCTTCAAGATGAAATTGACACTAAGACAAGTAGATCATCCATTGCTAAGCTAGGGTAATGGGAGTCAAGATGTCAAAAGACAAGAAGATTTGGTCATACCAAAGCTTGGGACTTGTGGTCAGTACTTCCTATGCATAATCTGAACTCTTAGATGATTTTTTTCTAACATGTGGAGATTGCCATATCCATGTGTTGTTACCATGAGAACACAATGATCAACTGAAAATGACACTTATAGACACTTTGGGAAGTTAATTCATTGTATTTTAGGGTGAAGCTCAAAGTTAACTATGCTCACCCTAGGATGGGTGATCTCTTGTGAAGTAGTGCCAAGGAGTGGCATGTGACAGTTTTTGTCATGAAACCTGTCTTTTGATATGTGTTTTTCTCTTTTTCTTTTGATTGATGCTTCTAGTCAACACAACCACAAGCACGCTGACTTGTGAAATTAAGCCTTTGGCTATGTTACCCCCTCTCACCTAGGGGTAACTAGAGGATATCATGTCTCATGGCTCACAATGAAGACAATGATCCTGATGATGATGATGGTCAGCATTTTCATAGATGGCAACCCAACAACCATCTCAGATGCCTCTCTCCTCATCAGCATAGCTCATCACACATGATCAACATGGTTAGTTGGGAGATGGTGGTCTAGCACATTATTAGGTACATTAGTCCTTGCTTCATATGAAGTGTCATATTTAATATATTAGGCATGTGAGTAAGGATCATGGGTTGAAGTTGGATAATTGATCATAAGCTCAAAAGTTATGCTTTTTGCCTTGTTTCACCTTGGTAGCCATCACTAGTTATCCTAGTCCAATGTTGTCACTCTTGGGGCACAGGGGTACCACTGGGAGGTTTTGATAAGGGTAACATTTCGATTCCCCCCCGTACTTAACACTTATCATCCCGGAGCATGTCGTAGTGTACCTAACTTCGGTAATGGTTTTACGTGTATCCCAAAAGGACCGTGGTTCATTCTCCTATGAGAAGAAGGTATAAAATGCCAAGGTTGATGCAGCTGCTCTGATAAAAGAAAGAAAGAAACATGGGATAATAAATGGTCAACTTTAAAAGCCAAAGGCCAGCTTGAGCTCTACCCTCTCTAATGGTAATCACCCCTTGTCCTGATGTACTGAATGCACATATATACAAGACTTTATCATGGTAAAAAATGAAAGAAAGAATAATGCTTGAAACCTGCAAAGGGAACTTACAAAGCAAGAAATGAATATCAAAAGGCAAGAAAAGGGGTTTGGAATGTAAAAAGTACCAAGGAAAGGGTATCTCAAGCAACAAGCGCTCCCTCTACAAAGGCGCTCATGGAAGTGGACCAAATATGGTATATCCTACATGTTAATGATTCCATCACCACGGAGTAAGCCCAACACGTTTCACTATCACATTGACACTTTGATGGGTTTCTTGAGAAATATCCCTCTACTTGGGTATGGACACACCTAATAGGGTCTTTTGATGGTCCTCACCTACTTAAACTTGCCAAATTGCATAAAGTCTTGAGCTAATGTGAAGTTTGAAGGGGATATCTAATGTGAATTGTTCATGTGGCTTGTGTATTAAGTAATGGCTTACTTTGTATGACTCTGAGGGCTCTTGTACCTTATGATCATTGGTCTTGCTTGATTCTATGACTTTGACTGACTTGGGTGCACTTGACATGGTCTTTTGGAGGACGTCACTGTGATTTTACCCAGGTCGTTGTGCACTTTATGCAGGGCATAGCACGTGTGATGCAAAGCGTTGGGTCACTTGATGATTTTGGTCCCTTAAGATACATCCTCTCACACCTCTTGGACCTTGGATGATGGAAATATGAGCTCTTATTTTACAAGTATGGTCATTCATATTGGTTGACAGATGGGCAGGAAGCCCACATATTGGATAATGAACCCTAGAGCTTATTAGACATTGGATGGAGGATGTTGCACTGGGACATGATTGGACACCATTCAAAGGAGTGATGCACTCTCTTTCTACCTTGGACATTGAGCACATTGATGATGACATCATGTGCTAGGATACTTTGATGATGATGGGGTTGCTTGCCATTGGGGCATCATTTGATGGTTTGGGTCCTTGATGTACGTTGCAAAATGGAGTTGTTATCGCACAAGTTGTAGGTTGGGCAAAGCCCGACCCAACCACCAAAAGGCGACAACTTTGAGAACACCTACCCACTGTCACCTTAGGCATGTATTCCCGTCACTTTAGAGATGATAGAATCACCTCAAGGGGGAAATTCTGGTGACCTTGGGGGGAATGAGATGGAAAGTGAAGAGATGAAGGAAATCCCCCCTATAGGTCAAGATAGAAGATGTGGAAAGGCTTGGGAAAGAATCTTGGTGGTAGCCAATGGTTGCCAAGAGATAAGAACCCCTGCAGAGAATGTTGTACCTGCCCGAGACACAAGAACAAGCCGAGCATATATGTATAATGTTAGGTGGACAAGCAAGTTAGGCTTGCTATCCCTAATTTGCAGCAGTAAACAACAATGTGTATCAGCAAGAAAATAAGTGTTAAAGCTGCTAAACGATTGTTAAAAGTCTAACAAATGATGCAAGAGATAAGCTAGATAAACACTAATGATACTCAAGAATGAAAGCACAAGACTTTAGCAATTAAACAAGGCTGTAATAAAGAGTGTTTGCAGAGATATTTTGCAGCCTTATGGCTGTCGCAAACAAGTTGTTACAGCAATAAATCCAACCACCAAAACTTACAAAGAGTCCACCCAAAAGTTGCGCTAGGCCTAGTAGATTAACTTGGCAAACTCTTAGCAACTTTTGACTGTTGAGTAGAGAGTTATAAATGAAAAAGTGTTAGGGTTTCTGCAGTCCTATTGGCTGTAGATAAAAATTTACAACAGTAGCAAGAAGCACTTAGCTAAAGATGACGCTCTAGTGGCTCAACCAAGCATATATAGCAAAGAATTGATTCCAATTTAGACAACCCCCAAATCCCGAAATTTCACGTTAACCAATGCAAGATTTTATTTCTCCAATGCAATTATATTAGTGCCTTTAGCTATTGGGTTATGGAGTCAAGTAAATAAAGAGCTAACAATGCTATCTCCTTGGGGGTGTAAACCGTCTTACTCCCCAAGGGAAGCAAGTGCTAGTTAGGAGATACTAGGAGCGTGTAAACCCTTTTACTTCTTCTAGTAAAACCTTGTGCAACAAGTAACTTCTAGACAAAAATGATAGATAATGGTGGGGTTGTAAATCCTTATACTCCCCAAGAAATCTAGCAAACCAAACTTGTAACCAAGCAATGAAGCATCACCAATATAAATCCTTACCTAGTCCAAGAGATGACAAGATAAACCTCTTCTTACCAAGATAAATCCACCATAAAGGTCAAAGAAAAGCTCCAAGAGAGGTAGTGCACTACTTCTTCCACCAATAGCAATAAGAAACCAAGACAAGAGCACAAGAGAGAAGAGGTTGCCCAAAGAGGGCACAAATTTCAACCAAAATACTTCTCGGAGAGTTATGTTATGAAATGAGATTCACATGATTTCTATTTATACAAAATGTTTAAAACATAGTTTGTCCACTTAGTTAGGGTAAAACATAAGATAAGGGGTCAACAACCCTTATCTTCCCCATAAACCAAATAAAAATATTTAATTTACACTTTTGCACATTAGAAACCCTAAAACAAGATGATGTCACCCCTTTAGGAAGACGTTTTGACACTTTTCCAAGTCGTTGGAGTTTGGAGAAGAAGGTGGAGGTCGTTGGGGCTCCTAGAGCCTCCTCTTCATGTGCCAAGGTCAATCCAGGCCTCCTTCGGTCAAATCATGCCAAGTGTCAATGAGCAACAACTCCATCACCACCAACCATAGCCCTAGGTGACGTCAAGCCCCAAAGAGTGACGTTTTTCCTTTCCTAGGCAATTTGTTTGGCATGTGAGGGCTAGGCAATGTCCTCCAAGGTGTCTTCTAGGACTTCAAAGGCAAGTCATCGTGATCCGACATGTGGGCCCTTAACATCCAGCCTGCGGGCTTCAAGCTCCATGGAAGCCCAAGCTAGGCTTGTTCCTCCAAAATTGTCCACCAAACAAGGTCCTGCAAAACAAAAGGGTACGCCCTCCAAGGATCTCAAGTCAAAATATCATGGCATGTGAAAACCACATCTAAGAAACAAGGCATCTAAACATGTGCATCAAAACTACCTCATCAAATTAAACAAGTGCTCAAAGACCCTATACAATTGACTAAGTTTAGGTATGGGAGGGGTGTCATAAAAGTCCTATTGGGTAGACCAAAACCCTTAAGTAGGGGATGCTCCCAAGGATGCCCCTTCAAAGTCATGTAGATGATGATGAGGTGGATAGGGGTTTAAACTTCATAGGTCAATGAGTTTCATGACATACAAGAGCTTGTATTATTTCATTTATGGGTGCCTTTGTAGGGGGTGTGCTGCACCTTCTTCTTCAATGCAACCTTTTTCCAAGCCCATTTATTGCCATCTATTAATTAATTAATGATCCAAACACGTGTGCACTTCCAATAGTGAATCGATTAGCTTGGGGGGCAGTAACACAATGTTACTTTGAAAGAAGAGGTCCACAAAGTGCCATAGGGGTAACCATCAAAGTGTTATAACACACTAGTGTTAGTCTTTCATTCAAGCGGGATATTTATTATGTGTTTGATCTTTTGCAGGCCTTCAATTCTTTTAAGAGAAACAATTCATCGTTCTCAAGACCTGTCTGGGCGAGCATCTAGAAGGTTTATATTTTAGGCTTTTATCTTTTGCCAGCCACCATCCCCTTGGGCCTTCAACCCCTTCTTCCCATGAAATGAGGTACATGCCCTTCTTGGGTAACTAATGTCAAAGGGCCTAGAAGAGGGCAATGTGATGGGAATGCAATGAGCGGAAAGTGATAAGTATGGTCGGGAATGGTACAATGACCCCTCAAGGGACTCCCAGTTGCACCCCTTCCCCAAAAGTTGACCACTTACTAGGAAATCGATGACACTCACTAAGGTGAAACAGGGTCAAAAACATAATGTCCAAGCAAACGTTCTATAATCAAAGCAACTTCAATATAACATGCTTAAATGCCTCAAATATTAGGGTGATTACTTGCCACAATACCTGACTTGTATCGCATGGAGCAAGACCCATGTGCCTTCCAGAAGCTAGCTGGTGTGGTAGATGCAATGATGATGGATCCAAACTGTGGTGATAGAGCGGGATTCCGTATGTGCAAGTGGACACTGCTAGTCATGTAGTCTCTCGACACTCCATATCTGCAACCTGAGGGCCTCAAGACATCATCTCCTTAGTTATCCCATAAAATGGGGATAACAGGAGTCATGGTACATTGCAAAATGAATGAACTTGTTTGTCATCATCAAATACTTTAAGGTAGCTATGAGGTAAAAAGAACAATTTGACACCTCCCACCAACTTAGATAGATAAAAGAGCTAGTTTAATACCTTCATCAACTAATTGTGTATATAAGGTAAAGTTAACTTATTTGGTACATTGAACCTTAAGATTCTTACTGGAAATTATGATATGGAAATTAGTCTTGGAGGGCTTGATTTGCCAGACATCAACTCAACATAAAGGTTTTGTTTATTAGCTGAACTATTTCCCAATCAACAACTAGATAGGATAGAAGCAAGGTAATAAGAGCAGAAATAAAACAACAAATAAAACAAGAGGGAAAACTATTGATGTTTTTGGTAGCTGTGGGAGGTATTCACCTCTGGGATAACCTTTCTTATAGATGAAGTTGCCAAGACGTTAAAGGAAAACCATTGAAAGTCAAAAAAGATCCCATAAGAGAAGTTGACCTCACAGAAAATAATAAAGAAGAATTATAATGCTCCAGAAGTAAAGTCGGCCCTGCCAGAAAAGATAAACAGAAAATATAATTTCCAGAAAGTCAAATCGGCCTTGCCAGAAAAGTCACTGGACAGATTAGTATAAATAAGGGTGACGCCTTCCTTCTTTGATACACTCACTCGTTGATCTATAGCGCAAGTTTGGTGGAGAGAGATGCAACTGCAGAAGGAAGAAGGGCGCATATGGAGGGTCTATCTCTTTTGGTCTTGGTGATTTGTTGGTGGAGGCTAGCCACTCTAGCGCTTTGGCTAGAGTGAGTTGCAGCTTAGTTGTTGGTTTGTCTTGGTGATGTATTGGTAGAGCCACTCTAGCGCTCTGGCTAGAGTGAGTTGTAGTTGCATAGTTGTTTATCTCTTGGTGGTGTGCTAGTGGAGGCTAGACAGCCTAGCGCTTTGGCTAGGGTGTGATGCATCTATGTTGATGGGATTCTTTTTTGTGGTTTGCTCTAGTGGATAGAGCTAGTTCTTGTTTATTTTATATTGGCAAGGATATTCTCTATAAGAAGGTGTGTTGGGTTTTCTCCCCTTGTGTAGAAGGGTTTCCCAGGATGTATATGTTATGCTCGGGGGTGGCACGAGTAGGTGCCTATGGTTGGGTGGCGATTGTGCAACATCACCTATGGAGAAACGAGCATGCAAAAGAAGTTTAAATTGCTATGGTAAATCTAATGTTAATGTAATTAACTAAAATTCAACATGGTATCAAAGCTTGGTTTCCTTCATAATAGTGTAATCGCTCGAAGGAAGATCGTGAGATTTACCTTGCCGATGCAGTTCGCCGCAACAGTTTGCTGCTGTACCTTGCCGATGCAGTTTGCCGCAATAGTTTGTCGCTGTACCTTGCCGTAGTACCTTGCTGCTGCACAAATTTATTTTGTCAAAATAGTTGCAACACCTTGAAGTTTTAGGGTTTGCCGTTGCTGTTGGATGGTGCTACAATTTCTGAGGTATGTACTTGTATATGTTAAATTGTATCATTATCTAGAGGGTGTTTTTGCAGGAGAAGGGACTTTTGTCCAAGCAACAAATCATAGATCTAGAGGGATCTCAGATCCAGTGCATTCAGAGGAATAACACACCCTCCAGGTTTGATTGTTTTGATATGCCTCTAGCTGTTATGGCACCATTGCGATCTTATGTTTTTGATCTATTGGAGTTATGATCATTATACTAACCACTTAATACTAGAGATGCATTTGTTTATCTCCCCTCTAGGAGATATTTTTATTTTGTTGTTTGTTCTGGGCAAGTATATTGTTAAATTCCATGGAGGTTGCCATGGAAATGTTGTTCTTATTTTCTTGTTTCAGGCAAGTTACCTCGGAGGCATGTCACTAGTGATAGCTTCGAGAGGGAGCTATAGTGACTGTTGCAGAAGGAAGCTTATTAGATGGTCTCTAGTTTGAGACATGAAGCAATTTGACCAGACAAGGAGTTTTTACATATTGACAGTTTGACCAGTTCCTGGTGCATGATTCTATTAGTCTGAGTGAGTCATGGCGTAGGAGACTTGCTCTTTTGCATTATAGAGCTCTTCCCGCTCTGGGGAAGATGGTGACGAGTCTTCCAAAGCTTCGTATTGAGCATGATGGCATCTGCAGAGGTTCCGAGCAGTGAGGCTCCAACACATATCCACGGATGAGCAGACAATTGACATTTGCACTAAGCCTCTGTCTGGGACAAGCTTGGCAGGAATGCAAATGTTTCCATGAGGGAGTGTTGATGATTGCAGCATCAGGCATACATTCCAAGATTGATCAGACGGACTTGATCATGTGGGAATGGCCTCGATGTAATCTTTGATGGACTGAAGATTCGAGTTGCTGCTAGATCTCCGGGAGGATATCGGGTAGACATTCCAAGATTGGTCAGACGGAATTGACCATGTGGGAATGATCCCAGGGTAGTCTTCGATGGACTGAAGGCTTGGGACCCTGGTATAGTCTTCGATGGACTGAAGACTCGAAGCCCGACATAGTCTTTGATGGATTGAAGGCTTGGGACCCTGGTATAGTCTTCGACGGATTGAAGACTTGAGGCCCAACGTAGTCTTTGATGGACTGAAGCTACGTAGTTCTCGATGGACTGAGGACTCCTCCAGTGTGTGTGACTTGCATCGGGTGTCATTCTCTTAGAGAACACTCACTTACAAGTGTATACTTGTAGAGGTGAGTGGCCCCAATAAGCATTGGGTCAACCCTTCTCCCAGTACTGGGCTGCAGACCAGGGGAGATAGGGAACATCTACATCCGAAGTAGATGTGACCTGACGTAGTCTTCGACGGACTGAAGACTCAAGGTGCTTGAGGCGCAATTCCACATGTCCGATAGCATCGAGCTAAATACATTCACAGACTGATCCTATGGGAATATGTACATTCTAACTGATCTTGATCATTCCAAGAATGCTCATGATCATATGCGAATGTGGACGTTCCAGGATCAATCATGATCATTTGATCATGAAGTGAATGTGGCTCCAATGTCGACTTGATTCTTGTCATGGGACAAAATGTTGTGGAGATGGATCATCAACATAGCTAATGAGGCTCATGGAGAAACTTTTCTATGACAAAAGAATAGCAAGAACAAGACAAGATATGCTTGGAGAATGCCTTCCTCGTTGAGAGGGAGTATTGAAATTGTAACCATGGTCAGTCTTCATAATGTATTGGAAAAAGAAGGTCCTATGCGCTTGTAGGTCCTAGTATATTCTAGTGGTGATGAGGCCCTAGAAAAGGTCAACATTGGGTGTAGCCACGTGCGACGTGATGATGCTACCAGTAGCATGGTCTGCGTGACCATGGCATGGTCGGAGGACCATGGCATAGCTTGCGGGGCTATGAGGACCAAAGGAAAAACATCATGGAGAATACCTCCCTCGCTAAGAGGGAGTGTTGATGTTTCTGGTCGCTGCGCGAGGCATTCACCTCTGGCATAACCTTTCTTATAGATGAAGTTGCCAAGACGTTAAAGGAAAACCATTGGAAGTCAAAGAAGATCCCAGAAGAGAAGTCGACCTCACAGAGAATAATAAAGAAGAATTATAATGCTCTAGAAGTAAAGTCGGCCCGGCCAGAAAAGATAAAAAGAAAATATAATTTCCAGAAAGTCAGGTCAGCCCTGCCAGAAAATTCACTGGACAGATTAGTATAAATAAGGGTGATGCCTTCCTCATTTGATATACTCACTTATTGATCTATAGCTCAAGTTTGATGGACAGAGCTGCAGCTGCAGAAGGAAGAAGGGTGCATATGGAGGGTCTATCTCTTTTGGTCTTGGTGATGTGTTGGTGGAGGCCAACCACTCTAGCGCTCTGGCTAGAGTGAGTTGCAGCTGTGTTGTTTGTTTGTCTTGGTGATGTATTGGTAGAGCCACTCTAGTGCTCTGGCTAGAGTGAGTTGCAGTTGCATAGTTGGTTATCTCTTGGTGGTGTGCTAGTGGAGGCTAGACACCCTAGCGCTCTGGCTAGGGTGTGCTGCATCTATGTTGCTGGGATTCTTTCTTGTGGTTTGCTCTAGTGGATAGAGCTAGTTCTTGGTTATTTGATATATGCAAGGATATTCTCTATAAGAAGGTTTGCTGGATTTTCTCCCCTTGTGTAGAAGGGCTTCCCAAGATGTATATGTTATGTTCGGGGGTGGCACAAGGAGGTGCCTATGGTTGGGTGGCGATGGTGCAACATCTCCTATGGAGAAACGAGCATGCAAAAGAAGTTTAAATTGCTATGATAAATCTAATGTTGACATAATTAACGAAAATTCAACAAAAACTCCCTCAAATTGCTTATTCCTAGAAGAGCAACGTTCTCATTACTAGGCCTTAGTGAAAGCAAGAAGTTCCAATATCAGATTAACAACAAATGAATAGCTTAAAAATAGCCATATTGTAAAGCAACAATACCTCATCCTTCATTAATCTTCAAAGGTTTGATACACAAGGAAAGCTCAACATCATCATCTCCAAGCTCCTACAATCTCCTCAACTCCTTCACTTCTTCACTCTCTAACACCAAATTGCCAATTCCCTTTGAAACAAAGAGAAACTCCTCTTTATATAGAGTGAGTTAAGTCTCTCATAAAATAAAATATATTATCTTTCTAACTAACTCCATCACAATTCAACAAATTGTAAAATATTGTAGTTAGATCCATGGTTGACATTATCAAGGCATGTGGACAATTTCCTCTTCAAGAGATGTCACCCTCATCCAAAAATAAGCAATAATATGCAACAAAAACCTCCAAGAGAGGACGCACCATCCAAAAATAGCTATTATACCAAGTCAAATGCTAAATGGGTCCACACAAAATTCGCTCTCCAACATTGGCTGCATGCAAAATATAATAAAATACTCTTCAATCTAGGAGGATGTGCTCAAGGGCCCACCTAGAAGAGCTCACAAAGTGCACCCTCCAAGGTGCATGAGATAAAACAATAAAATATTCTTGCTAGGAGAATGCTCCATAACCAACCTCCAAAAATAGGAAGTGGTCCACAAGATACAAGCCAATTAGGATTTTGACCATGGCAAAACTCCTTGAAATAATAAAATATATACCTCCAATAAGAGCAAGAAGTGTCTCCACAAGTGCACCCTCCAAGAATATGCTCCAAATATAGTAAGAAGACCAAGCAAGAATATGGAAAAGCCACACGTGTGGCCCTCCAAGTATGCCACACGCCTCCCAATAAAATCCCTCCATAACCACCTCAAATAAAATAATATATGTGCCAAGTTAAGGAGGTGAAAACGTTCTCCAATGAAGGTCAAAAGATGACAAGAGTAGCTAAAATATCCATGCAATAATGATGAGAGCACCTAGGAAAGGTATGCCCTAGAAAATCATGCCATGTAACTACCTCAACCACCCAAAAGAAATAAAATATCTCCATGTGGAGTGTGCCCTAGGAGGAAGTGCCGAGGTGGTTAGAACTCATCAATGGCATGCCAAAACCATGTGTTGTTTCCCAACACCATCCACAAATCCCTTCAAACCATGTGCACAAGAGAAAGTGTGGCCTAAGAGAATGTGCCAACCTCTCTAACAATAAAATAATCATGTAAACTTTGAAAAGTGTGCTCAAGAAAGGAACGCTCCATAATAAAGCCTCAAATCTCCTTCAAATAACTCCTCTAGCAAATGTTACAATGTCAAGTCATATCACCTAGGGAAATCCCATTGAGGCAAAGTGCACTACCACAACACATCCATCATCTAACCACATCAACATCATAAGAGAAAGAGACAATAGAAATGCTAACTCATCCAATCGTCAAGTATTTCCCCACCACACATCAAACAAGAGGACCATGTAGAACACCCCCTCCTAGTGACACCAATAATACCACATCACCATGCAAAAGTCACCAGGAAACCCCAACAATCATGAAACATCTATCTCCTAACACCCTTATCATCTAACCCCTTTGGCGGCTAGACCCATCATCCTAAGGACAAGGTGTAGTACATCCAAGATAAACAAGTATACCACAACCAAATCATAATGAGATAGCATGCTCCAAGATACCAACAAATATGTACCCAAGGGGTGATCAACAAGGCAAGCATGTGTGAGAAGACCACCAAACCAACAAGCACAATCATCCAACCAAGGAAAAGTGAGATTCGCCCAAACCAAAAACCTCCAATACCTAGGAGAAGAAGCTAAATGAAGGTGTACCTCCTCCAAGTCAATCCAAAAGCTCCAAGGAAACATCAGCAAATCTCCATCAATGTGATGAAAATCACAATCTGGAACCTCAAACAATATGAGGTGTAACACCAAGCATTCACCATTTCTAAATATGAATCCAAACATTTTTTAGGATAGCAATTACTGTTTAAACTTTGTTGCAAACAAATAAAATCATGACAGTTCTTAAAGGGATGGAATATGCATAAGCAATGGAATGAATAACCAAAAAAATAATTTCAACGCAGCTTGAGGCACATTTATCTGGAATGCAGTTCTCCACTCCTTGACCATATTATAAAATGTTCCCTTGAATAAGAAGCTTGAGATTATAACTAATAATATTCTCTTGACATTCCCTTGTCGACACCTTGTTTGACCTTCAGCAGGTCCCCATTAGTCATACAACCATTTCAAGGTTATCTCTATTGTTGATCTGAATTGCATTTACTTAACTACTTTTCTGAGATTTCATTATACTTGAAGCTTAAAAAACATATCTTGTCAATGGTGGTTTGTCAAGTTGGTGAAAGCAAGCCATTGTTAAAGCCCCATTCAGGGTTGAAGTCTCACATACGACACATGCATGCTTGTGCTCGAGTTCATTGTTGTCAGTACTTGCAACAGCAGTTAGGGGTTGCAAGTCCTATGCAAACTTTGTAGAATAGATAACCCTCCAATCGTGGAACACTAACTATCAAGTGAGAATCAGCTGCTGTAATGAAATTGCAGCAATTGACAATGTTATATCCGTAACAGCAGCAAGAAATCAGCTCTTAAAATTAGCAAATAAATTCTCAAAATATAACTCTTAATGAGCAGAATGAGATCCAAGTGTTAAACAATGATTTCAGCCTTCTTTAACCATGATATTAAGTAAGTTATCTGCAATTTAACCAAGCCCTAATGGCTGTAACTAACTTTTATAACAGCAGCAAGTTAATGAGTTAATTTGCAAGTTGTCGGGCTAGATTGAGCACAAGAAAGTGATTAAGCATCCACCCAACAAGTTACTCTGATAGAGTGAGTTTATTAGGGTTTGTAAACACTTGTAAGCAAGGAGACTAGTGTCGTTTTCCTTCCTTTGGGAAAATGGAATCAAAGCAAACTCTCAGAAGCTTGCTAAAGGCAAGAGAGGGGGTTGAAGATCCAAATTTGGAGTTATACCATCATAAAACCAAGCCAAACCTTCTAGGAAATAAACCCTAGGGGTTATACCATCGTAAACCCTAGGTGCTGTTTTCTTTCTCTATCATCTAGCAACAAGATCTTAATTGAACTAGGTCAAACCCTAGAGGTTATACCATCATAAACCCTAGGTCTTGAGCTAGCCAAAGACACACCCTAGGGGGATAAACAATCTTAACCCCTAGACTAGGTCTTAAATGCTTCAACAAATTAAGATGAATGAAAATAGGGAGGGGTATAAACAATCTTAATCCCTCCTAGGGTTTCTAGAAAAATTGAACCTAGCATACAAGGTAACATGCAACAATTAACCATCCAATAGAGCATCCACCAAAATACACCATGAACAAGCATTAATACTTGAAGAAGAATACTTACTAAATCAAGCACTATGCACGAGGAAACCCTAGCTCAACATTCATCCATCAAAACAAGAGAAAACATCCAAACAATATCATCCTTCCAAAAGTGCACACAAGTACTCCATAGCGAATTAGAGAAGAGAAAATAGTAGTAGTGATGAATCACAAGTGATGAGTAATGATTTACAAAATAGGGTGCTAGCCTCTTTATATGAGGCAAACCTAGCACTATATCCCTCAAAAGCCCCTAAAACAATAATGAAACCATGATACAAGTGAGATAAGTCTAGGCCAACCCCTCAAGTAGCCTCGAGGCTCGAACAATAGAATAGCATGCTAATACACCAAAATATGTCCTCCAAGGTCACACGTGTAGTGACGTCATGCTCTAAGAAGGTGTAGGAGGCCTCCAAAGGCCACGTCTTGTTGTCAAGTGTTGCAAGTAAGGTGGAAGTCGTGCCTCCTCATCAAGGGTCATCAATGTTGAAAAAGTAGGCATCAACAAAAAGTCGGTGAGGGTCCGGAAAACATAGTTTCGGAAAAAATCGGCAAAAAATAGGAAAACCACGACAAACATTAAAAAATACAAAATATATTCATTTCTTTCAAAATTTTAAACATATAAAGCAACAACAACATCAGATAAACACATTGGCACATAAATATGGAGAAATCACTGATATATATGATGTAGTGATGCCAAATAAAAAATTATACATCAAAGTCAATACTAAATCCTGAAGGGCTAGAACCAATACAAAATGACATCACATATATAATTATAAATGTACCTCATCATGAGGTAGATGTACAATGACAAATGAAACAAAACTAGCAGCTAGCTATCTAATATCAATGCCCTCTCCCCCTTTTATGGGAAAATATAATGGGATGTTTGTCAGGCTTGTCCTTGACAGTAGAAGGCCTCGAGTTTGACAGTGGACGACGACCGGTGTGTGTAGAAGTAGATGTATCAATAACTGTAGAAGGTGGTGTTGATGCTAGCACATCACCCTCCATGATGTCTTCATGCTGTTCTTCCTCCTCCTCCTCCCCCTCCCCATGTTGCTCCTCTAGGTCTTACTGTTGTTCGGGTTCCTCCTCTAACCATGTAGGTGCCTCCTCCATGATAGGCATCTTAGCCTTCACCCTCCACTTAGACAATACATCTATATTGTCCAAGGAAATGGCATCCACATCTGGTGTTCTATCCATTTGTCTCAACCATAGTTGAAGATTGTAATGGACATACACCAAGTCATTGAGACGTGAGAATTCCAGCCTGTAAGAGGGTCATAAAAAATTTAATGAGTCTTGAGGGTTATAATATATTAGAGGGTCATAGACTCATAAATTACAATAAATGTAATCGCTCTGTTGAAGTTCTAAGTTCTAACCTGGTGTGTTTCTTTGAGTGTATTTTTTCAAATACACTCCAATTGCTCTCACATCCCGAAGAGGTATAGGTTTGACTGAGGATTCAAATGGCATATCTTTGTAAATTTGTTGCCCTTGCACCATAGTTTCGCCACCAAACATCTACAACAAATAAGAAAGAAAGAGAACATAAAGAAAACATAATTAAACTTTAAAATAAATTTTAAAGCACATAATTGAATTTTAAAATTATAAAGTTCTAAGTTGAACTATCTTCTAAATTCTAATGATTTACGTGGCATCAAAATGGTCCTTGCAGCAACAACATCTTCAAAGCCAAATAGTCCGGTACCATTCTGATACATCTCCTCGCGATTAATTTGGATGCGAATCACGACATCAGGTACCATCCTTTGAAGACAAGTATGGAGCCCTTCCATCACCTCACCATCAAAACCAAAGTTGCATTTGTAGGAAAATGCGAGGTTGAGGAAAACTGTTGCTGCATGAATGAATCGATGGAGCATCCCAGTCCACCGAGTATCAATCAAATCTCATAATAGCATCTATTTACGAAACCTGTGGCTACCCCTGCCCACATAATAAGCACGGATAGCTTCTTTGGCCCTATCCATAGCCTCATACAAATAGCCCATTGCGGGCTTATCGCTATCAACCAATCTTAGAACCTTTTCCAAATTCACTGAGCACACTTCTACCACTCCTTCCCAGAAGGAGTCACTGTACACCACTCTGGAAATGGATTTCCCATCCTCTCTCCTGCTATATGTAGAATCCTGCCATTGATCACAAACAAACATTTGCTTCAACTCAAACTGGCGTTGAAGCAAAGACTAAAGAGTAAGGAAGTTGGTGGCAAAATGAGTGATTGCAGGACGTCACAACTCCCTGTTTTTGGTGTGTCTCCTCATGAGGTGAAGAACGAAAGTATGGTTATATATGAACTTGGGGATGCTCCTAGCCTAATCAATCACCTCCTTGATGAAGGAGGTTTTCCACATATCCTCGAGCATCAAAGCAATATAGTGTGCAGCGCATGGAGTCCAAAACAATGAGTGGTACCTCTCCATAAGCAGCCTACCAATGGCCACATAATTAGTTGCATTATCTGTTATGATTTACACCACATTATGCAAACCGATCCCCTGGAGGAACACATCCATCAACTCACACAAAAATGTTGCATCTTTCACATGTGTCGATGCATCCATTGATTTGATAAACATGGTACCTCTAGGACAATGTACTAAGAAATTGAGAAGGGTCCTACCCTTCCTATCTGTCCAGCCATCAGACATCACTGTGCATCCAGAGATCTCTCATGACTGCTTGAACTCTGTCAATCTATAGTTGATGTCCTTCTTTTCAGTTTGAAAAATTGGCCTCCACAACTCCTCAAAGGTAGGGCTTTTATACCCTGGGTCGACAATGGCATCGCACATAGACTGCCAAAATGGATTGTTCTTGGTGATGTTGAGAGGTATGTCACTTCATAAAAGACACCTTCGCATAACCTTGTCTGCTTCTTCATTCTCCCTTTTCTTCAACACTGACTTGATGGAAGGTTGTGCTCCAACGCTGGTTCGTGGAACAAAAAAAGATGTGGACCTCCCGGTAGCTGAATCTGTGGAGCCGCTCCCACTACCCTGTCCCTCAGGGGTAGAGATGTCGCTAAACTTCTAACTGTAAGTTCAGTCGTCTTTGTGGTTGCTTCTTCTTTATTTTTATCTTTTGCTTCAAGTGAGTCAAATGCAATTCTCATAATCTCTGGGGTAGTATTACTACAAACCCCAACATCATGCTCGAGGATTTTAGCTAAATGGTATTTCAAACTGCAAATTCCTCCTGACATACTCAGCCCACATAATTAGAAATTCAATTGTTGCCGGTTTGTTCCATCTTTAGGGATCCCATACACCCAAAATGGATCCAAAGGCTTCGACATATTTTCTGTTGAAATTGACAGTGTCAAAATTCAACCCTAAGGCACCAAAAAAACAAGAAAATGATATTAAACTCCTCTAGAAAAAAAATAACAGCCCATTGGTTAAAAAAATCAGACCTCTAGATTATATTATTAGCAATGAAAAATGACAATAAGAGGGTGGAGAAAAAATTAACATCAAGGCTCAAGCTTGCTGTCCCATAAAAAAAAACCCTTACATTGTTTTATGGGCAAGCAAAGAGGCAAGCAAACTTGCATAAATCTATGAAAAAAAGCATTAACATGGTGGGATTTAAATACATACCTATGAATGGAAGATTCAACACTGGTTGGCAAATGAAATTGAACCCTTGCTCCACTAAAAATTCCTTGATGGTGATGATGATGGTTGTTTAGCTCCACAGTGATTGAGGAAGACCACAAACCCTTCTCCTTCCTTCTCCAACAACAAACAAGTGAAATGACCTAAAGAAAATCCCCAAAACGGCTTTATCCTTGAGGGCTTAGCACATTGGGCGACTTTTACCATTGACTCACGTCTTTTAGGAAAAAATTGCGACTTTTTCCGGCCGATTTTTTGTCGGCCAAAAAAAGTCGGCGATTTTTTGCACACTTTTTCAACATTGGTTCTAACCACCTTGGCACTTCCTCCTAGGGCACACTTCATATGGAGATATTTTACTACTTTTGGGTGGTTGAGGTCAAGGGTGTTGGGAGCGGGAGTGGGAAACACAATTTTTAAAAAATTTCGGGAGCGGGAGTGGGAAACACAATTTTCAAACAATTTCGAGAGTGGGAGCATTTTTTTATGTTATACATATTTTATATATTTTGATTCATATATATATATAAAACATGCATAATATCGAACCAATTGCAAAAAATTATGAAAACATAGATTTAAGATCATTTAACTATTGGATTAGTGATGATCATTAAAGCATCAACCATTTAGTACACATATAACATCAATCATATAAAATTTGTCATCAACAGATTGTAACATACAACATCAACCACAAAATGAAATAGACTCTAGAAAATCATATTAATTACCAAAGAGTTGTGAGATTCAAATTTCAGTCAATAGTTCAAACTTCAAACTCCAAACTTCAAAGGTAAACTGTCATAGAATGTTCATTGTTTACAAAATAAGCCATAATAAAAACAATGTACTAAGTTATAGAGACTACTTCTAAACAGGGAAAAGAAAAAGAGATCTAGTATACAGTAGTAAGTACTATGCACTAAGTTATAGAGACTACTTCTAAACAGGGAAAAGAAAAAGAGATCTAGTATACATTAGTAAGTACTATGCACTAAGTTTTCCTCTTGCCACGAGAAACTTGTAGTTTCTTTTCTCGTGATATATGAAGAAGAGAGTAGGACTAGGTGGAAGTGTTCGTGGAACATGACCAACAACTGCATGGCCCCCACGTAACACAAGATGCTGTGAAGATAAAGGCAAAATTGTTGCATTTAGAAACCTGCGAGTGGAACACAGTTACCAACTTAACGACTCTACAAAGTTCTTGTTTTTTTGGGGGTCAAGTTTTTTACTCCGTTTTTAAAAATGGTGCTACCGGTAGCACCCCCCCTCCCCTTTTAGGTGGTTTTTCGATATTTTAAATTTTCTGATACATAATGTTTCCACTTTTTTTTTAATGCTTGTTTTTTCATCTATTTTCAAATTGTTCAATTTATTTTTATTTTTTCTATCAATGGTATTTGTTCTATCAATGGTGTTTTTTCATCTGTTTTCAAATTTTTCTATTATTGTTATTTTTTTTTGGTTCAATGGTGTTTTTAATCATGTTTCCATACTTCATCCAATGTTAAAAATGTTGTACACCATTTATTTTTTTAAATTAAGATTTTTCATATAATTATGTGTCCTTAATTAATTTATGGTTCCATACTTTTTAAATATGGTGGAAAATATCATTTTTAACACATTTTTTACCTTTACTTCAATACATAGAAAATAATTGTAATTAAATAACACTATTTTTAAATATTTAGCCAAAAAATATAATTCATTTTTTTTGGATAAATTAAAAACTAAAAAAGTTAAGAAAACAAAAATAATTGAAATTAAAAAAAAAAACATTTTAAAAACAAATTTATATTAAAAAAACCATTATTAAAAAACCTAAAAAACTAAAGAGGAAAAAAAACCACAAAATTGAAAATTTATATAAAAAGTAAGAAAAAATGAGAAAAAATAAAAAAAAAGGTTAAAAAAAAGTTATGGCCAAAAAAAAACTTTAAAAAGGTGAAAAAAAGAATTAAAAACATATATAAAAAAACCCCATACTAAAAAACCTAAAATAAAAACTTTAATACAAAATTTTTAAAAAATTAACAAAAATACTTTAAAAAAC
>ML792838.1:329252-344675 GCA_009831015.1 Picea engelmannii
CATACATTTTGTGAAGGCTTACTCTTCCTATATCACCTAAGATTCCAATCCATAGCCTTAGCAATCTTATTTAGGGATATTCACTTAGAGTTGGAGAAGGGTCAACCAAAAGAGAGAGGAAGAGTCACTAAGGTGACAATGGATAGCCTTTCTGAGTTGCACAAGACTAGCCCTTTGATGCTTGGGATTTCACATCATTTGAGGGTGCTAGATTTTGTTGTAACACTTAGAAAGTTGGAAAATTATGTGTTTTTTCTGAAGTAGAAAATCTCACCAAACCAAAGATTGAAATTATGAATATCTTCAATTATCAAAAATAAGAAATTAAGTACGAACGATCAGATTTTTATTTTATTTTTTAAATAGGAACCTGTATTTTGCAGACAGTAAGCCCGGAAAGAAGCTTGACCCACCCTTACATACTTAAGTAAAGAATATGGTTCGCTGGTACCTTTCCAATGGCATACAATAATCTGCCTGAAGGCTACATCAATAACATTCAAATTTCAATATAATCAATAGGCACATTTGGAAAACCCCACGTAGGGGAGCAGCATGCCCACTGGGATTTGAACCTGGGTCATTGTCACAACAACCACTCCAAGTTGCCACTAGACCACAGCCCAACGGACAATGATCAGATTATTTAAGCATGAAGGGTATTGCCAATTATTTGAAATCATTTCTAGGTATCTTTCAATCATTTCGTTGCATGTAAATCAAGCCTGACTCATCCTATTCTTCATTGTAATTTGTTTGACTTGGACCAAGGAAGGATTTTGTGAAGCTTTAATGCTTGCTAGGACCGACTTTCCTAAAGAGAACATTACACGAAGATCAGGAAACACGTTTCCAGTCACTTTGAGTTTCTATCCCTTACAGATTTAAATCTATAACAGCCTCTCAAACGACACACTATTAGACTCCAAACTATATCCGGAAGTGTAAACAGGGAGGGATGCAAGCTGAGATCAAAAGCTATTTATTCCTATTATATTCATACCATACTCTTCTCTTCTTAGGATCTGAACTCGAGTGTGCTGGTGATAAAATCACGTGAGTACATGTGACAGCCCCAGTTTCTAGTATTAGTCAGTCCAAGATAACTTCATTTGATCCTTGTTGTGGTATGTCATGTTTTCAGGCTTATAAATTGAAGTTTAAATAGAAAAGAAAGGGACCATGTATTATTAAGAACTGGGCCAAAAAGGGGGTCGCTATATGACATGAAAAAGACAAATTAAAAAGAGCCAAATAAGGACAAAATGAAAGGGACGAAATGGGCAGAATAAGATGCTTCCTCTGAGAAGTCAAAGGACCATCCAAGAGACATGGCAGAAAACGGTTTGAATGAAAGAGTCATGAGAGCTCCAAGGGTCATTAGGAGCCCTTATAAATACACCCCCACAATGGGTCAATTGGGGGATTAGAGGTGGAGAGTATGCAGTGATTGTTATGGCAGCTGAAGTATGTGAAGAGACACCAAAGTATAGGGTCTACAAGTGCTGTGTTTATGTGTATGTAGAATTGTAAACGCGATCTGTAGACAGCTGAAGTGGTACCAATCATAGCAGACTTGAAGGAGAACTATTCTAGAATTGTTTGAGCTCGATTGTCCACTTCATAAAACAGTTGTAATTACTGGTAGATCCTGCAAGACTGCTGCAATTAGCGCACAAAAGGGGGGCGATTTTTGTAAGAATGGCTTGCTGCTCTCTTTCAATTTGTTTTTCTATTCTTTCAAAGTTTATATATGGCTGGCATGATTATTTGATTGTATGGCTTTGTGAGCATTAAGCTTAGACGGGTCTAGTCTGGGTGACCCTATGCTGGTAACTACCTGGGAAAGGAGGGATGATGAGGAGATTTATTGAGTGGCAGCAGGGTAATGCTTTATGTCAGTCACACAAGGAAGTGCCCTCAAGGTTGTCCAATACATGCACACACATATATACATGCCTATATGAAAGCTTATTGAGACTGTAGCAAGCCCTTAAGGCTTACATATAGGTACACTAATCATGAATTTTGAATTTAGAAATTTTGAAGAATTGGAACTTGAGGCATTCTACAACAGCTCCCAGGTTTTATAAAAAGTAAACGTTGGTGGGCACGCATATATTTTATACATATGCTCAAAACTTTAAGTCCTATGTGCGTGTTTGTATATGTGCATGATTTACATCTAAATTCTTAATTTCTTTTTGTAAATATTGTACATTTTAAAATCAAGACCTTTCCTTTTGGAAGTGAGAAAAGTTGCACTGATACTTCGGTGATTTATGGCAAGTTGCAACATCCTGGGCATTTTCTGAAGAGACATAATCACTATAATATCTTGTTTGTCCTTGCATAAAGCACGAGTGGGAAGTTAATAATTGTATTTTCTTATAATGCATGTTTAGGAAGTCAAATCTGGCGTTTTCTGTTCTTACAGGTCATTTGAAATTTTGGAAAAAGAAGCCGTCGGGCATTGAATTTGTGAAGCATTTCCGATCTCATCTTGGTCCTATTGAAGGTTTAGCTGTGAGTTTTCTTTAACTTCTTAGCTGATTCAGAAGTTTTGTTTATGACTTGCACGTGGCGCTCTGTGGCTCTATAGAGTATCAGTTTATTTTGATGTTTGTCTATAAATTGGAAGTCAATAATAATTGTTGCATGTCTTGACTTGTTCATTACTAGTTTCTTTTACTTTTAAAGAATACTCCGTCTTTACTGGCCATATTTTATATCTTTGCCTTAAAACATCCAGGGGAAATAGTGTGATCTAGACGCATTTCAGTCCTCTTCATGCTGCAAAATTGGATTATCTAGACAAAAAGTTTGTTCCTAAAGTATAAACAATGGAAGAGATAAAATCTGAGCCTAACCTATTCTAAGTAGGCCTCAGGTCCCACTAACCCTAGTCCCATCTGGAAGATGATAAAAGATGATTTTTTTGGCCATACGTTTTGGAGCCGAGCAAACTGTAAAATAAAACATGTTCTTTCTTGGTTTTGGCCTCTATTTTTTAATAAATATTAATAAATATTTTCTTATTCCAGTGTTGCATTTCTTGTGTTGAAGCTTCATAAACCCAAAAACATAAACTCGACCTTTTTGCATTTTCTATCCAAGAAATTTCAAAATGACCTCCCATTTTTCTGGGACAATTTCTTTTTAAATTTTTAAATGCATCTAATAACTTATTTTTTGCTAGTAAAAAAATAAATTATATTATCAAATTATCATTACACACACACCTATTTTTTCCAAAGATAAACTTGGTGGGATTCCCCTCTCTTCCCAGTAATATCCGGATGGAGGATGGTGTCAACCACCAACTGCAAGAGAGGCTGGTAACCACAAGGGACTTGGTTGGATTTTAACTTGTTACCTCCCCATTAGAAACATGCCTTTGGTGGATGGTCCAACCAATTGAGCTAACCATCGGGGATATATATATATATATATATATTAGTTCTCTCTCTCTCTCTATATATATATGTTACCCTCTCTCAAGCTAACCTCATAGTTTGTTTCCAAACTCACCCCCATCCCTGGCTTCACAACACTACTACARGCCATCTCTCCAAGGCAATGCACACTCAAACCATGCCCAAGCCCTAGTCTCAAGTAACAAGAATGAGGGATCTCACTCTCCTAGTGGTGTACAGATCTTGGTTGGCAAAAGTCTGGCACAACAATTGTTTCCAAATCAGTGAATTCCTATTGGTGCCGCCCTTGTTCCCATGCGAGCTTACATATAGAAAGGAAAATCTCCAACCCTCTCAGTAGGGTGAACTAACAGATCTAGGTCAACTCAACCACAATACTGATCAAGCACAACTCAAAACAGTCCTAGCTCAATATAGGATGATAACAACAACATGGTAACTCTACCCAATTGCTCCCACAAAAATTCTCACAAGCTCAACTCAATAATCAACAAAGACAGGCAACCTAACTCTTCGAGAGGCTCCTATAAAAATAGCAAATTCACAATCTAATAACTTACTGACAACATAACTATGAGAAATGAATGCCAAATCCCAAGGAATAGGTGATATTAGTAGACTCACACGTGACCCCTCATGTACCCAACAAGAAAATGGTCCTACAGGAAACTAAGGTCTAGCCCAAATGTGCTAATGACTATTGAGATTGTCCAACCCAAACCGAGGGTTATTTTATGAATTTAGGGCTTATATAGAGGAGCTTGGGATAATTAAAAGAAAACTTGGGAAATCATAGGTGTTTGCACACTATTCCCTCTACGTATTAATGCCCATACACTGCCTAAGAATAATTGTGATCAGCCAATGAAGGATTCGGTCATGGTGTAACATCTCAAGGGTTTTTAATATTCAAAGGCCCTAGTGATACTGATTAGACTTTAGGGATAGTGTCCACGTCACACTTTTTTAACCAATCAAGTGTCATCATATGACCAAATAACGTGAACAATACCATGTAACATATACACTGCCTCTGCTAGAAGGGCTCCTAGTTATGCTGGTCATTGACCAGGGCTGTTGACACATAGCTGATATACTTACACATGTAACTCGAACCCTAAAGTGCATAATATAAATAATGCAACAATAATATCAATGTACATAATAATGATGCCGAAGGATGCACTATAACCATGTCCATGATCACATTCGCGTCCAACTCATCAACAACGTACTATAAAACAATCAAAAGTGTCTGCCATGTAAACAAGGCAAAGTAGGGGTACAGTACTACAATGTACTCAATGGTTGTGGAAAGACAAAATGGTGAGAAATTTCACTCTTTCTTTTGCCAATATAGTAGTCCATTTTTTGAATTATCACCATCTTATGAACACTCATCTAGCGTCAATATCCCTTTCCATACTTTATAGTTTTAATCAGAGTCTCTGGATTCCAACTGTATTTATTCATCTGAGTCAACCATACTTATACTAGATGATGTTATCTCTTCGCTTATTGTATGCTTGTTCAAATCAATTAATATTTGTTTTCCATCTTGTTTGATTGTCAAAGTATCTCTTCCCTAGTCTTGAATTGCTTTAACTTTCCTTAGTCATGGTCATCCCAGCAGTGCGAAGTAGGAAAGGGCTCTTGTATTTATCAAAATAGCCATAAATTCCATGAGGAAATTTTCTCCTTTTATACACGTATATTGCTATACAGAGGGAACCCATTGGGATTAGAATGACTGCTAATGACCATACTATGAAGCATACAGCAATTAAGCAAATCAGCTTGTACTATGAGGGTGTCGTCTTCATACAAAAAAATAATTTTTGTTCTTTGTAAACTTCTGTGGTTTGCTCTGACAACCCCCTGGTCACAGGCACTGAGTCTTGGTTGAAGTTGGACTTCCTGTCCAAATATCCCTGTTACCTCCTCTGCTCCCAAGGCCATTGCCTTCTCATCACTACTGCCACTAAGTAAATTGCTCTCTTATGTATGTTCACTTCCACATGCCACTCCCCTCTGCGACACACACCACTTCCACACGCTACTCTCCTGTGCATCACCTTGTTCAAGACATCTAATTGCTGTCACCAATCATGTTGTTAATTCAAAACCTGACAATGACACAAAATGTTAAAAGTAATTTCTCCACCCAGGTTGCACGGTTTGGGAAAACAAGAACAGAGTTAGTTAGAAGGTGTGTGTGGATGTAACATATTCATTACTCACTCGTAGTTTTATACAGAAGATCACAAAGTAATGCAAAGAAATGTACTCAACACTATTCCTATGCATTGCATACTGGTGGTGAAGATACAATTAAGTTTTTTTGGGGCCTGATATACACTTGTGATGACACACTCTATGACTCTATGAAAAACAAGAACAGAGTTAGTTAGAACGTGTGTGTGGATGCATTACTCACTCATAGTTTCATACACATGAACACAGTAATGCGAAGAAATGTGCTCAACGCTGTTCCATGTATTGCATGCTGGTGGTGATGATACAATTCAGTTTTTTTAGGGCCCAGTTATACACATGTAATGACACACTCTATCACTCTATGCTAGGAATGCATTATTTCACCAACACACATGACACATAACGCAATTAACGCAAATATGTACGCTAATGGTACATGACCACCAATTACCTCATGCCTGATAATTTTTATATGACCTTCATTACATTATCACTATTTTTTTACCGAAACTGGGAAAATTCATATTATAAAAGCTGTAGCAATGCTAAACAACAAGAGTACATATACATAATACTGCTGGCCTGAGTTTCCAAAGAAAATGGGCATCTCTTAAATGCCAAAAACAGAGCTTGCAAATGTACACAGTTCATCCCAAAATTTCTTACAGGGATACAGCCTTAAGAAAACACTTAGTATTCTAATTGCTTTACTAAATATAAAATTTAACGAAAAACATGATCAGTGTTGGCTTCTTCCAGACCAATGTTGGAAGGAAGAGAATCTTGATTTCCAAGATCCATGTCTTCTATCATTTGGTGAACCGTCTTCCTTCTTGAATTCTGCTTGAATTGAATTGGTCGACATCCTGTGACTGGAAGTAGCAGAATGGGATCCTTTGCTTAGATCAAGGACCATATTTCTCAACATATTGCATTCTGCCTCCATCTATTTGCTGTTTTTGCTGGACCAGAGTACTCATAATTATGGCATTTTGAGAGCTGAACCAGTGCTCATGTTCATGTACTTTTGTAGTTACATAGAAGAGGGAATTTCTGTTGCATTGATTGGATTTTTTGTGTCTTCAAAAAACTCTTCTATCATGATTACACGAACACATAAAGAGAATCAAGATTGCATCAATAATGAGAAAGCAAAAGCTTTCATATAAAGAGTTACAAGTTAGTTGAGTCAATCCACTTTATGAATGTGGGATAGACCAAAAAGCACACTAAATTAAATAAAGCATAAAAGCATAAAATAACCTAAAGTCCAAGTGACTTTATTAATGCCTATGTCTAATATCTAATTGACCATTATAATTTGATATTTACTTAACATCTTCGAACTTCCCTCGCTTCTCTATAGTCCATGGATACGTCACGCATAAAGAGCTGCCAACCAAGAGTCTTAATGGGCTTGAACTTCCACTCAGGACCTTGAATCCAAGATACAGGAAAAACCCCACTACACCACAGACCACACAACACTACCAAAGTTCTAAGGGTCCATAGATTTCTTAAGCCAAATAAACTTGACGGACCGGAGCCATACAAACCAAAAGACCATACCCCCAGAAGAACGTGCCCTGAACACCAAAATACAACAATGCACTGAAAATGTAACCCAAAAGGCTAGAAGGGCAGATGCCAAATGCGGTTCGAAGATGCAGTAGCATCGAAAAACCATACATATAAAGAACATCCAGAAGCTAGAATGAAAGAATGTCCATGCATAGAGCATGCCCTGAGACCGTAACCATCAAATAGAAATTCCTGAATACCATCCAAAGGTTGAGGAAAACTCTTACCAGACAATTTTATGGCTGATTGGCCTTGCTCCAGATGACGGTGCTCGGTTCTCCCTTGCAAATTTCCATTATCCCACCTTGCATTTGATAAACCTCATCGGGTGGTTCATGAGATAGGCCATAATTTGGTTCAAGCATGCGAGAGGGGGGGAGGGCAGATCCTTTCGTATCATGTGGCGATGTCATCGTGATACATGTTGATTTATTGTGATGTTACGTGCCTTCATATGCAGATCCCATGAGAGTTAAGGTATGGCTTGATAGTTCCAACCCCCTTTTTTCCTTAGCACCCCTGTTTTAAGAGTGGTGGCCTTGTTGGCAAGGGAATCAACTTGATAGTTGTGCTCTCTTAGAATCTGAAAAAACGAAACTCTTTGCAAATTGTAGACCTCCTTCTGGGTGCGAGCTAGGATAGATGCAAGCCTGCTATTAGAGGGGGTTGATTTCGAAAGCATCATTTTGATGATTGTGCTTGAGTCGCCTATAACTATCAAAGTCTTCGGTCTGGATTCATTTGCTAGAAGAAGATCCTGAAAAGGAGCATAAGCCTCAGCTTAATTATTTGTAGACTTTCCTAAGCCCTAGTAGTATGTTGTTTCGAGTTCTCCTTCGGGACCCAGGATGATCCCCCCTGCCCCTGCCACCCCTATTACATTATCACTCTTATTACATGTTCATAGCTACATTACTTATAATGATGGCAGTTTTAGTGCTAACATTATCTTTTGACTTACATTAAGAAGTTCAAGCTGATGGTTTATGTAGTATGTTAGAAGTTTGTGAGAAGCTTACTCTAATATCCTTTTTTCTGTTCTTTTTTGATTAAAATTTCTGTAGCTGCAACGAAAGTGTTTGGTTACTTTTGAATTTAATTTCAATTCTATCTTTGGGTTCACTTTTGGAGTTGATAGTTCTTGGAAATAGACCTTAGGGCCTAGGCACAAAGTTGGGTCCTGTCATTCGTCTTGCTCAAACAAGTGGTGGATCTGCTGTAGATGTTTTTTGGTGTTCATTAAGGCTTGTCCGATATCATCCCTGTGTATCTCTTTAGGTGGTGCAGTGGCAGTGACGATTTAACTTCTATTATTTATTTTGTTTAGAACCCCAGTTTCCAGTCGCCAGGAATGTACTGCACACATTGGAAGTTGTTCATAACATATCCATGAAATATGTGGAGTGGTGTACACCGATGATAGAGATCATCGGTTCTTGTTGATGTATCTTCAAAAGAGAAGAAGAGCTCTATCCACTTTAGCATGGATGGCTTCTAAGAGGTGGCCAGGAATACGATTTCTTTTATAAAGATCTTCTGAAACATAACTGTTATATAAATTCATGTTCTTGTCTCCATGCAGAGATAGATTGTGTCCCAATGTAGCCAAGCCATTTTAATGTATAGTCTATGACAGCATATCAAATTCATCTTTGGAAGGATTTGTTTAAACTTATAAAAAAATATGTCAGCATGCCTTTTGTTGCATGGTTTGCAAGAGTGACTCGTTTCATGACAGTGACTATTTTGTTTAGAAAGTTTTCTTTGAATGGTTAGTTCTTGGAGATACCATATTCTACTGTCTTTATAGGGTCTACTACTGCATTCTGAATATGCATTTCCCCCTTTTGAATTGCTTTTGATATCTTTCCTTGTTTTGCAACTGTAACTGGAATGCAATTCATTGATACAGGTTAGTGCAGATGGTTTACTTTGCTGCACAATTTCCAGTGACCGAGCTGCAAAGATTTATGATGTGGTCAACTATGATATGATGGTAATGATCCGATTGCCATTTATTCCGGGCACTATAGAATGGGTATTCAAACAAGGAGATGTTAAGCCAAAGCTTGCAGTCAGTGACCGAAATTCGCCTGATGTCCATATTTATGATGCACGTGCTGATAGCAGCGAGCCTATAGTTTCAAATAAGGTTTTCTTGCTGGACTTTTTTATCGTGAATTGCTATTTGTTTGAACTTTGGTGTTTCTTCTTTTTCCGTAGATTTGGATTATAACCATTTTGATAATAAATAATGAAAATGAACTCCCTTGATGTAAAATTTGGTTAATGATGATTTTTGTAGTTTATGCCTTCTTTGAAGTGGATTTTTCATTTGTAGATTCACAGTGGTCCAGTAAAAATTATGAAGTACAACCATGCTTTTGACATGGTCATCTCTGCAGATGCTAAAGGGCTGATTGAGTACTGGTCTCCTGCAACACTTAAGTTTCCAGATAAAGGGTATGTATTGTATAATAATTTTCATATGAAATATATGATTGAATAATGTGCATTAGTATTGTGGTTGTTAGGAAAGCTTATGAAAGCTTGTTGTCACCAATGCTTGGACTCAATGGTTATTTAATATTTACTATTTATTAGTGTTATTCTTTGATGACACCATGAAATTTATAAGGTGATGGTGTGCTTGATTCGTCCATCCATCAGAAAAAATACTAAAACTTAATGAGGGCCGTGCTGATTTAATAGTTGTTAGCAGTTTATGCACATCTTTCTTTTCCTTAAACAACAACATGGTTCTAAGCTTCTTCGAACTAGGAGACACATTTTTTCTGCGGAAAAAAATTGTAATTTTATTAATAAGAAGTAAACAAAATTACATTTTGCAGATGCTTTCCAGCATTTCTCATTCCTTCAGACGGAATCCATGTCATCACATCCAAGAAACAAAAAATGTCCCCTAAATACAGTCCAGCATTTAGCTACCGACAGAGTACTAAAAAAGAAGCAGATTGTTCCTTCAAAGAAAAAAATTACTTCCATCTCCAGCAGAGTTCCATCAATAATCCTAACCAGTAGCAAAAAGATTAAGTTCGAAGCATCCCTCATATAATAGCCTTATAAACGACTTTTGCAGAAGCAGAAAACTACAACTCCAGAATGTAGCAGAAAGTATTGCACTGTTTTGGCCATCTTTGATGAAACTCTAAATAAAAGAGAGATGAGCATATTCAGCTGCATGATTCTCCACTTCTTCCCAGATAATCCATTGATCAGAATCCAACTGTAATACTGCTTTTGATAATCCATCTGCAACTTTATTTTTCTCTCTGAATACATGTTGGTAAGTAATATCATTGTAACCAGCTTGTAAAAMTTTGATCTCATCAAAGATAGGTTTTAGCAGMTAATTTCCAATGGAAGCTTCCCCCCTCATCCACTTTATCACCAAGAGAGAATCCCCATTATAACCAGCTTGTAAAACTTTGATCTCATCAAAGATAAGTTTTAGCAGATAATTTCCAATGGAAGCTTCCCCCCTCATCCACTTTATCACCAAGAGAGAATCTCCATTATAACCATCTTGTAAAACTTTGATCTCATCAAAGATAGGTTTTAGCAGATAATTTCCAATGGAAGCTTCCCCCCTCATCCACTTTATCACCAAGAGAGAATCCCCCAAAATTATAATTTTTGAGGTAACTTTCTCTAAAGCGAGCGAAAGGGTTAATTTCAAAGCCATGAGCTCCGAAATTTTTTTAGAACAATGGCCCAGCTCTGCTCTGAATTTTAAAGCATGAGATTCCTTCAAAAAATAACCCCCCTTTCCCCACAGATCTGTGGATCTCCCTCTGATGCACCATCAAAATATGCCGAAGCTACAGATTGATCTACAACTTCCTCAGAAATCTGCCTTTGTGGCTTTTCATTTTTTTCTTGTTTAAAGCTGTTTAGAATGCCAATACTTTGAGAAGCACATTGGATTGAAAGAATGGATCTTTCATCAAAGGGACTAGCATTCCTTGCCAACCAAAGCCCCCAAGAGATTAATAGTGGCAGAGATGTGTACCTTTTTACTGCCATATTATGACACCAAGTCTTCAAACCATCTTCAATAGAATGATGCTTCCATGTGTCCTTAAGTCCAGTGACACCCTCTGTTACCCAGTATGATGCATGAGCATGATTCTCGGCATTTTACTATATGTGGGAGATATTACAGGTGTTCCAGACAGTTGATTGATGTTATCCACGAACATTTTATAGAAGCACACACTTTTCCTCGCATCAACTTTATGGTTCTATTGAACTGACTAACTGCTCAACTGTTGGGTCTGTGATGTTTAGAGAAAAGTGGCTAGTGCAAAGTGATTGGTTTGTGTCCCCGAGTATTGATGCTATGTTTAGTTCTTTTGGATTCATCATTCTGACGACAGTTTCATTGTTTATTGGTTAGGAGGATACATATCACATTGTTCCCTTTCTATTATATGATGATCATCACTATTTTCACATGGCTCTAGGCATTATTGTGGTTTATTCTTAGGTTTTGATGTGGGTTTGAGCCTCGTGTGAGTGCCCTAGACTATTTGGGGCTCATTAGCACTTTATTCACTTTATTATGATGAGGACTATAGCTTTTAGAGGAGCACTCCCCATTTGCACACATGTTGAGGTTGATTATAGCAATTTAATGGTTATTTTAACTTTGTTTTGATTAGATGGAGGCTTCTAGCATGAGCAGCCTTGCTTATGAGGTTTGATTTCACACTTGATATGGGTTATTATGATGTGGACATGGTTATTAGATAGAGCGCTCACCCTCTTTGCACACATGTTGAGGCGCTTACCTATTATTGAGATTATTTTATTGCTAGTAGTTGGGGCCGCCCCCTCTTCTTGATATTTGGGTTCAATATTTAACAACTCTTGTAGATGGATCGACGAGGTTTTCACCCTTTTTCTCTTGGATATAGCTGTTGGCATAGTTTGAGGAGGCTTGTTATCTTGAGGACTATGCACTTGAGTCGGTTATGAGGTTGACCTAGCCTTCAAGGCTACTTTTGGCATAGATCTACACTTGGCATCAAACCATTTTCTTGTTTTGGAAGTCGATCTACTTGATGATGACCCTTTCCACATTATTTCATGTCATGGAGGCCCACATGTGCCACACTGAGATTGATTGTTAGAAAAGTAGGTGTGCTCATTTAACCATAGACAATATAGCAATATTGTCACCCAACCATAGGTCGAAGCCACCCCTGAGCACCTTAACCTTGATAAAGAATAATTCTGGAAGCAAACCCTAGGCCTAATAGCGAATCAATGGAGCGTACCTCTCTCCGGAACTAGCGCACAAGGTAGAAAGTCCAAACCATAAGCAAGAGAAAGTCCAAGCCTAAAACCGAAAATACAAGTTGCAGTAGCTGCAGCTGTAGCTACTCTCCAGACTTGCGCACTTACTAAATTTCTGCAGTTCTTTCTGTAGTTGCGAGCTGTGTGTGTCCAAATGAGCTCTGGCATCCTGTATTTATACTGCTCTTCCTTAGCTGTCTGGGTCGACTTCTCTTTCTGGAGGATAAAAACTCAATATTAATTATTTTCTTTAGCTGACTTGTCTTCTAGGGTTATGTTCAATGCTTTAGGGTTTCTTTTTGCTTCTCGGAAGATTCTATTCTTGTCAGGGTTACACGTGGAGGATTAATACCTCCCACAACTACCATAATATCAACACTCCCTCCTAGCTAGGGAGGTATTTAGAGGTAATGGCCTTGAGCACAAACAAACCATTCAACCGATAGCATCATCATAGCCACACAGGCTATCTCATGATCAAATCACGAGCACCATCATCACTATTAGTATCATCTGATAGCATCAACTGTATCATCTCTCAAAGCCATACTCCATTTGAGTAATCAGGCATGATGCTGGATAAGTCACTCACTCCACAGAGTAATACAAGAACCATTCTTCTAATCCGGACATATGTCTTAGAAGAATAACTATTCCAACAGATGCTAGAAGCCACGCCATGGGCTACAAGGATTATTCTTGTAATTCAGACATATGTCCTAGAAGAATAAATGTCCTGGACCATTTTCTGCCTGGAGAATGTCTGTCCACCAATACACTGACTATCCATTTAGTTGATAATCATTTCCAACACTACTGATAGTCTTCATGGGAATCAGAACAATGCCATTCAATAGAACACAATTGTGTCTATCCATAGTAGTACACAATTACTATCGAGTGGTACACAACCACACCAAGTAGCACACGGCTACGTAATCAATGGCGCATAGTCACAACCAGTGGAACACATCCACCACAGTAGCATACATCTACTGTCCAGAGATATACAGTCTCCACAACAATCATATCATCTGATATCAACTTGCATAAAAAAATATCATGATATAAACTGAGTCATCTGAGCCATTCTTCCACTCACATCTGTAAGATTTGGAAGAGCATCTGGCCTCAGAAGGTAAAACATCAGCCATGGGCTATCTGGACTATTCTTCTCAAGCATAGAAGGATAACTGTCCGTGATTTCTGAGCCTGGACCATTCATTTAACTGGGCCATTCCTCTGACACTAATTATACTGTAACCTGGAGAGAATGAGTCTGCCTTAGGGAATGGCTATCCCTGATTGCTGAATCTGGACCATTCACCTAACTGGGCCATTCCTTCGGCACTAATCATAGTGCAACCTGGATAGAATGAGTCTGACCTAGGGAATGACTGTCCAAACCATTTCCTAATGAAAATGACTGACCTGTACCAACCTCCAAAACGAACCATTCTTCGAAACTGCTCACAACTGTGAACTTCGAAAGAATGACTGCCCGACAAGCTGGACCATTCTGCTTGACCACTACTCAGAGTGACTGCCAAGAAGAATGACTGTCCTAGACCATTCCCCCACATTGGCCACAAGGGGAATCGCTGTCTATGGTACATCAACAATCTATTAGACCATTTTCATTACGAAAATGACTGTCCGATTTGGACCATTTTCCGAACTGGAAAATGCCCGTCCGTCAGAAATCTCAGACCACTTTGGAAAGGAACTGCTCATCCTAGACCATTTTTCAAACTGAAAAATGACTGTCCATAAATCAATAACATATCAGTGCTCCCTCTCAACTTGGGAGTAATCTCTTCCTTTTTCAATAAGGGATTCGTCTCCACGAGCCCCAACTTGTTTCTTGAGTACACAAACTTTTCATCTTGGACAAAGGCTTTACCAAAATATCTGCTATCTGCTCATCCATGGAGATATATTGGAGAACCACTTCTCTTTTTTGTACTTCATCACGAAGAATATAATGCTTGATCTCAATGTACTTCGATTTGTCATGGAACACTGGTTTTCTTTGAATATATCATGGTCGAATTCAACACTTCTGTTTCCTACTAGCTCATGACATCGTGGCAAGGCTCAAACTGAAACATATCCATGTAACACTTCTTCTGTCATCATGAGAGTTTGCCATGGATTAGCAATCCATCATCCGAGACTTCTGAGTGACTATTCTGATACACTATCTCTGTCATAGAAATTTTTCACCAAGCTTCTGATGTATATGAGATACTCTACATCAAATTGTTTGAATCCATACAAGGTCTTCTTATATTTGCATACATGGGTCTCTTTCTGGTATAAGCTTCTTTCTCACTTGCTTTATTGGGAAGAACAATCTTTTACATGTAAATTCCAATCCATGTATACTACAAGAGGTATATCTGGTTTATTGGAACAAGTTGTTGTCATAGTCTTCTCCCTCCTCCTTTCTGGAAGAAACTCTGAATCTTGCAATGCTTCCATTTATAAGCCTTTTTCACATTTTCTTACATACACTGTTCTTTATCATAACTTCCATTTCTTCTGCTTGATTGCTTCTTAGTGGGTTCAAACCAAACTGGTAGTCTTGTGTTTTTCGGTATAATAACTGGTTGTTCTTGCTTTTCTTTCTTTCTTGGAATCTTCATGTTCTTCCTCATGTCTCTCTTTAGCTCTTGGGTCCATGGGTTCTTCTATATGCCCTGAAGATTCCAACTTGTTCCTTTCATCATAAAATCGTGGATGTAGATGGACAACCAAGGATACTTTAAGGCTTCTTTTTCGAAGAAGACTTCTTCTAGAGTCATACTGAACACGTGCTGTTTATCATGGCTGCTACTTTCAATTGGAACATGGACAGATACTT
>ML792838.1:351161-373779 GCA_009831015.1 Picea engelmannii
ATATATATATATATATATATTATGTACTGAGCAATAGCAACATAAACAAGAGAGAGAAAAGAACACAAGAGATTTATCCTAGGAAAACCCCAAATGGGGGAAAAAAACCCAACAACCTTTCTTAGATAGATTCCATTCACAAAGCAAGTGCAATCAGATAAACCCTAGCACAAGTGCTAGCTCAACCAAAAATACCACCCCAGCTACAGCAGTAGCGCCATACAAAGGTACACACTTCCTCAAGGAGTAGAGCACAAGAGAGAGATACCAAAAGGCTGAGCAAGAATAAACTGTGTAGCTGCAGCTATTGCGTCACCTACTCCAAACTTGCGCCTTGCTTTTGTGTAGCTGGGAGAGTGTGAGTGAGTGAACAAATGAGCTAAGGCGCCTCCTTATTTATAGTCTTCATGTCCTTCTAGCTTGGCCGACTTCTTTTTTGGGAAGGTGTCTTTTCATTATACTTTATTCTTCTGAGCCGACTTCTCTTCTAGGGTATTTCAACATCTGTCCAATGGATCTCTTGCTTCTGCAATCTTCTCCGCATCTAAGAAAGATCATCTAGGAGGGAAAGATCCTCCTGCAACTACCAAAACACTAACACTCTCTCTTAGCTAGGGAGGCATCTTTCACGATGTCTTCATCTGGTAGTCCACTGACTACTCTGCACTTTGTTAGCAGGCACACAGTTGCTACATTGCCTTCGGTAGCTCGAATCATCAGGCACAGTCTCTGGGATCAAACGGTAGCACACACAGCTACATCCAAATGATTTGGTAATCTCCATGACAATCAACTAGTAGCACACAACTACTACAATGTCATCCAATATATCACAACTGCTGCCAAGTAGTACACAACTATTGTCCAGTGACACACAATCACTGCTAGTGGAACACATTCACTGTAGTAGCACATAGCTACTGTCCGGAGTCACACAACCTCCGCCAATGGAACACATCCACCGAAGTAGCACACAACTACTGTCCGGAGTCACACAGCCTCTGCCAGTGGAACACATCCACCGAAGTAGCACACAGCTACTGTCTGGAGTTACACAGCCTCTGCCAGTGGAACACATCCACCAAAGTAGCACACAACTACTCTCTAGAGACACACAGTCTCTGCCAGTGGTACACAACCACCGAAGTAGCACACAACTACTGTTCGGAGTCACACAACCTCAGCTAGTGGAACACATCCACCAAAGTAGCACACAACTACTGTCCGGAGTCACACAGCCTCCGCCATAGTCTTACGATTATGTGTGTGATGTTTCTTCTCTCAACAGGTTCGACAGTGCATTACCCCCTCAGTCACCTCACATGACTGATCTAGGGAACCCTTGGCCAGAGGGGTTAGTCAGCATGAGAAGAAACATCACACCTCCCTCTCAATGAGGGTGGGCATTCAACAACACTCCAAGCTTGTCCCTGAAGTACTCATACTTCACTCTTGACAAGGGCTTGGTGAGAATGTTCGCTATCTGCTCATCCGTGGATATGTACTGGAGCTCCACAACTCTTCTCTCCACCATGTCCCAGATGTAATGATATTTGATCTCTATATGCTTAGACCTATCATGGAATACATGGTTCTCGGTAAGCTTCACACAACTTTGATTGTCACAATGTATCAAAGTTGGCTCCATTTCTAGATCAAATATCCCAGCTAGAAACTTTCGGAGCCACACTGCTTCATGGCTTGCCACGCTTGTTGCGATATACTCTGCTTCTGATGTACTGAATGCCACTGATGTTTGCTTCCTGGTCAACCAGTAGATCATTCCTGATCCCAGACTAAAACAACATCCAAAAGTACTCTTCCGATCCACTGCACTCCCTGCCCAATCAAAATCCGTATATCCCTGCAGCTTCACATCTCCACCTGAGATATATCTCAATCCATATCCAACCGTACCATGAAGGTACCTTAACATATGCTTTGCTGCCATCCAATGTACCTGTCTAGGTTCAACCATGTGTTGACTCAATGTATTCACTACAAAGCATATGTCTGGACTGGTATTCTTACTTTCATAAAGTCTGGTTAGGGCATCAAACATCTCCTTCAATGTCTTCAGTTTTGATACATTGGGTATCAGGTGATCCTTGATTGAGTCTGTCAAGATCCTCTTGGCCTTGACCTCATTCTTCTTGAACTTTGCCTTTGCTTCTTCGTCTTCGGGTTTTGGAAGATCTTTCATAATGTGATCTAATAGATCATTCTCTTCTAGAATGAGGAAAACTCTGCGCTTCCAGGATCTGAATTTATCTGCTCCATCCAATCTATCCTCAACTCTCATATTGGTTGACATTTTCGTCGGTAGAAACCCTAGCACTGGAAAACCTCGATTTTTCGGACTTCACCAAACTGCATGCTGAGGGTTTCAGGGGGTGCGCTAGGTTAGGGCGCACTGCTCTGTGAAGGAATTATTCCCAACGTCCTTGGGATAGTGCTCAACGAGCTTGAGAAAGTATTGTAGCTGCAAGGTGCCACTGTACCGATCTTCCTTCCAATGGTTAAACTGTTCTGAAGGTGACCAACTCTGATACCATGTTGGATTTTCCTTATTTACAGAGCATTAGTGTTACTAGTGTTATTTTACTTTGTTACCATTACCATATATATATCATGCACTGAGCAGTAGCAACATAAACAAGAGACAGAAAAGAACACAAGAGATTTATCCTGGGAAAACCCCAAATGGGGGAAAAAATCCCAACAACCTTTCTTAGATAGATTCTGTTCACAAAGCAAGTCCAATCAGATAAATCCTAGCACAAGTGCTAGCTCAACCAGAAATACCACCCCAGCTGCAACAACACCATACAAAGGTAGCGCACCTCCTCAAGGAGTAGCGCACAAGAGAGAGATACCAAAACATTGAGCAAGAATAAATTGTGCAGTTGCAGCTACTGTGTCACCTCCTCCAAACTTGTGCCTTGCTTCTGTGTAGCTGGGAGAGTGTGAGTGAGTAAACAAATGAGCTAAGGCGCTTCCTTATTTATAGTCTTCTTGTCCTTCTAGTTGGGCCAACTTCTCTTATGGGAAGGTGTCTTTTCATTATACTTTATTCTTCTGAGCCGAATTCTCTTCTAGGATATTTCAACATCTGTCCAATGGATCTCTTGCTTCCAAAATCTTCTCCGCATCTAAGAAAGGTCATCTAGGAGGGAAAGATCCTCTGACAGCTACCAAAACACCAACAGACCCAAGCCTCTCTGGTGCTCTACTCTCTCTGAATTGTCTCTTGGGCTCTCCTACATTCTCCTTGGCTTCCTTCAGGGTCTGTTGAAACCATCTCGGTTTCCTCTTCCCTGAAGTAACCAATGGAGAAGTAAGATCTCTGTGCCCAAGAGTCTCTGCCTCAGATCTAATCCCAACACTTTGAGATCCTGAAGCCTCTGCACCTTCTGCCTGAACCCCCTGCGACTGTGAACTTGAAGTTGTGCAAGGTGACCCTGTCACCCTTGAAACTGGTGCACTAGACACCTGAGGCTGTGCTCCCTCTGAAACATCAATCCGTGTCTCTGCATCCTCCTCAATACTGACTCTCGACTCGAGAGACCTACAAAAATATCTACCCTCAAATCTAACATCTTTGCTCACCAGCACTCTCCGCCTTAGTCACCGTGTTCGCCGATTTTCAAGCTCCAAGTTCGAAATTCGACGTTTTTTATCAGATCCCGAACTTAATAGATCAAGTTCGCGGAACTCAAACATGAATTCAAACCCTAACTCGATTCCGTACGCAAATTATCCTAAATTTGTTGAGATTCGGCTAGGTTTTCATGAGGTTCGCGTGTGGTTGTTTAAAAAACAAAAACTGGAAAATACTATACCCACGAACTAAAACCTCTCTGTGACGCCGCACACCTTCAGTTCTGCCTGTGACCCTGACCCGTGCCTTTGTCCTGACTCGTCACCCTCGAGTGTCAGTTTCGTTGTCGATTCCATCTGTGTTTTCCAAATTTCCCCCTTCTTGATCCTAGTATATCATTCTTCTTCTACACAAGTTGGGCAATTCTTTCGATCCCAATAACTACATGACTATCATGATTGGTCATACCTTCACAAAACTTTATGCCACAACCCTTGATCTCTACTTGTCTCACTGATTTGAGAGGCATGAATGGAGGGCTAGAGGCTAGGCTGACTTTAGGAGAGACTACAACATTGTGGATCGTATATTCATTCTCTAGTCTATTATTGAGGAGGCTAAACAGAGGTCCTTGAAGGTGTACTACTACTTTGTTGACTTTTGGAGGGCCTTTGACATTGTTCCCATACATTTATTCATTGAGTGGCTTCATACCTTGAGGATGTTTGATCTTCTAGTGTTTGCTATAATGTGGTTTTATGAGATTGGGGTTGACAAATTTCCTCTCGAAGAATATTAGGAATATTATTATTGGCATCAAACATGGGTTTCCTCTCACCCCCACTCTTCAGGATTTACATTGATGAGGTGGAATGGTTCATCAAAGTTTCTACTCATGCAAAGGATGGTTGTCTACTTCACCATGTCCTTATCTCACTCTTCCTATTTGTAGATGATGTGGTCTTGTTGGCTTCCACTCTAGACGGGTTATAGAGGTAGCTTGATGCGTTAGGTTATGGGTAGGTTCTGTGATCTTGAGCAACGAACAATCAATCTTGGGAAAACCAAGATCATGATCTTTAATACAACTAGTGAGGCTCTTATATATATCATTTCCTTTCAGGGGAAACCTGTGGAGATTACCATTTGTTGTTCTTATCTAGGGGTCCTTCTCACAGATCCCACTTTTAGTATGAACCTTGCAACCCAGCCATGGGTTTATAATGGGTAGGCCTCCTAATCCTTGCATGTGAGAGAAAGCTTCCATCTTAATTTCTAGGTCTTAAAGATGAAGATCTTTGATGCCCTCACTAAGTCCATTATTTTATATGGATCAAAGATTTGATGGTCCAACCTTTGTCACACAAAGTGTTCTTGCATTAAGAGGGTCCAAAATATCATGCTCCAATGTCTTATTCGGTGCAAATGGACCTTTCTCTAGTAAGTAGAGTTTGGTGCATATACGCTTTACCCTAAAGACAACGTTTGGGCATATCATCCCTATCCACAGAGGAGGGTGGATAGTAGGATCCTCTTTGAGAAGTGAGAGATACCCCAACTTGGTGCTTTGCTCCTTTGAGAGACTTTCATCCCTCAGTCAGTTCTTGTCCTTGTTGGTTCTAGGAGGCATGATCACTTTTTGAGGTAGTGGGGATTTTTATTGATTGACTCCATCCTTACGTGATCTCCCTTGAGGCCCCTCTCCACTTCCTTCCCCCCACAGGGGTGAATTAATGCTGCGATTAGGGGTTTATTTGTAGGAACTTCATCGACATCTTCCTAGATCGACCCTTTTGGCCTTTGAGTTTTGAGTTGGCCTTTCACTCTAAGAACTTTGTCTAGATACTTACATGCTTATTGTTTAACTTTCCTACCTTCAATTTCATTTTCTATATGGGCTTCATTTTCCTCTACTAACTTCGAGTGTTCTCACACCAGTGGAGGGTTGAAATTGATGATCATCTACTTAGAGCAGAACAATTATGCATACTTTTCTCTATGGTTGAGGTTGAAACTCAAGGGCACTTTATAATTAGTCGTCTTGTCTATTATGAGATTAGAGGGAGGTTTCATTATATCTATGGGGATTTGACTAATCTTTATCGACAATATTCATATACCTTGATCAATAGTGCCATGCCTTCTACATTAGGGAGGTCCTTTCTCTTAGATGACATCTACTTCAAAGCTCTTTTATAACAGGTACCCATATTGGCCACTTATTTCTTCCACTCTAGTGTACTAGAGGGGTGAAGCGCCCCACAACGACTCAGGTGGACAACACTAGGACGATCTGACATTGTTCCCTGGCTCATACCTCCCACACTCTATGTTGTGCTACTTTGAGGGCTTCTAGGAGGATCTGAGCTACTTGGTAATGTTGTTTACGCATGACACATACTTAGAGATGCATTAATAGTTTATTTCCTCACATTACAGGTTCTTTGGCCAAGGATGTTAGGAGTGGTCCTACTTCTTCAATGTCGACCATCACCACCACAAGGAGGTTGATGTCACCTAGTATTACACCCCATGGACGCAGTTATTCAAGGCCACTCTCCAGAGTACTTTGTATCAGTGTTACCAACATTGTGATGTTATCGCCGACATCATGATATTATCACCAAATTCAGGGTCGATGATATTATTGTCGGAAAAAATCGCGACATTTTTTTTCGGCAATAATATCGTGAGTCGATGGTAAATGCCGTAGAGTCCACAGGAAGTGGTATTTTAAAAGTGATTTTTGGGTTTTTTAGTCTCATTTTGCAAACAAATTTTGGGGTTTGGAGAGCAAAGGAGCAAGAGCCGAATATTGGAGTCGCTAGTAATGTTAGTACATTACTAGTAATGTACATTACTAGTAATGTACATTACTAGGACAACACTAGGATGATCATCACAACAATTAAGCTGGCATATCATCATCATGAAGCTGACATCACAACACTACTCCCCCTTTCGAGGGAGGTCCTTTCGGACTACACTAAGCTTATCTCGAAAGTGCTCAAACTTTACACGAGATAGAGGATTGGTCAACACATCTGCAATCTTGTTCAACTGTGCCACATATTGGAGTTTTATAGCTCCTCTCTGCATCATATCACGAGTGAAGTGATACCGGATCTCTATGTGCTTCGACTCATCATGGAACACATGGTTCTCCATCGTCTTTATACAACTTGGTTATCACATAGAATCATAGTGACTTCCATCTCCAGATCAAGTAGATCTGTCAACAACATTCGAAGCCATATGGCTTCACAACTGGCGGAACATGCAACAATGTATTCTGCTTCTGTCGTGCTGAGAGTAATACCTGATTGCTTCCTACTCTGCCATGAAGTCATGGCTGACCCTAGACTGAAACAACATCCTGAAGTGCTCTTCCTGTCAGAGACACTTCCAGCCCAATCTGAATCAGTGTACCCACTTAGTCTGAAGTCATGATCTCCATCATAACTGAGACCACAATCTAATGTACCCTTAAGACACCTCATCACATGTTTTGCAACAACTAGGTGAACATGTCTGGGTTCTACTAGAAACTGACTCAAAGTTTTCACAGCAAAACAAATATTTGGTCTGGTGTTCGTCAGATACATCAGCGATCCAATGATCTGTCTATACAATGTAGCATTAATCAATTCTGACAAAGTGTCGACCTGGAGCTTCAACTTTGTTTCCATGGGTGTATTCATGGACTTGCACTCCAACATATCAAATCTCTTCAGGATTTCAACTGCATACTTCCCTTGGTTAAGGAAGATCCTCTCTGGGCTCTGCCATACCTCAAGACCTAAGAAATAGTGCATTAGCCCTAGGTCTTTCATCTCAAATTCTGCAGCGAGCTTCTTCTTACATTCAGTGATGAGCTTTTTTTCTCCAGTTAAGAATAAGTCATCCACATACAACAACAATATAACTGGCTCATCATTCATAACCTTGAAGTAGAGGTTAGAATCAACTTTACTCTTGGTAAAGCCCAAACTCGTCAGAAAACTATCTATCCTTCCATACCAAGCTCTAGGAGCTTGCTTCAATCCGTACAAAACCTTCTTCATCTTGCAGACCCGAGTCTTTCTATCTTTAACTTCGAGTCAAATCTTTCACATCACTTTGTACCAATCTGGTACACTTGCTCAACTGCAACTCAACCTGCACAATCTTGTGCTAGCTCTTATGTGCTTTCTTCAAAGCACTATCCGCCTCTTTGTCTGGGAGTATGTCCTCTACTTTTTCTGCAATTGTTCCTTCTCGTACTGGGACTCTGCATCTGCAGCAACTCTGAGGCTGAGAATGATTGCTTCATCCTCACTGTGGCTGCTGAAATTTGTGAGTAGCTCTTATTATATCACGACAACAACTTCATCTGAAACTGAGAGTGGCTCAATAACTGATATTGAAGGTAGATCTTCTTCTTTCATGGAGGTAACTCTATCTTTCATTGTAGTTATGTCTCCATGACCCAACTAATGTACTGCACAAACTGCAACTCAATTTTAAATATGGGGATTGCTCCCCCTGCGTCTCATACTATATATGAATCATGGTTGTTCTGGTTGTCTTCATAAATACTGGAACCATTTTTTCAATAAGTGTCTCGTCATAGTCTTCTCCCTCTTGCTGGGAGAATCCTCTAGACACACATCAGGCTTTGTACATCTGCAACATGCTTGATCTGTATAGATCAATCTTGGAAGTCAGTGCTGACTTCTCTTCTAGTCTCACGGAAGAATCCATATCCTAGTCTTTCTGACTGGCTTCCTTCTCTGTTACTGAAACAAGGGAACCTTCCCAGTAGATTTCATATCTCCTAGAAGTTTCTGAAGCTACGATCTAGTCTTCTCGCGACATTTGTCTCCCAGTCCTGGAAGTTGTCTCTTCATCTGATCCATTTTGAGATCAGACTTACTCTCGATTTCTTCTGAGTCTATAAGGACTTCATCATCTCTTACAGGGTATACTTGGTGTTGAATACCAAGTCTAAGTATGAAAGACTGAGTCAGGCTTCAAACGAGTTCTACTTCCTGTCAAGGTGGCTTCATTAACCTTTGAACAATTCTGTTGTGAGTTCTTGTTCTAATGTTCGGTCATCTTTGGAGCTTTCTGCTCCTTACAATCAATCTTCATATGAGATACTCTGAATCTCAAAAGATAGCTTTTTCTTCATCTTCTTTGGTACATGAGGGTATATAGTCATGTGCATAGTTTGCTTCATGTCTCATCTAATATGTTGCCTTCTGCAACTTTCACTATAGCTTCCTCAGGGTTATCACTTGTGACCTGAAACAAGGTCAACAAAACAACAAGCAAGAATAATACTCTTTTGATAATAGTAGATAAGACAATAACACGAATAATTGTCACAATAGCTCCTTTAGAGCTATCACTTGTGACCTGTTTGAAGCAAAGATCAAAAGTAAGAAATACAATTACGAAATGAGGTCAACACTCTTCTAGTGTTGTGATCAAACATTCGTCCATGGTAACCTGGAATCAACACAAGAAGTTTCTCCTAGAGGAGATGTTAGTTGTATCTGGTAAATGATTACATTAAGCATTTATCTCAATATGCTCACATGCTACCAAACATAATACTTTTCAAACACTGCTACCTCAACTATAGTGTTTACTTGTAAAGGGGTAGTTATCAACTTTGTCATCTGCAACTTTGAATCTTATCAACTTAATCAATCAAACCTGGAACCTGGAGTCTTGTCTTCAAGAATGAGTGTGTTGCTTTTCTTCCAAGTCTCCTTCACTCAAGATGACAAGTGCTTTCTTCAACCTGTCTTCTGTGCTAAGACAATATGCTATCTTGACAGAAGGTTGGGTTAGAGAATAAACTCTATGATCTTCAATTTTAATCCATCTAATACCTTGACTTAAATTTTGACCAAAGGTTAGTATGATGGTCATAGCTTCAACATGCAACCTAGATCAAAGTAATGTCATATCAAATAGATGCATATCAGAATAATCAAACCTGGGTTGCATTATTCCTCTGAATGTGTTGGATCTTGAGATCCTTCTGGATCTATGGCAAGAGACCCCTTCTCCTGCAAATACTCTTTAAAGCTTAACAATTTAAACATATGTGAGTACATACCTCTGATAGCATTTGCAAGTAGTGGTACCATCTGGTAGTGGCGGTAATAATTATCAACTCTTAAAAACTTCAAGGGTGACTGCAACTGGTACTACAACTGATACTTCAATTGATACTCCAACTGCAATTGATACTGCAACTGATTCTGAAACTGCAACTGCAACTGCTACTTAGGGTTTTATGAGGAAACCCTAATTTTTCAAACTTCAAATTTTGAAATTCTGATCTAGGGGTTAGATGTGCTGAGCTGAGGCGAGTAAGCTGGTGCAATCAGATTTCTGAAAATCCAAAATTTACCCCCTCAAACTTGATCAACGGATTTCTGCACTGGTACTTTTGGTACTGGTTTTGGTACTTTTGGTACCAGTGAAAACTAGGGTTTCACTTTTTGGGAGATCTAACCATTGAAAAGGTGCGCTGAAGGTGCCAAAGAGTTCCTTGGGCTAGGGTGCACTTTTCTAGATGAATTTTGGGCTGAAATTCCTCTTTATTAAAAAGCCCTAATTTTCATGTACAACAACAATGACGTTTTTCTTCTTCTTGTGAAAGATGCTCTCTTCAGCTTAGCTCTGATACTGTGTTAAGGTTTAATCTATTATTAGGTTTCTTTTCAATTTACTAGATAACCATAGCATAGATAGGATCACCGAGAAATACACAATCACAAGAGACACATCATTTATCCTGGGAAACCCTCATGGGGGAGAAAACCCAGCAAAAACTTCCTTAATATAGATAGCCAATACAATGCCAAGAGAATAAGCCAAACACTACAGAAAGTCCTCTCCCAAGTGATGCTCCACTCTCTCTCTCTCTTATTCATTAGATTAATCCACAAAAGGGGATTAATCTAATGAATAATACATCAATAATAAATAGAATACTCTTTGCAGTTACAATATTTCAACAGATCTGTGATGTATACGAGTTTACTAGACATCTTATACATCTTATATATTAGTTCCCTTTTCATATTTATATGGAAATGCATTTATTTGATGTTGTTGATGCTTTAGATATTTAAAAAATTGAAAAAATTGAATAATTTTGTATTTTTTTCGTCTTTACGACATTTTCCGATATTTTCCCCGATGTAGTCGATATTTTCATTTTGGACTTGTTGTCGCCTTATACACACTTGGGCTATCGTGGAAGAAATCTTCAATCCACTTAGTGTGTCCTTGGGGGCAAGTCTCGAGTCAAGGTGCTGTCACCTCATCCTCAACTCCTCCATTTAGGCCAACTCCTAGCGAAGCCAAGGGGGGTAGTCCCTAACGGAAATACTAAGGCTGTTTAAACTATTTTAAGCAAAATAACTATTTCTAGGAGTTTATTGCAAACAAAACATAAGCATTCAACATTTATCATTCATCAGATGAGATACTCATATAAAGCATTTGTCCATAAAGATACATGCATAAACCAAGTAGGATACAAGTTCTGGAAGATTGATAAATTCGTTAGACAATCACATATGAATGAAATATACTGCTCACATACATAAAGATATATCCATAGAACCAGTGCCTTAAAAGTGTCGTGGGCAGTTGTTGAATGCGTGTTTTATTAAGGTTAAATTGAAAGTAGATTAATGAGAGATGTGTGGCCTCTTTAGAGGCTACCTCTTTGTTTGAAAACTTGTGGAGAACCTACCGAAGCCCCAGGGCCTCACCAGTAAGTTCACTAAGGGTGCCGGATGTCCAACACGGGGAGAACCTAGATCTCAAAGTTCTCGTCTGACTTCACACACTCCCCTTAGGTGTTTTTCCGCGCATTAAGGTAGCAACTATTGAGATTTCCCTAATTAAACTACTCTGCACAAACAACTCCGGTTCTGAGGAATCCCATGATCGAGCTAGGCTCGCAAGGGTTCAAAGCATACACCGGTAATTGCAGGGAAGGTTTATTCTAAACTTTGAAAAACAAATAAACTTTGAAAAATTGAATCTGGAAAATAAAGCTTTGCAAGATTTATTGTTGAGAGCAAGAAATTAAATCTAAGCTTATCATGCCTAAAGATTGAAATTACTTTTAAGCTTATGTGCATGGAAGATTTGAGTGCTGTGTATGATTGATTTCCTTATGCTTATGTGTGTTTGTGAGATCATATAATAAGAATTGCAAGGAAATAAAGAAAAGACAAGCACACAAGACACCAATCCCCCTACTGGGGATGAAGAAACTGGGCTCCAAGGGCCCGCTTTTATTAAGCCTATTACAATCGAGAACTGAGTTCTCCCTTTTCTCTTTTTTGAAACTTTGGACCCTTATATAATGGATCAAACTAAAATAAATTATTACAATAGGTTCTCTGAAGGTCCTGGTCTTCAAGGGTTCCAACTTGGGCTCAATTTTCTTCATGTTAGCTTCAATTTCGCCAAAATTTCCCCTTGCTTTTGATGGACCTGCTAATAAAGAACCAGCAAAGAATATGATTAGAAGATGATGAAAAACACTTTAGGAAACTAAAATAAAACTTGGAAAACTTGACCAAAAATTTCTGATTTTTTTCTTATGCAAAAATGCAATTTTTCAGAGGTTTTTCAAAGCTTTAAATGAGCCTAAACTAAGTTTTTTTAGGTGTTTTTGTTTGCTGTCCTAAAACAGCAAGCATAAAACTCCTAATTAGCTTGATCTACAATGCAAACTAGAGCAACTTTCTACCTTAAGATTTAGATAAAAATTTATAGAAAATTGCAACAAAACTAGCTTAGATCTACTCTTTTAAATGAGAAAGAATTGAAACTAGATCTAAGACTTTATGCATGCAATACTAGATGCTAAAATTAATCTTTTAAATCGAATCTAGTTAACATGCAAGAAAGTAAAGAGAAAGGAAGAATAAATTTTCTGATTTTGGAGCCTTCGCTTGAGCGTGGAACTCTTAGGGCTATGGGGTCCCTTTGGTGTGAGGAAGAGGGAGGACGTCTTCTTTCGAACTCTTGGACAATCACTAGATGCAAACTAGCTCCTTTGTTTCTCCAAGGATTGGATCCTGCATGCTACAAAGAACACTTGCAAATACTTGTAAACTTGGTGTTTCCTACACAAGAAACCTCATTTGCACATTAGTTTAAACAAAAACAATATATGCAATACAAGCTTCAAATATAAGTAAACAAATGGATTAAAAAGCAAACAAGCTAAAGAATCCACTCTAATTAGATAACAATACCCTTACGATTAGCCAAATTACACAATAAATAAATGCAAGAAATCAAACTAGAGCAACATCACCTCAATTTGTATCCAACATCCATCCACACATGAGCACCAAACACTAATAGATTGACCTCCAAAGTCTCTTTATTCCAATACAAGAGAGATATTACAACAGTATACAACAAGGTCGCCCAAACTCTAACTAGGTAAATGGAGAGGGATCGCCTTCTATTTATTACAATTCGGGTGACAATTCCCATGAGAGGATGTGCAAGTGCAAGAGGAGATGCGCATGTGGAAGAGGAGATGCGCATAGAGTAAAGGAGAGATGAAGCGAAGCGAAGTGAGGTGGAGTGGAGTGATGGAGGTGGAGGTGGAGGTGGAGGTGGAGTGAAGTGAGAGCGAATAGGAGTGAGGTGGAGTGGAAGTATAGTGTGAGGGCGAGTTCCCACATTGGGATGTGCGCCCCCTCTTGCAAATGCGCCACCTAGAAGGGAAGGTCGAGTCCTAGCCTTGGGATCATCTCCCTTGTACACATCATCAACCAAGTCACCTTCCTCTCTAGTGAACTCGTCCTTGCTCCGAGTTGACTGAAAACGGAGGAAAAACATGTCCCCTACATGTTTCCTAACTTTTAGCAATTCTCCTAAATTTTAGGGAATTTAATTAAAAGACCCCTTTTTGTCTTTTTTCGAGAGAAATACATTTTTGAGTGATTAGAATCACTTTTTTGTTTAGACAGAAGGGGAATAGGGGTCTAAAGGGTGCTCTGGCTTAGAAAACGAGCACAAACATGGCATTTGACAATGACTGATGCCATATTTTTACAATTTATTGACTTTACATTAAAAAATTTCCGTTTTGCGGGAAATTTATTATTTGACTAAAACTTAAAAAAAGCCTATGGGGACCTAGCGCAATTTCCATGACTCAATATCCCTCATTCCTTGAGGGATATTGTGGCTTTTCCATAAGTGAATTTCTGAAATCCTTCTTGATTGAATGGTTAAAGTATTGTTTACTTGCATTTATTATTATAATTTACTGAATTAAAACCCTAGGTGACAAGCACATGCTAAGGTCCTTGTCTCATGTCCCTACTAAGTAAAGAGCCTTTTGGTTTTGCTGAAGTTAGATAGAGCCTTGCCATAACAACACTCTAACCCTATTCTTCCAGCCTAGCCATTTTATTCTTGTCAATGAGTTGAAGAAGGAGGAGAAAGCATCAAGGCCTAGGGTTTCTACACCTTGGTGAGCCTTTCTCCCCTAGGGTTTCATTGTTGAGGCCTTGCTTTAGCAACACCTCAACATTTAACCTTCTTGTCTTCAGCCATAACTTTTCTTGCTCAAGCTAGCCGTTTAAAATTGTCTTTTGAGCTAGGGAAGGAGGAAGACACACTAAGGCCTAGGTCACCTACACCTTGGTGAGCCGTCTCCCCTAGGGTTTGACTTGTCGGAGCCTTGCTTTAGCAACACGTCGGCATCAAACCCTCTTGTCTCTAGCCCTATCATAATCATCACGACCCTTCAACATTTGTAGCCCTTTTGACTACATTTTACCCAAACAAGGCACTAATCTAAGACCTCCATTGTTGAGCACCTTGATCACACAAACTTCTAAAACTTTGAACAATCTCTAACTCTTACTAACCCTAGCCTAGACTAATTTTACTAACCCTATTGTTGTCGTCACCTTTCTATGCTATAAACACCTATATGCAACATTTATTTCATCTTTGAAGCAATTGAATGGTTGGTTAAGGCGTTGTTTCTAAAGTGTTGATATTATTACATTTATTGCCATTAGCATTTATTGTGAAGTAATATTGTAATCATTGCTATTGTATAAACATTGATTTACTTCGACAATAATATTTTTTATCAATTGCTTATTATCAGAAAATCATTGATTATATGAAGTACTAACCAACAAGTGAGCTTGCACATGTACAGTTTCTTTGTTGCTTTGTCTCGGGCAGGTACACTTCTAGTTACTTTTATCTTTATTGGCTATAAGCCAGACTTTCTAATCAGTGGTGACTTGTGAGGGGGGAAATTATCTTTTAGCTCTTAAAGCCTTTTGCCTTCTCAAAACCCCAGGTCACCGGGGACGTCTCCCCTGGGCCTCACCTCCCTAAACAGAAAGAGCCATCCCATTGAGGTGACAGTGGTGGGATTGGTTCAGTTACGCTAGTTTGACCTCCTTTCATCTGTCTTTTACCTTAACTACAAACTGTGTGATAACAGTTCTAACAGAAAATTTTCCAAGATTTTGGTCTTTTTTGCAACTTTTCCAACAACTTTTTCTTGCTGATTTGTTGCAGGTCCGAACCAATAAGGAGGTGCTACAACCCATTGGGGGCCCTAAAACGTTCAAGAGTAACCTCCTAAGCTAGGGTATTGAATACCCTCTTCCTCCTCTACTTTCTCACATTGTAAGCAAGCCCCAAGAGAGTCTCTAGGGCTTGCATTTCTCAAGTTTATTTAAATTTCTGCAATTTTTTATTTCTTTTGCCTACACCTAGCAAAGAGGATTGGCTTTGCCACCCATGCTATATCGTAAGGCTAGGATTTAGATTTTATTTTCTGTTATAAGTTTTTATTTTGTTGCTCCACTTGTCCTTAAGACAAGGTTGTGTGGCTATGTTTACTTGTTGCTTTTGAAGTTAAGTTATTTTCTTGCATTCTTTTGTTTACACCTAGCAAAGAGGCTTGGCTTTGCCACCCATGCTACATCGTAAGGCTAGTTTAGTTTGTTAGATAGTTCAATGGTTTATGCTTCTAGTTTTCCTTTCTAGGTCATGTGAATATCTAACTAGTTAGAAACATCTCTTTATCTTGCTTAAGCCCTTAGAGGCATTTCTTTTCTTGAATAATTTTTTTTAAGCACTTGTTATTTCATTTGCTCAAGCCTTTAAGAAAAGTAATCTTTTAATTGCTTAATCAATCTATTTTAGGCTCTAGGGAGATCAATCTACTTAGCTAAATTAGATCACCCTCAACTATTACAACTTTAGCCACCAAAAAGGAGGCTTGTGGAGGTGACTTGGGGTGCTAGATCAGGGATGATCTCACGACACTAGGTGTCCCCTTTGTTGAACACCCAAGTTTTCCAGATTGACCTATGGAGTTAGGGTAAGGCCTTTTTTGCCTTGCTTCTTGAGCACCTAGCGGTCCTTTTGGCCAAAGTAGTAGGAGTATTGGGGTAGTCACCTAGCCTAGGAGTGCAACTTAACTAATCTCAAATCTAAAATCTATTCAACACAATCTAAGCCTTAAATTCTTAATCTTATCTAAGTGGTTTATGCCCTTTTATTTTATGTAACCTTTACTTCAAGCATTATCTTTCAAATATTTTATTTGAGCATTGTTGTGATTGAGTAATTCATCTTAAGTTGCGCACTAGTGCCTGTGGAGGCTTCTCTTTCAAGTTTTATCTTTCATCTCTTGAGTTGCGCACTTGTGTCCATTTGTGGCCTTACCTTCATCTCTTGGTTCCTCTTAAGTTGCGCACTTGTGTTTCTAGTTGCCTCCTTGAAGTTGCGCACCTTTCATTGGGGCACTTCAAGCTTGGTTTGCACATGGTATAACTGTGATGAACATATCTTTGAGCTTTCTCCTTTGCTTTTCTGCAAAATCTATCAAGTGGTTAGTTCATTGGAATAATAAATCTAACTAGTGCTTGATTCATTTCATTTGTAAGTAGTTGTACTTTTGTATATTGTTTAATCATCTAACTATTCTTTATTTGTTGTAATTATAACTCTTTTGTATCTAATCTAATTTGTAAAGTTATTCTTTGCTTTGTTTAGATCTCTTTCTTGTAACTTAATTTGACCCCATTGCCCAACCTTAGGCACTAGTCTTAGTTGACTTAGGGAAAAGGGCTGCTTTTGCATTGAAGGTTTGCATTGCATTGCTGCCTCTCATATAGGCTAGTTTCCCCCAACCTTTAACAAACTAAAATTAACTCCTAGATTTCACCTGATAACTCGCATAGTAACTAGGGTCTACCCCCCTTGGCTTCCCTAGGAGTAAGCCTAGACGGAAGGAGTTCAAGTCGAGGTGACAGTGGGCTTGAACTTAGGCATTGTGTCTCTGATGACACACTAAGTGGATTGAGACTTAGTCCACGTTTGCAAGTGTGTATAAGGACGGCAACACTTCTGATGCATCTTGTTTGTTTTGTTTATTGCATTATTTTCCTTCTATAGGACATGATAGGAATAACAGCATGAAACACACATCACAGCATCGTTACGCAGTTTAGCTCGATCACATGCCTTCATTCAATGTTAGCTATCTGCCGGACAGGAGATTAAGCATTTGCTTTATGAGAATTCAGTTTTTATGCCTTCCTACATATTGTTCCTACTTTTGTACTACAGCGTAAGAGTGGTTAATAGTTAACTTTCTGTCCTAGCAATTCAGTCAATGATACTGTCTTTATATGTATATAAAGTGATCAATCATGCTACAGCATTAATAATTCTTTACATCTGCGAGTGAGATTTGCAGTTTGGTGGAATCATCTCATTTGAGATACATACAGTTCAATCATGCCCGGTAGAGTTAAGATTGTTTGGGTCAGGCCTGGTAGAGTCAGGTCTCGTTGAATCGTGTTCTTAGTGAATAATATTTTAGAGGGATCCTTTTAAGTATTGTTTTTCAAGAATAATTGGAACATTTTCTCATTTGAATATGTTTCACAATCACAAGGTTATCGAGGGCTTAGTTTTCTTGTGGGTTAAAAAGAAATACTTTGGTCATAAATAGATCCGTTAAAAGTTTCATGAGCTTGAGTCTTCTTTGAGTTCCTTTCATAGTATTCAATCATAAAATTGTTTTGTCAATTTGCCATCCGATGCTGCCATCTGAGATGTATTCCAAAAGAGTCATGTTTCCGTTTGGTGCAATTATTACTTTGTTTTTTAACATATTTCATGTTTGAATTAGCTATAGTTTATTTATCTTTTTTTTGAAAAATAAGCTACTGCCCACTAAGAGCAAGGAGGCATGTTGGACGTAATTTAAAGGTTTATTGTTTAATAGTGATGTAATGTGGTCCTGTTACATAGGATGTTTGTTATTGCTTGCCCTACTAAAAGATGTTATTGGGTATATGATATTTGTAACAAATGTTTTTGTAGCGAAGCACCTTAGACATGTCTTGCTTGTTTTCAATTCCATTTCGTTTGCATTTTCTGCATATTCTATTCTCCTAGGATGTTTTAAGGGTAGTCGATCTGCAGTTTCCAGTTGTAGATTGTGTGAGCTGGTTCTTATCTTGCTAATGTTCATCTTTATTTCAAGGTAAGATGTTTACGTCCGTGAAGTGGTATTACTAGTCTTGCATTGAGTTTGTTGTCATAGCTTTTGTTTTTTAACAAGGTGTTCTGGGTGCCATGGAACTTTTATGAAATTTTCTCATGGATAACATTTTTGTCCATTTTTTATTTACTCATAAGTTGGAGATTCCTTATTTGGTCAACCATGTGATACATCATACTATCTTTTGTCCATCTCACAATTACCAACGTTTCAATATACCTTTAACATATTTATAGTATGTAATTATGGATAAAAGATCAATCTGATTAAATGTATTATTACATTGAATTTTGCATATTATTCTTATTTCAAGAAGAGAATCACATTTCTTGAACCACGAGTCTCATGGATATTTACAGCAGTAACCATGTACTTACAGAATAAGATTTCATGTCATGTTTCAATTATTTGTTTTTCATGTTTGACTCCAGAAAATCATGTCTTATTGCAGTGACGTCCATAGCTTATGTCCCTTTTTAAAAATACCTATGACAGATCTTTTTTAATCATTAATGACATATCAACTTGACTGAATGTAGTCATTTAAACAGGGCTACTGATTTCCTTTTGGGTTTGCTTTATAAAAGTAATCTATGTATGAGAATTTTTCCATGATTTGAAAGATTTATATCATCATAATGTACTAACCATGGCACAAAACCTGGTGTTCTTGCTAAAGTTTTTGGTCACCTGTAACGAGCATGTCAATAAACTGGAAAATCCTACTGATTGGAACTGAATCATATACTGATTATTTCCTATTCTGATATGGTTGCCTACAGAGTAGAGTTCAAGTTCAAGACAGAGACAAACCTTTACGATTTGGCAAAATCTAAGACAACCATTTCTGCACTAGAGGTTTGTCAAATCCGGAGTACTTAGAGCTTGCCACAGTGCTTTTTCTTCTCTGCACACAAGCTTCATTTACTGCTAGTTCTTTTGATATCTCTCTGTATTTGGACTTACAAGACTTTGTATCATTTAATTACAGTAGAGGTTGGTTGATCCAACATGGCTGTGCATCATGTATTTCTCTCTTCTTGTAGGTTTAGGTTTGTTTGGAACAAGGTTCTTCAACTATACATGCTTTAGATGGAATCTTATCCAAGCATTCTGAAAAATGAACTGGTGAAGTAAAAATATATGCATGTGTTGAAATCTGCATAGAACTAAATTGTATGAATGCATGCTGAGCAATTTATGCATATCAAAAATATAACTTACAATTCAATAAGGACCAGAAATCATAAAATAACAAGATATCCTACTTCCAGATAAACATTCAATGTGTAATGGCTTTTCCATAAATGGCCTAAATTCTGTGTATTTGAGGATTTGTTCTTCTATACAGCCAGATTTGTGGACGAGTACTACATTAGATCATGCTTGTGATATATATGCTTCAGAACACCATATATGTTTAACTGACCAGTACATAATAAGTGATAAATATTAGTTTATAAAGTTTATGTTTATTCTTAGGTTTTCTTATGACCACCTCCATATTGGTTAGCTTTCTATTAGTTACTTTTCTTTTGGCAATGATATATTCTTATGTTGCATTGTGTATTTGACTACTTACATTGACTCCGATACAAAGTGAATCGTTGGCCAAATTGTTAGGACAAAAAGTTAACTGTTAACCAATTTTACGCTGTAGTTCAAAAGTAGGAACAATGTGTAGGAAGGTGTGAAAACTGAGTTGTCATAAAGAAACTGCATGTTCTAATCATTATGTTTTTTAAAACTTTGAACTTCAGTGTGAAATTCATGGTCCTATCTATACAGCACTTCTTGGCCTCCTCTAATTTCTATGCCATATTCTTCTGATACACAAGTCTGGTGATGCTTTAGATCCCAATAACTATAGGGCTTTCATGGTTGGCCATACCTTCACTAAAATTTATGCCACCCTGCTTGATCTTTACTCGTTCAATTGGTTTGAGAGACATGGATGAAGAGCTAGAGGCCAGGTTGATTTCAGGTGAGACTATCAAATAGATAGGACCATGAATTTAGCACTGACGTTCAAAGTTAAAAAAAAAAATGATTAGACCAAATTGTTTCTCTATGACAACTGGATGGAGATACATGGATAGAGAGCTAGAAGCCAGGCTGACTTCAAGAGAGACTACCAAATAGTGGTTTACATATTCACTCTTTGGGCTATTATTGAGGAGGCTAAACAAAGGTCCTTGAAAGTCTATTGCTGCTTTGTTGACTTTTGGAAGGCCTTTGATGTTGTGTCTAGACATTTACTCTGAGTGACTTTGCACCTTGAGGGTACTTGATCTTCTAGTGTTTGATGTAGTGTGGCTTTACGAGACTGTGGTGGGAAGATTTCACACATCTCATTTTTTCTCTGATAGTATCAAGGGTACTACTAGTGTCGAATAAGGTTTATAGTTTGGGGGGCCTCATTCAACATGCGTAAGCCCCTCCAACCACGACTCAACAAGGGGTAAAACTCCCTTCCTTGAATGCTAGTTTTTTCAAAACCAATTCTAGGACATCTCATCGAAGCTACACCTCCTGAATTCGATCATCAAACATACTGTTTTCTATGGTTCATAGATTTGGGAATCAAGTTTGCTATAGAGTGACTAGGTCAAGACTAAGAGAGTCCAAATTCTTCTTCTCAAGTGCATAATCCGATACAAGTGCACGGTTTCACAACCCATTGTTCAGGCAGAGTCAACATCATTTGATGCAAGCGCATGATCCATCCTTTATGCCTTGAGGTCATCTTTTGTCTAGTATCTTTCCTACATAGAGTTTAATACTTTTAGGGATTCAACATCCAGGAGAGGCAGGTACCCCTACTTGACAATTTGTTCTTTTGAGGCCATTATCTGAGTTTGTACCTCTAGATGGGCTCGTGAGTGGTACGTAGAGGCATCCTATCTTCTCTAGTTGGTGGCCATCTCTCTAGACTACCTACCCCTTTCATGTACTCTTTAGACACACCAGGCTACCTCTTGCCTACTAAGAAGGATCTTAATCAAGCCATCTTGGAGGGCATCTATAGATAGGATGTCGAGGTTACCTGGATCGCACCACTGGAGCACCTCAGCACAAAGATGGCTTTTTACTTGGAGCATTTCTTGGAGTTGCAGGTTGGCCTCATCACTCACCCCCTATACATGTGGAGACGTTGGAGGGATTCTCTTAGGATCCCCCTGGGGTAATTTCAAGTAAGATCCGATAGACTTTAGATAGAAACTGATCACTACATACCACACCTAGATAGGACTTTACAACTTTGCAACCTATAGAGACTAGAGATGGAGTTGCATCTAATTTTTAAATGTTCTTTCTACTATGAGATCCCTGGCCGTTTCCACTGCCTTTATTGGGATTAGGGGGGAACATGCTCCTATTTCTTTCAATACCCTGACTAGAGGTGCGTTGCTCTCTTCGTGGGAGAAGTTCTTAGATACAAATCTCAGTCTTTACATGTCCCATCTTGACTTGAGACTTCCAAGAGGATCACTTCTTACCTCCAAGTTGCCTCGTTTGATTGGGGCAACAAGTGACAGTCTAAGGTCTAGGATACTTTTGATCTTGGATCAGTGAGGCCCTTGCTCCTCCTAGGTTTCTTCATGATCTCCCCCTTTGGGTGGCCCACTTACATCTTCGAGGCATGTGAGGAGTGTTAATATTATGGTAGCTTCGGGAGGTATGAACCTCTATTGTGACCTATGACGAGATTAGAATACTCTGGAAGGAAGTAAAGAAATGAAGAAAACCCTAGACAGGTTGTTGGCTGCAGAAATATATTTAATATGAATTTATTAATACCCAGAAGGAGAAGTCGGCCCCAGTTAAACTGCCTAGACTACTATAAATACAGGGCGCCAGTTCTCATTATTCTCATCTCAGTGGTTGCAGAGTGAACTGGATCTGCGTAGGTGTAGTTGCAGCTTGTGCGCAAGTTTCTGGGAAGATGTGCGCTAGCCTCTGGGTGGGATTATCTGATCAGCTTGGGTTCTATTCTTGCTTGGTGCATTAGCCTCTCTTGGCTATTGGATTGCTACCAGGATTCTCTTCTCTGTCAAAGTCAAGGTGCTCGGAGGGTGACTTCGGCCTGTGGTTGGGTGACGAGGGTATCGTCAATGGTAAAACGACCACAATCTTCTATATTCTAACAGGTTATGGGCCCACACCCCCTTCAGTCAGCCTAAAACGTTGGAAGGAAGCATAACCGCTAGATATTGAGCTCGTTGAGGAACTTCCGCTAGGGTTACTAGCAGGAGCAGCTTCCAAAAACATTGCAGCTAGGGTTACTAGCAGAAGCAGTTGCAAAAACCCTAAATCTCCGATCCGACACCTTGTGATGGAGCATCTCGCCCAAGAAGAAGATATTCAGATGTGCCCTAACTCAGCGCACCTCTTGGCTCTCTCAGAAGACA
>ML792838.1:376579-387132 GCA_009831015.1 Picea engelmannii
AAGGGAAGATTCTCCAAGCTAAGAGAAGGTACGGAAAAGTATTCTTGAAAAACATTTATTTTGTGATTTAAATAACTCTCCAGTTAGGAGGGAGCATTGGAAATATTATTTATCTTCGTAATTGAAAAATAGTCCAGATTGGATAGATTCTTTCATGTTCGGAAAGTGGATTGAGATTTCTGATGGACAGTGACTTCCCATTGTGGTTAACATGGGAGGTAGTTTGATTGTTGATGTATCATAGACAGCGACTTCCCATTGTGGTTAACATGGGGAGTGGTCTAGGGCAGTCTCTCTTCTTGAGGGTTACTCAAGAAGACTGACCCGCCTCGCCGGACAGCGATTTCTCATTGTGGTTAACATGATGAATGGTCCGTTTTGGAGGTTGATGCAGGACAATCTTTTCCTCTTGTGGTTAACGGAGGAAATGTTCCGGACAGTCATTCCTTAGGGTTATACATTCTCTCCAGGGCGCACTTTGATTAGTGTAGGAGGAATGGCCCAGGGTGGGGAATGGTCCAGGCTCAACAATCAGGGAGAGACATTCCTTAGGGTTGTACATTCTCTCCAGAGTGCACTTTGATTAGTGTAGGAGGAATGGCTTAGGGTGGGGAATGGTCCAGGACAGTCATTCCTTAGGGTTTACACATTCTCTCCAGGGTGCACTTTGATTAGTGTAGGAGGAATGGCCCAGGGTGGGGAATGGTCCAAACATTCCTTAGGGTTTATACATTTTGTCCAGGGTGCACTTTGACTAGTGTAGGAAGAATGGCCTAGGGTGAGGAATGGTCCAGGCTCAGAAATAAAAAATAATCCTTCTTCCTTGTTTGAGAAGAATGGGGTAGACAACCCATTGCTGATATTCTATACTGAGGGCAGATATTCTTTCATATCTCACAAACGTGAGTGAAAGATTGGCCCAGATGATTCAGTTTTTATCATAACATTATTTCTATGCAGGTTGCTATCAGATGTTTGTTATGAAGAATATATGACAGTAGATGTAAACTACTGTAGTGGATATGTTCCACTGTTCATGAGGCAGATATTCTTTCAGAACTCACAGATGTGAGTGAAAGATTGGCCCGGAGATTGCTTGTCTCCAGACAGTAGAGATATACTACTGTGGTGGATTTGTTCCACTGTTTGTGACTATGTGTCACGGCTTGAGTAGTTGCGTACTACCTGAATAGACACAGGTGTGTTCTATCAATTGATATTGTACCAGTTGTCATAGGAGATTATCCAGTTGGATAATAATGACGGTGCTCGTGTTGCTACCAGTTGAATGGTCTNTTGTGCTCAAGACCATACCTCCCTAGCTAGGAGGGAGTGTTAATATTATGGTAGCTTCGGGAGGTATGAACCTCTATTGTGACCTATGACGAGATTAGAATACTCCGGAAGGAAGCAAAGAAATGAAGAAAACCCTAGACAGGTTGTCGGCTACAGAAATATATTTAATATGAATTTATTAATACCCAGAAGGAGAAGTCGGCCCCAGTTAAACTGCCCAGACTACTATAAATACAGGGCATCAGTTCTCATTATTCTCATCTCAGCAGTTGCAGAGTGAACTGGATCTGCGCAGGTGCAGTTGCAGCTTGTGCGCAAGTTTCTGGGAAGATGTGCGCTAGCCTCTGGGTGGGATTATCTGATCAACTTGGGTTCTATTCTTGCTTGGTGCATTAGCCTCTCTTGGCTATTGGATTGCTACCAGGATTCTCTTCTCTGTCAAAGTCAAGGTGCTCGGAGGGTGGCTTCGGCTTGTGGTTGGGTGACGAGGGTATCGTCAATGGTAAAACGAGCACAATCTTCTATATTCTAACAAGGAGATGCCGTTTCAGACCACAGATCTCACATCATCACATTGACAGACAAACTAGATCTAGACATGGAGTTGGAGTACACGCGATTGCCGGATTTTGCCCCGATTTCAATTGGCTAGCCATGCATCTATTGGGAGTTTCTTTCTCTCGACCTTGGATGGTAGGAGAGCGAGGCTGCCACCCCTAGTATTGTACTGGCGAGCCCCTCAACGCTGGTCATTCCTTGAGGGATATTGTTGGCTGGAGCATCAACCCTTTCATATTGATTGATGACTGCGACATCAACCCTATACATAGGTCCCCTCCCTTGCCCTTGGTCATCAAGACTTGTAGGATTTGACATTTTCTTTCCTTCTCCTACACATCATCATGATATTTAGTCTTTAGTCCTTGTATTGTATCAAGGCATTTATACTATGTTGTATGGGGACCCGTCTCCCCAAAAAAACCCGTGTACTGACTGTTCCCGCGTTCTGGGGACTTGGGGACCCTTAGGAAACTTACCCAAATTGTCGGGGACTCCATTGGGGACTCGGGGACTTGCTGGCCTTCCCCAAGACATTCCGGACAGATTTCAGGGATGTTTCAGATAGATTTCGAGGATGTTCTGGGCAAATTTCAGGGATTTTTTGGGCAGATTTTGGGGATATTCTGGGCATATATCTTCAGTCTTGACAATCATGGAAATTGATAATTGGACAATAACATCATTTTTCCCATCCATTATTTTTGTATTGTATTGAATTTAAATCTTTTGTAAAAGTTGTAGCTCAAAACATGGGTTTTGATTTGGGTTTTTGGTGATTTAAATATTGTATTTTCAACAAGGTTACAACAATCAAAACTTCTGTGTCAAAAAAACAAGAAATGCAACATTTCAAAGGGCTGATCCTTGTGGTTACTACTCTTGTTCTTCTCTTTTTTCTGGTCATCTTAACTTTTACATATTGTAGATGGGTTTCCAGGAGTCATTCAATTGTAGTTCTTCCACCATCCCAACCTCAAGCATTGTGAAAACAATCAGATAGTAGTGACTTCGATTGGGTACTAAATGTTTGAATAATTTCTTATTCAATGACCTTCTTATTATGAAATATGAATCTAATATCTTTACAAAACCAAAGTGTTTTATAGTGGTTTTCAATGAAGCCATAAAAATATGTAAAATCTATTGAGAAGGGAATGTCTTTTATGTTTTAAAATAATCGTCATTAACAAGAAATATGAGGAAGAAAAACTGCTATAGAGACATTTCTCACTTAAATTTCCTTAAAGCTAAACGACATTTTCCTCATTTAGCAGCCAATAATGAAATGTCACTCTGCCCTTTTTTAAATTGCTCGAGCTTTTTCAGAATTGGCAAGTGTAAGGGCTGTGCATAATAGTGTATAGTATAGCTTGTTATGCTTACAAGCTTGAAGCAACTACAAATGTTTATGGTGAAATATATATATATATATATATATATATATATATATTATTCTTGTCCCCAACCTGTCGTCCCTTGAAAAATTTGGGAGCGCTCTAGCCGTCTCGGGGACGCATCCCCCCGTCTCGAAAACCAATGCAACATAACATTTATACCCTTTTATATCTTTTTGTTGGACAACTAGTGTAAAATTTCAGACCCCAACTCAGTTTCAGTCTCGCTGATTTTTCAGCCAATGTTTAATGCCCGAACCCAGATTTATGACAACCAATTAAACTCAGCATAAAATAATTTTTCAGAACTGAAACATGAGGATTCTGAACATCGTTTTAACACAGAAATAAAATATATCAGTAGCACATAAAAACTCGGAAAATAACACAGTGACTTTTGGTCTAATAGCGACCATGGAAAAACCCACAAGGGGAAAAACCAATGAGAGGGATTTTATTATTTGTGAGCTTCAGAGAAATTCTTTTACAACATATTCATATTCAGAAAAATACTCAAACTTATCTCAACCTTTTTCCTTCAGCAAAGACTCCTTCTGAACAGTCCGGAATGAGCTCCTCGATTTCTGTTCCAAAAATCCGTACACTGTACGACTGTCCCAGCAATAAATGCTGTACAAACTGTCTAGATTTTTGTGTGGAACATTCTGCTGAGACTGTACGGAAAAACCAGCCGAAAAATACCTTGAAAACCGTGCCAACCTCCTCGAAAAATGTGCCCAGAATTTCTGGACTGTACGACCCTCAATTTCTGTGCAGGTCCGTATGGACTGTACAGATTTTCTATCTCAGAAAAACGTGCCCAGCATGCTCCTTGAAATTTGTGCCAATAAATGCTGTGTTGCTGCCTTGGGATGCGTGCCAACACTCAGACTTTGCTGCTGCTGTTCTCCATTTCTGTGCACATTTATGGCTGTACGGCCTCCACAAATCTGTACTATACGGATTGCATTAACTGCTGTCTGCTGTCTTGAAAATCGTGCTAGCTAGCTGCCTTGGGATTGTTGATGTTTAGACAACATCGGGAAGACATTCTCTAAAGATAATAATTATGAATATGATTATTATTGATTATTAAATATCATATATAATAAGTAAATGATAATAATATATAGTTATTGATTCTTCAAGGGACACATCCTTTCATGGATGGTCACCTTATGTTCCCTATATATGGAACACTCATCATTGTAATAATATATTGAATATCGATCATATCTTATATGAAGAGCAACCAACATGGTATCAGAGAAGGACTGGGCGTGACTCCCTCACGGGAGAGCTCGGGAAGATGAGAGTAAAAAAAAAATCAACATTAACTACTAGAGATCTGGCACACTGGTGTGGTGTGGTGTTGGCCTCAGAAGTCTTTGTCCCGAGTGCTTGTTATTCTTTGTGGGCTGTCGGTGGCTTGCATCTGAAATTATGGAGGTGGTCTTTAGCTTTCAGATGCTTTGCTATTCTTATAGCTGTGAATATTCTATAGTCTGGAAAACCTCCAAGAAATTGACACAAAAGGCGATAGAAGGATATTCGTCATGTGAACGGGCGGTCCTTTGTGGTAGGTCTTGAAAATGAAAGAACATCCATTGTGTCAAGAACGAATTCCTTATGGTCGATATTTTTTCCGAAGATCCTGGTTTGGTCTTTTCATTTGTATCTGGTGTCTTTCAGCTGTTTATGCGGAAATTAATCCGACCGACACATGAGCATAGATTGTCAAAGATTCCTTCAATGGCCCGTCATACTCACATGAGCCTTCATTATGGTGCTCTCTGGTTTCATAGATGCATGTTACAAAGTATCGTGGCTTCTCTGGTTCACTAGTGAGGGCGGAGGAAGGGCTGCGACGAGCAGACAATACAACAAATACCCCCTTGGAGATTACTTTGTCTGGTTGCAAAATCGTGTGAAGAATCCAGGCAACTGGAGAAAGATCAAGAACCATATTATTTCCCATTACAACATTTGTGGCAAACTGACCGCTGACGACTATATATCACCCATTTAGTCTGGTTGTTGCAAGCCTCCATCGTCATGTGGTTTTGTGTATGTTAATGCAACCTACTAGATTTGGAATGGCTATGGGACTGGGAATATATTAAGCAGTGTTGATCTTGATTGCAATGCTTGGAGTAACGAGCAGACCCGAATTTGCTTTTACTACAATTCATGCAAAGATGGTGTTTTAGAAAAATCGTCGTGCACTTGCAGGCAGGCAGCTTGTAGGAAATTATTATGTCACCACAACTTAATTGCAGCCAACATCCTAATTATGTCAAGGTGATAGTGTATACGTATGAGCGTTTTTTTTTATACGTGTGCCCCAAAAATGATGAAAATTTGCAGCAGAAAGCGGAAAATGTAGATCGAAGCTCCATAAGTGAAGATGGAATGGATTGGAAGCAATACAAAACTAGTTAATTCGAATGTAGTGGAAGTGGCTTCTACTGAAAACCCTTTCATTGGCTTCCCATTCCAAAATAACAACTTCCGACAGTCCTCCATTGATTGTCATCAATACCAAAATATGTGTGACACCTTGAAGTGTTAGGGTTTAATGAGTTGAATATCGGAAAGGACCGAGCTTATGCCCATTTGCTCATAAAACCCTCAGATGGTCAGATGAAGGAACCAAGACATTGGTTTCATGAGGAAACCTCGATATGTCTTGTGAGACATTGGTTCCATGAGGGAACCTCGATATGTCTTATTTCAAACCTGGTGTGGAATTCTTGAATGGATTCATTATGATGTTTCCAAAGGGAATTAAGCCTGGTCAGAAGCATGTTGGGGTCTTCTTTGATACTCCATCTCTTGAGAAAGGCCTCTTCGAGTTTGTCCATGGTTTTAATACCGCCATCAGGAAGACTAAGGTACCAACGCCTTGAAGCATCAAGGAGAGTAGCGGAGAACAACTTTATGACTAGGTCCTCAACATCATCACTAACGGGGTGAAACTGAAAAAATGCCCAAAAATTGCTCGTGCTCTTCGGCACTGATTGCATCAGTACCGGTAAACTTAGGCAACCACTTCTCATACTTAGGTGGCATTTTCCTAGGGTAGCCTGGTATAGCTGACATGTCTAGCGGCTTGAAAAGACTGGAAGTACATTGTCTTTGGTTGTTAGCTTGGTTTGGGATGCTGGTCTGAGTTCCTGTGCTAGACATTATCTTTAAAGGAAGACTCCCTCCGAAAAGTGATTTTACTATGGGAGAGCTTCGGGGAGGCTTTCTTTTAAAGGACTGAGGAGGATTCTTGTACCTCTTTGTGTTTTTGGAGTCGCCAGATAATTTGCTTGAGATTATAAAAAAGATTAGGGAAATCACCCTAAGTGGAGTCGCCAGGTAAGCTTGTAAGATAAGGTTTCTAAGGCAAGGCTTACCAAAAAGTGTTGTCTTGAGGAGAATTGACTTAGTGTTCCCCGACAACGGCGCCAAAATGTTATCGCACAATTTGTAGTTAACGTAAAAGACGGATGTAAGAAGGTCAAATTGGCGTAACTGAACCAATCCCACCACTGTCACCTCAATGGGATGGCTCTTTCTGTTTAGGGAGGTAGGGCCCAGGGGAGACGTCCCCGGTGACCTGGGGTTTTGAGAAGGCAAAGGCTCATGGCTAAGTAATATTATTCCCCCCTCACAAATCATCACCAGTCAGAAAGTCCGACTTATAGCCAATAAAGAAAAGAGTAACTAGAAGTGTACCTGCCCGAGACAAAGCAACAAAGAAACTGTACATGTGCAAGCTCACTTGCTGGTTAGTACTTAATATAATCAACAACTTTCTGATAATAAGCAATTGATAAACGATATTATTGTTGAAGCAAATCAAAGTTGTACAATGGCAATGATTACATTATTACTTCACAATAAATGCTAATGGCAATCAATGTAACAATATCAACACTTTAGAAACAATGCCTTAGCCAATCATTCAATTGCTTCAAAGATAGAATACATGCTGCATATAGGTGTTTATAGCATAGAAAGGTGGCGACAACAATAGGGTTAGTAAGAGTTAAAGGTTGTTCAAAGTATTAGGTTTGTTTGTGATCAAATTACTAAATACAAGAGGTTTTAGACCAGTGCGCTACTAGGGAAAATGGAGTCAAAAGAGGCTGCAGAGGTTGAAGGACTAAATGATAATGATAAAACTAAAGACAAGAGGGTTGGATGTTGCGGTGTTGCTAAAGCAAGGCCTCATCATTGAAACCCTAGGGGAGAGAGGCTCACTAAGGTGTAGAAACCCTAGGCCTTAGTGCTCTCTCCTCCTTTAGCCAAATGGCAATAAATAAAACGGCTAGCTTGGATAATGATTGATAAAGCCTAAGACAAGAGAGTTATAAGTGATGTGTTGCTAAAGCAAGGCTTCACTAGACAAACCCTAGGGAAAAACGGCTCACCAAGGTGTAGAAACCCTAAGCCTTGGTTCGTTTTTCTCCTTCTTAGCTCAATAACAAGGAAAAACGACTAGCTAGAAGAAGATGGATAGAGTGTTGCTATGGCAAGGCTCTAGCTTGCTTCAATAAATCAAAATAGCTCTTAACTTGGTAGGGACATGAGACAAGGACATTAACTAGTGCTTGTCACATAGGGTTTGATTCAACAAATTATAATAACAAATGCAAGTAAACAAAACTATAACCATTCAATTAAGAAGGATTTCAGAAATTCACTTGCATTTAACCAAGAAATCACATAGCCATATCCTAGTTGTAAACCTTCCACCGAGAAGAAATGCCAGAATAGTCCAAAAATGTCTTCCTTCAACAAATACGCCTTACAATTTCAGCCAAAAACCCTAAGAAGGGCGCAAATTTCAGACCTCACTAATGTGTGAGTGAAAGATGATGAAAATAAGAGTATTTTGATCTCTTATTTATATAATAGCAATGACCTTTATTTAATTTTTAGGTCACAAAAGGCCGACAAGGCCAAAATACCAAAATAATACTGTTTTCCATCAAATGTATCAAATTAAACCCTAATCAAGCAAAAACAAGACGTCATGCCCCTTTTAGGGTGACGTTAGCCCTTTCTAGGGTAAATGCAGCCTCCTGGAGCAAAACGTTAGCCTTGCTTGGGCTTCTCCAACCTTCCACACGTGCCAAACTGCCATGACTGTCTCCCAAAACGTCCATGAAGTTGGATGACGTCATGAGCCTCCTGGGTGACGTCCTGGGCCTTCTGAGGCCAATGTTCCAATGAAAAGGGCACAACCCCCCTAGGTGAGGCTCTGCCAGGGTGCCTCTGTGGAACGCCCTCCTCTTCTCCGGTGCAAACCTCTCTGTCCTGTCTCTGCCCCCTGTTGCGGTCTCAACATCCATTTGGTGGGCTCTTCAGCCCCATGGAGGTCCGAACTGATCATCTCCCCATGTGTAACTATCCACTATGGTACATGTCCGTCGGGTATGATCCTGCACATCAACAGATACGCCCTCCATGGGCTCATAAGTCACAGGGATCATAGCAATGTCAATCACATCCAATCATCAATATTATTAAACATGTGCATAAAAACCCTTTTACCTAGTCAAGTGCTCAAAGACATTATACAAATTTGCAATGCAAGTTCGGAGGAAGTGACAGGGCGTCCTATTGGGTCCTATTGGGCTAGTGTCCACTGGAAAGGGATGTTTCTGGAAGAGACTAAATCCAAGTCATGTAAATGGGTGAGGTGGATAAGGGATGTCCTGACAAGGGGTGCAGTGAAAGCAGGGAAATGCGGGGCTTACCTGTGGGTGCTTTTGTAGAAGGCGAGCTACACCTATCATGGATGCGAATGTTTCCAAGCCCATTCATGCCTTTTATTCTTTATTTCTTTTTCTTCAAGAAGCTAATCAGGGGACACTGCCCTGGCGTGGTGACCAGTGGTGGCAATGTTACCCACAAGCACTTTCATGGAAATGAGAAGGCTGGCTCGTGATGAGACCCCCTTTCTCTTGTCCATGCAACCAAGAGCCACTACCCTGGTGTGGTAACCAGATGCTAGTAGTGTCATACCACTAGGTGCCCATGGACCTAATAGGCTGGCTCGTGATGAGACCCCTTATCCTCTGACTAGGTCTTGTTTTATTATTTTATTGGGTCCCTCTTGTTTCTTGCTGAGAAGCTTTTTATTGCTTCCTCTGGGATCCCTGGGCGAAGCATCTCGAGGTTTTATTCTAGGCTTTATTTTTTACCAGCTTTCTTTTACCCTCTGGGCCTTTAGCCCCTTCTTCCCACAAGGCATGGTGCAACCCTTAAATGATTGGCCAACCCAATGTCCGGACCAATGTAATGGGATGGATGAGCGGGAAGCAAGATGAAAAAGTGGTAATATGATGGGAGCGGACGATGGCTTTTCATAAATCCCTCCAGTGGCAAACCAAAACCTATGGGCACAGGCGTACTAGGGCATCCTGTCATTCCCCCCAGACATGGTCAAGTGGACAAGTATAAGATCCAAGCATTTGTTAGAAACAAAAGGAATTAAATGCACATATTCAATGTTTTGAGGATCAAATTGACACATACCATGATACCCAGACTCATTACCTCATGGAACAAGAACCATCTCTGATGCAAGAGCAAGACGAAGGTGATGGATGCTGCTGCTGTTGACAAAGTGGAGGCGCTGAAAGGGATAAAAGATGGGCCCTCCAGGGCCATGCTCAAGTCGATCTGGCTCTTGCTACTCCATGTCTAGGACCTGTGGGCCTCGAGACATGATCTCCTAGTTATCCCTAAAAGTGGGGATAACAACCCCCAATCTCATCCCTATAGTGGACATGGTTGCCTACTGGAAAATACTCAGTGAGTATGGATGTACCCTGATCATCAAAAGTGGTCTTTGAGACAGATCTTCTCAGCCTGCTTGATCTATAGATGGAAGTGCATCTCCACCTGTCCAAGAGCAACTAGATCTTGGCATCACACCAAAGATCTCAACCTTGGTCTCCCACCAAGGATTTCTGCCTCATGGCATCTCACCAACGGTCACTACTCTTGGCATCTCACCAAGAGTCTCTCTCTCTTGGCATCTCACCAAGAGTATCTGAATCTTGGCATCTCACCAAGATCCTCAACTGGACCTCCCACTAAGTGACTTCCACCTGAAGTGGAGCCTGTACCTGATCTGCTCGTCTCCATAACCAAGTGAGGCTCAAGCCTTTGTGGCGCCCTACTCCTCCTCCTCATCAATCTCTGATGCTCTGAAACCCCTGTACCACGCTCGGTCTTGACAACTCTGAAACTAAAGCTGTCCCGGGTGGACCAGTCACCCTTGAAGATGGTGTCCTT
>ML792838.1:391205-402634 GCA_009831015.1 Picea engelmannii
GACCTCACTGACTTAGAAATATAATTATTTATTACAATAAACATTAATTATCTTTCACATATGATGGGGCCGACTTGTACCCTTTGCATCATAATTAGGGTTACAAGTAAATCTTACAATTAGACAATATAGCAAGGGATCCACACATCCGCTAGTGCTCAACCACTAGGGACACGCCCACCTGTGCTCAGCCACAAGGACGTCATACTCAACAGATTTCTATCTCAACTGAGTCAATAGGAGAATCATCTGGAGTACCATCTCAAGCCTGACTCAACTGAGTCCACAAGAGTACAAAGGCAGGAGACCACATCGACTCAACTCTCAACATCATAAGACTTCCTGAAAGCTTTCTCCTCCTCGAATTTGACATCCCTTTTGACAACTGTCTTCTTCAATGTTGGAACATAGACTTGATAGGCCTTCGAAGTTTCGTTGTAGCCAATGAAGATCCCTTCTTTGCAGTGGAATCCAGCTTCATCCTCTTATCAAAAACCCTGAACATGACAGTAGACTAGGTAACCAAAAACCCTGAAATGACCAACTTCTGGCTTCTTCCCTGTAAATGCCTCTTCAGGAGTCAATCTTTCCAACACCTTGTGAGGACCCCTGTTCTAAATGTATACCACAATATTGCATATCTGCCCATAAGAACTTGGGCAGATCCCGGTCATATAACATTGCCCTAGTAGCACCAACAATAGCCCCTTTCTTCTGTTCCGCTACCCCATTTTGCTGAGGGTTGTAGGGAACTGTCAATTCCTTCTTGATCCTCACTTGTGCACAAAACTCCTTGAAGGCTTTCCCTGTGTACTCACCTCCATTGTTTGACCCGAGAACCTTTATCTTCCTTCCTCTCACATTCTCCACAAGAGCCTTAAACTCTTGGCAGTGACTAAAGACCTCATCTTTGGCCCTCGTGAAGTAGATCTAGGTTTTCCTAGAGAAATCATCTATGAATGTGACAAAATGCACACACCCTATCAAGGATACTAAAGACATAGACCGACATACATCTGAGTGCACTAAATCCAATACACCCTTCGATCTACTATCACTACTTGAAAAAGTTGTCTTTGTATACTTTCCCAAGGCACACCTTTTACACACGTCACTGTGCTCGGTGCTCAACTCTGGAAGGCCAATCACTATCTCCTTGAGCACGTTAAGTGCCCCATGGTGTAAGTGAGCCATCCTCTTATGCCATAATTCTTGCATATCCTTATTGTTGCTGATCAACGCCTGAGGTGACTCAAACTACAACCTGTATAACTTGCATGACTTGATCCCTATCATCTTGGCCTGCTTCGGGCTAAATGTACACTTTCGGTCCTCTGAAAGACACATCATCCCCTTGTCTTGAAGTGTCGAAACTGATATCAGGTTCTTTGTCATCCCTGGTACGTACAACACATCTGTAAACTAAATGTCTTGCTCGACTCCGTCTGAAAGTTGAGTGTCCCTTTGTAAATTTTAATGAGAAAAATCAGCAAGCTAATATTCTGTTATACACTTAGCAACCTAGAGATCACTGTCTTGCATGAACTCTGATATGTCTAAAACCCACATTCAGAAATTTCCATAAGCAGAAATACACATTGCTAAGTAATTATGCAATGGAAATAAACACAATGAACAACATTCAATCACCCATGAATAACTCAAAAATTTAGGCAAATGCTAGGAAAAACTCCAATGTGGGGAAACCCAATGAGAGAGAGAAATTCTATTAGCGTTAGGAAAGATTTATCAGCAGCCACAATACATTTTCCAGACAAGAGAAAAACCACTTACAACAGAAAAACAGTCCCCCACAAATCTGCCTTGAAATCCGTGCCAGAGTCTGTACAACTGTACGGATTTGCTGAAAACAACACCTCGAGAAATGTGCCGACAACAGACTATTGTACCTTCTTTTGTACGATCGTCCTCCAACAAATTCACCCAAAACTGACTCGAAAACCATGCCAATCCTTGCCTCGATTTCTGTGCTCGAATTTGCTGTTGTACAACCTGTACGGATCCATACAGTATGGCCTACCCCAGCAAATAAAAAACAACAACACTTCAAAACAGAAAATGCCTCCTTGGGATTTGCGCCCTAGCTCTCTTGGGAAATGTGCCAACTTGCTGCTCACTTTCCTCTGCAAGCTCTCCTCAGAAATATCTCAAGCTCCTTCTCTCAATGTCTTGCACATTACCCAATGCATTCTTTTATAAATATGAAAATGTCCTTTACCCTTCAAAGCGTCTTTTCATCTTCCCCAAACCTAAATCCAAAGGCCAAGATCTAATCTTGCCTTTTTCAAGATCAAGGGTCATGATTCATTCCCTCCAAAATGAATCACTTAAAATATTAAAGTACATTTCAGTTTATTGCATAAGTGCACTTTATGAAATAAAGTCACTTTAAAATTAGAAGGTACACTTTATTAACACATCACTTTAATAAAAGAACCACTATACAACTTTATAAAAACCCATTACAAAGTTAAGTGCCTAGTAGTGTCAACATAAGGTAACATCCGCATACAAGACAAAACATGCGGAGTACCTCCGGAGCTAAAAAGCTAACACCCTTGTCCAACTAGAGTACACAGACTTATTTCCCATTTTTATATCGAAAGTCGTCTCTTCTTCTCTGAAATTGGAGAAGTATTTTCTAACTCCTGTCATATGATATGACACACCACTATCAATATACCACACCCCTGTGGCTTGTGTTCCTGAGCTAGAGAGTCAAGCGATAGGTGAGAAATCCTCATCACCTGGAAGAAAACTCATCAATGTCTATTGAAGCTGCTATCTGAGACTTCTTCTTCTTCTTATCCTTTTTCTTAGTAGGACATTGACTGGCATAATGACCTGTCTTGTGACAAGAAAAGCACTTGACTTTGTTCATGTCACGTTTCTTCTCTCCCTTGATGGTCTGCCCATTGCCTGGGCCTTTCTTGGTTTTGGTTTTGCCCTTTCCAGCAAGAACAATGTTCTCTTCTTCCTCACCCTTATGATGACTGCTGCTACCATTGAGAGATGCTAACCTCGATTCCTCTTGCATGAAGTCATCCCACAATTAGTCCCAGTCTGGAGTGTGTTGTCCCAGTTTGGAGTGTGTTCCCTGAAAACAATGCCTCTCACAAAGACATCCCACGTCTTGGAGAAGCCATTCAAGGCTATCCTCACAAGTTCGGTGCCATCCACCGTTTCTCCCACAACTGCCAATTCCTATTTCACTTGTCTAAGTCTGGTGAGGTAGGAGGATACACTTTCCCCCTTATCCATCTTGGTATTTCTGAGTTTCTCCCTCAAAACCATTTTTCTATTCAGGTTTGAATTCTGGTACAGTTTAATGATGGCTTCCCACATCTTCCTAGTTGTATCCAATCCTGAAAGGTGAGGGACTATATGGTCCTTGACCCCATCCAAAATGATACGCCTTGCCTTGGCATCTTTCTTCTTGTGAGCTTCAGCTTGCTATGCATCAACTGGAACTGCAATAGTTTTCTCTGCAAATTCCTTAAGCCCATACTCCTCTAATGACAACAATATACGCTCCTTCCAAATGCCAAAGTTAGATGCCCCATCTAACCCGTCCTCAAATATAATACCTGATATAGACATTTTTTCAAAACCCTTTTGTCATAACCTCCTAGATCTGAAGAATACATGTTGGCTAAAAATACCTTTGTAAACCCTTTGTTTCCTTCTCAAAGGCAAAGCTCTGATACCATGTTATTTTTCTTTAAAACTCAATAGACTTAAAGTTCTATTCTCAATAGATTTTATAGCCAGATTTGAAGAACAACAACGAATTCTAATTTTCTGATCTACAAACATAAATATAACTGAGTTAAATAATTTGCAATGCACAACGGAATAAATCAGGAACTAATCACACAAATTTAGAACACCAGAAATACCGTGGAAACCCTAACTCCGAGGAAAACTAACAAACAAAGGTTTTATTAATTTCTTCAACAGATCCAGAAAATGAATACAATCGATGCCAAACTTGGCAATCTCGACTATTGAGAAATCTGGGTAGATCTGAGATAATATACTAAGTCTTGAACTTACCAATATGGCTTGTTATCGCACAAATTGTAGCTTGGGCAAAGCCTAACCCAAGTCACAAAGGTGAGACAATTACGGGAGTACCTACCCACTGTCACCTTATATAGACACTCCCCTCGCTTTAGTGATGATGAAATCACCACAAGGAGTGAATCCCGATGACCTTAGGGGAAGTCTAACCCCATCCAGCTTACATTCACTACATAACCTAGAAAGGATTCTCCTTGGGAACATCCCCTATTTGAGGAATTGGTTTACGCAATAGGGCATCATGACACCCCTCCCATATTTAAATTTGGCAAGTTGTATAAGGTCTTTGAGCATTTGTTTATTTTGAAAAGGGGGGATTTAATGCACATGTTTGGGTGGTTCTTTTATTACATATGGCTTACTTGGCCTGATACTTGTGACTTGTGGACCCTTGGAGGGCGTACTTGTTTGTCTTTGCAGGTCCTTGACAGGTGAAAGCTCGATCGTGAAGGCACAAGGTCACTTGGACCTTCATTGGGGCATGAAACCCACAGGTTGGATGATGTGCCCCCTCTCCTTGGACACATGGTAAGAGGAATGTTTCCTTTGTAAGCACTTGGACACCATGAGATGAGCATGTTCTAGCTTTTTGCACCTCAACGTTGGCCTTGGAAGGCGCAAAAGGTCACTTTCTATGCCCTAGACGTCACACGAGGGCTAGGGTTTTGATGGGATTTCTCATGGATCATAGTGATTGTAGATTTTCTAAGGTCCTATGAGGCTGCCATCTAAGGTCTATCCTTGACCTTAGTATGGTTCTATGTTTTAACTGTGTGGTTGTCTTCTCTCCCTGTTTTTAGGACAGCAAACAATCACCAAAATTTCTGCTCAATATTTAATGGTTAAGTGCTCTTTTAAGGTGCCCTTGCAAGTGTTTTCGTTACTCAATGTTAGCACATGCAATATACTTTAAAACAAATAACACTACCTCTAGATCTTTATCTTTAAAATGCTGATCTACACTTCTAAGCATGCATAAATTTGACACATGTATTTTTGGTCAACATGACCCTGGATAAAACCCCCTCGGGGAAAACCAGTTTGGGATATATGTCTATAAATGAGGAGAATAGATGGTGGAATACAGCAAGTACAAAATATAGATGAACCTGTTACAATAGTAGCTTGTCTCAAGCTGAAATACAAATCCAAACCAAGCAAGTGCACCCTAGCATGGTGCACCTCTCATAAATGCTACCAAATCCACCAAAACTGCTCCAGATGCATACTGCGAACTCATAATGGAAAACCCCTCCACAGGAATGAAGCTTTGATGTGTGGCCTTCCTCTACAACTGATCCCCCTCTTGGTATCTCACCAAGAGTCATCAACTTGGCCTCTCGCCAAGTAACTTCCACCTGAAGTGGATCCATAACTTGATCTGCCCGTCTCAGAAGCTAAGTGAGGCTCGAGCCTCCGTGGTTCCTTGCTCCTCCTCCTCATCAACCTCTGATGCTCTCAAGCTATAGCACCAACTCTCTGTTTGCTCGACTGCTCTGAAACTGTAGCTATCCTGGGTGGACCAGTCACCCACTCTGAAGAAGTCTAGGGACATTGAGTCTGCTCTCCCTCTGAATCACTGCTGTGAGTCAGTTGGTCCTCATCAACTCTGTCTCCCCATCTAATGCTGGATGGTGTAACAACAAACAAAGTAGTCACGAAAGCACACTCTCTCGCGAACTTCTCCTCGAACTCTAACTCCTCTGTTGTCGTTGCTGACCCACCCTGCTGCTTCTTCTTCTTCTTGGGACACTGTCCTGCATAATGACCCATCTCTCCACAAGCAAAGCATCTCACTGTGCTCATGTCCCTCTTCTGCCCACGGTTGCTGCTCTCTCCTCCCTGTGGTGGGGCCCCAAACTTGAGACCCTGCTGACCTCCACGAACGGTCTTCTTCTTGCCCTTTGTCCAAAGAACAAGGTCCTCATCACTTGTAACTAACTGCTGTTGCTGCTGTCCAGAAGCCTCTGCCACTAGCCTGGTCTCCTCTTGGACGAAGTCATCCCACATCCTCTCCCATGTAGGCATAACCTCCCTGGCAACAATGCCGCGTACGAATGGACCCCATGGTTTGGTAAAGTTGTTCAAAGCTGTCCTCACCATAGAGTTGGGATCCACCACCTCTCCGACGACTCCAAGATCGTCTCTGATCTGGGTGTATCTACCAAGGAATGAAGTAACAACTCATCCTCGAGCATGCGAATGCCCCTCAGTTGATCATGAAGAACCAATTTCCGGTTCTCATTAGAGCTCTCGTACAACTTGCATAGAGATGCCCACATCTCCCATGCATAAGTCTTCCCAGTCAAGTGGGGAATTATGTGATCTCTCACAGCGTCACAAATGGTCCTCTTTGCCTTATTGTTCCTCCTCTTGAAATCTGCCAACAAGAGGGGGCAGTAACAGGAAGAATCGAAACAGGCGCCTCAACTATATCCCATAGCTCGAGGTCCTCTAAGACAAAGATGATCCTCGCCTTCCAAGGCGACCAATTGCTAGCCCTGGCTAGCCTATCCTCAACACGCATCTGAGATACTGACATGTCTGTCAAACTACGCTCATTCTGATGCTCCAAATGTAAAGGAACGCTGCCTCACTCCTGTTAACACAAGTGTGAAAAGAGGCAAGTGAAACCCCGACCTCACTCCTAGCAAATAGGTGTGAAAAGAGGTCGTACACTACAGCCTCACTCCTGTCCACGCAGGTGTGAAAAGAGGCTGTCCACAAGTGTCAAAAATCAGCCCAACAAATCTGCCCACAACTGTCCACAAACACTGTCAACTAGCTGTCCAAAATCTGCCCTAAGCTGTCCAACTGGCACTGAATGAGAGGTACCTTCAGATCTGAAATTTACCCACTGTTTTGGACTGTAAACTTGCTGTCCAAAAACAGCCAACAGATCTGATATAAAACCTCACAAAACTGCCCACAAAAGTGCTCCAAAATCAGCAAGTCTAAGCCACCGTTGGCTCTGATACCATGTAGATTTTTTGAGGTCCTATGAGGCTTCCATACAAGGTCTGTCYTTGACCTTAGTGTGGCGCGAAGTTTCAACTGTGTGGCTGTCTTCTCTTGCTGTTTTTAGGACAGCAAACAATCACTTAACTTTCTGGTCAATATTTAAGGGTTAAGTGCTCTTTGAAGGTGCCCTTGYGAGTGTTTTCTTTACTCAATGTTAGCACATGCAATATACATTAAAACAAATAACACTACCTCTAGATCTTTAACTTTAAAATGCTGATCTACACTTCTAAGCATGCATAAATTTGACACAAGTATTTTTGGTCAACATGACCCTGGATAAACCCCCCCGGGGAAAACCAGTTTGGGATATATGTCTATAAATGAGGAGAATAGATGGTGAAATACAATAAGTACAAAATATAGATGAACCCGTTACAATAGTAGCTTGTCTCAAGCTGAAATACAAGTCCAAACCAAGCAAGTGCGCCCCTCATAAATGCTACCAAATGTACCAAAACTGCTCCAGATGAAAACTCTGAGCTCAGAATGGAAAACCCCTCCACGGGAATGAAGCTTTGATGTGTGGCCTCCCTCTGCAACCGATGCCACTACAATCTAACAGGTGTAAGTCCTCCCCACTGATGATGCACCCTCCTCCTCAAGTGCGTCCTCCTCAGTAATGAAAGCTCCCTACTAAATAACTGAGACTCCAAGCTAGATGCCTCTCTCCATTGAAGCATGCGACCTAGCTAGCCTCTCCCAATGCAACAATCCTCATTCTCTTGCCCTTCTCCAAGCTCCTTTGGTGAACATACAAGTGAATGATCTCTCCTTTATCCCTTGCGCCCTCCTTTAGGAAGCATAAGGAAACCTAAGAATTGGGTGGATGAGATCATCTCATCTCATCCCTAATCAATGGTTGAGATCATCTCAACTAAATCTCAACTCAAAACCCACTTTACTTAAGATTCCATAGTTTCCACTTTATGTCTATTAATTCACCCACTTTGTGAATCAATTGTCACTTTAGGCTAAAATGACCAAATTTCACTTTTGACTTAAATCTCCTAAGTCAAAGTGTTATTAGACACAAAGTACATAGTACAAGGGTAATAGTCTTCCCCTTTGTGTTTAGAGACTCATAAGCACATGGGGACCACTTTCCAAGGTACCCAAATCCCAACAGTGATGTGGCATGGTTTGATAAAGAGAGAGACACTTGGCATGCATTGAGCACTTGCTGGCATGGCTTATGGCCTTTGGAGGCCCAACATTCGTCACCAAGAGCTTCAACGTCTCTCTAGGAGGCTCTGTTATACCCTACCCTAGGGATAACTAAGGAGATTGCATCTCGAGGCCCACATGTCCTAGACATGGAGTACCGAGAGTCGGATGACTTGAGCATGGCCCCGAGGGCCCCTCTTTTCTTCAGTCCAATTCATTTATCAGTAGCAACAATATCCATCCCACCAGCATGGTCCTTGAGTAGCAGTAAGTCTTGCTCCATGAGGTAGTGAGTCTGGGTATCATGGTATGTGTCACTTTGATTTTTGAAGCACTTGAATATGTTGCACTAAATTCTTCTTCATTTCATGACGTTTGCTTGGAAATTATGCTCTTTGCCTTGTTCATACTTGGAATGGTGACACGGTGCCCTAGTAAGTTGATTTCCCTTTAGGATGGGTTGCCACTGTGTGGGTCTGTGAAAGGTCATTGTCCGTTCCCTCCATACTTACCACTTTCTATCTTTATTCCTCTCATCTCCCCTACCTTTGTTTGGGCATTGGGATTGGATACACTAGGAAGGGTTGTACCTTACCTCGTGGGAAGAAGGGGCTAAAGGCCCAGAGGGTAAAAGTAGCTAGCAAGAGTTAAAAGCCAATATTGAAATCTGTGAGATGCTTCGCCCAGGGATCCCCGAGAAAGAAGTGAAAAGCTTCTTAGTAAGAAAAGGGGACCCATAAGATACATAAGCACTCAAGGTACTAGTTGATGGATAGGAGGTCTCATCACAAGCCGACCTATTATGACCATGGGCATGTAGTGGTATGACACTACCACCTATCTGGTCACCAAACTAGGGTAGTGGCTCTTGGTGGCATAGCCAAGAGAAAGGGGGTCTCATCACGAGCCAACCTTCTCATCTCGGTGAAATGTTTGTGGATAACCCTGTCACCTCTGGTCATCAAGCCAGGATAGTAAAAGGAAAAAAGATCAAAAAACAATAAAGCTAAGAGTAAAAGGCAATGAATGGGCTAGGAAACAATATCATTTATGACAAGGTGCAACTCGCCCTTTACAAAGGCACCCACATGTAGGATTTTACATTCCCCTGTTATCACATGCATCCTATGCCCAAACACTTACCCCATGCCACTTCATACACTTACATGATCTGAACTAGATCTCACCTGGGAAACACCCCAAACTTAAGAGAGGTTAGCCCAATAGGACGCCCTAAGACATTCTCCAAACCTAACTTGTCAAATTGCATAACGTCTTTGAGCATTTGTTTGGGTTAAAGGGGTGTTTGATGCACATGTTTGGGTAATTTAATTATTGGATGTGATTTACATGTTATGATCCCTGTGACTTATGAACCCCTGGAGGGTGTATTTGTTGTTGACTTTGCTCGATGGACAGGTAGGTACACATGAGGGAATGATTAGCTCGAACCTTCATGGGGGGCTTAAGGCCCACAGATGGATGCTGTAACCCTAGCTAGGGGTAAGAAGACATTGAAGATTTGCACTAGGAAGAAAGAAGGACGTTGCCTTTGGAGGCACCCTGGCAGACCTAGACCTAGAGGGATCTTGCTCTTCCACATGGATGTTGGCCCTTGAAGGCCCATGACGTCACCATCATGACTCTAGATGTCATCCAGAGCTAGGGTTTTCATTTTGGAGGCATTTATGACCCTAGTGGCACGTGTGGGCTTCATTTGAGGCCTTTGGAGGCCAAGCGCCCTACCTTTTAGGCTCAATGTTCCACCTTAGGGCCTCAATGTCACCTTAGAAGGGCATGACATAACCCTTGGAGGTTTCTTTAGATGCTAATTAATTTTATTTATGTCAAAATTGGATTTTAATGTAAATTGGATAGGTCAGCCTTAATTTTGACCTTAAATTAATGAAGGGTCAAAGTTTTGTATAAATAGAGATAAAGTAGTCTCATTTTATCATAACAACTCTCACTTGGAGAGAAGTGGACTGAAATTTGCTCCCTACTTAGGGTTTTATTGGCTGAAATTGTGAGGCACACCTCTCTTGGAGTCTTCATACTTGCAACTTGGATCAATTTTGGTGAAGTCATTTGGTAATCTAGTGTTTTCATGCATGATTATTCTTGGTGAAGTAAGTAAATCTGCTTTTTGTCATTACTTTTGAATGGTTATAGTCAGTGTTACAAAAATCATTTCGGCGAAAAAATCGCCAGGGTCCAAAAAACATCGTTTCGTAAAAATCGTCAAAACATCGGCAATATATCGACAAACTTAAAAAAATACAAAAATATTCATTTTTTTTAAATTTTTTTGAAACATTTAAAGCAACAATAGCATCAAATAGACAGATTTCCACATGAATATGGAAAGAAAATTGATATATAAGATATATAAGATGTCTAGTGATACATCACACATAAAAAATGAATCATGTCTTGATTCCTGAGTCATCAAAAAATATAATAAATGTATCTCATGATCGTCATCATGACTCATGAGTCATCTACAATGGAATCAAGTAAATAAACTATCTACCCCTTTTACGGGCAAAGGTAATCACTGTAGAAAGTGCTTTTCCTTTAGCACTAGGAGTAGGTGCCCTTGAGGCATGTGCGCCTCGTACTGGAGTCAAACGTCCTCTAGAAGAACTAGAAGACCCTTGAGACAGATGTCCCCTAGAAGAAGGTACTGGTAGAGGAGGTAGACTGGTAGTGCTACCACTTGGCCTATCTCCCTTTGACTGTGACTGTGGCTCTGCTGGTGGCACACTTGTAGACTCGACGTGAAACTGAGTATTCTTTGGAACATCCTGATCCAAGTCCTCAGAGATACCATGATCATCACCACTATCCTCTAGCCAATCAAGGGCGGTCTCAATAACAAGTTCCTCAACTTCCACCCTCCATGCAACAGTGGTGTCAATCCCATCCAATGAAATGGCCTTCGCATCAATTTTTATCTCAAGCTGCTTCACCCACAACCTGAGATTGTAGTAAACGTAGACCAAATCATTAAGGCGTGAGGTATCCAACCTGTAAGAGGATCATAAATTCATTTATTAGAATGTAAAGGAGCATAAAATTTAAATGACAAGTTAATAATTTATAATTTTATAATGAATTTGAAATTTCATTTGAAA
>ML792838.1:419379-446142 GCA_009831015.1 Picea engelmannii
GGCTCGTCCTGCTCTACCTGCCCTCCTGTACCTGTCTCCTGTGGTCCTAAGAACTTAGGCATGGTAGATCTAGGAATCTCGCTGTAGTCCTGAGGGCGGTTCTGAGGGCCGGTCCTGGAAGTGATCACCTCAACATGAGGTCTATGCGCGTTTCCCCCTTCTTCTATCTGCCCTCTCTTGCTGCTCTCCCCCCTTTCTTCACCGTGCTTGCTCCCTAGAGCATAACCTGTGATTTTGCCCATGAACTCTCGGGTCTCTCTCTGACCCTCTGCTATATCCTGTAAGGCTTTCATAAGCCCTCTGAACAAACCATCCTCTCTGTCCTCTGGTAGATTCGCATTATTTCCTGTAATGCCCTCCATGTCTTCTTCTCTGCCCTCTATGCTTCTATACCTCCTGCGCCTATAAGTGATGTTCTGTAGCCCTTCCTCAGTCATCAATGTTGCCCACAGGTGGCCAAGATCATGCTCTGATACCACTGAAATATTCTAGGTTGGAAATGTAGGAAAATCCTTCAAATTCTGATGTTGGACTTTTGTCAAACAGTTTGCACGCTTCTGAGTTTATGGTTGTAGGTGAAAATTTGGTCGGACAGCGATGTGCTTATTGGTTTTGTTGGATGTCTAGTGGTTTTCTATACCCTTATGACTCCCCAATGAAGTACCCTGTATGGTATTTTGATTTCAAGTAAAACCCATAAAGATATAGAGAAGAACGATCACATATGCAACAACGAATTGACTAGAAATGGTTGTTCTTTATTGAAATTAATTGTTGAGTTTATTACAATGGAAATGAGGCTTAGATACCTCTTAATAGTGATGAAGAAGATGGTTACAGGAGGCTGGAATCATCACAGCTCACGCAGCCACCAAGAAACGGCTCCAAACTGACCCCCACGAGTTGGCATAGGGCGATTTCTTGTAATCTGTGGTTCTGCAATTTGTTGTGGAGAGTTGACAGCCCAGCACTACAGTAAACCTTCCAACGCTGCAAGGAATAGCTCCCAAAGAGGGTGGTCGACCAGCAAACTCCCACGAACCTCCATGCAGCACCAAAAATGCAGCCACAGCCACAATGGACACGCAGTCACAGAAAAGGGAGGCACGGTCAGCAAAGAGCACGTAGCCTCACAAAGATTCGACCAGCAACCTCCTTGTTTGACACCCTCACGCAGCAAAGGAAGAACACTCAGCCTGTGGAAGAGGGAGACACGTTCAACACCAAGGAAACTCGCAGTCACAAGGGGGTATGCGCCCAGCTTCAATGAAATGCCCAATCTTTTCACACGAGCCAAGGAATACGCCCAGCAATGAGGGAACTCGTCCCACAAGAAGCAACACGACCCACAGCTAGCAAACTCGCCTCCAATTCACCCTACGCAGAAGAACAATAGATGATGCGTCCAACTCACTGAGAAAATGTTCAAACCTCCACTCGTGCCAAGAGAATTATGCCCTCTTTCTGCTCAGATCAGAAAATGAAGTTGTCTCCAATAAACTTCTTTGAATCATCAATACCAAATCCCTACAAATGAGAACCCTGAATGGCTTCTCCAATTCCACGGCTTGGGCAGATAGTTTCACTGCCGAATCCGAGATTCCCAGGCTAGGGCAGATAGTTTCACTGCCGAATCCGAGGTGCTGAAGAGGTTTCCAGCTGAAACCCTCGCTTGCTCACCGAGCTCTTCCCCAAAAATCAATTTTTCAAAATGAATAGTCGATACCCTTTTTCCCCTTCAATCGTCCTTTTATTCCTTCACTTGTCATTTTCTCCATTAAAATATTCATTTAATTATTAATTGGAGAGAAATACCCTCAAAGAGGGGTTTAATAATAATAAACTCACTTTTCCTAAGTTTCCACTTTATAATTCGAAAGTGACTTTACCAGTATCGTTTCCCTAGCTCATTCGTCTAATGGTTTACGGGAAACTGTATAAACCATCACAGTATCCCGACTGCCTAGGAAAAACGGGACATTACACTTGTTGATCACCCCTTGGTACATATTTGCTAATATCTTGGAGCATGCCATCTCATATTTGGTGCGGGTTTGGTATACTTGCTTATCTTGGAAGTGCAACACCTTGTTTATGGATGATGGTTCTAGCCCCTCAAGGGGTTAAATGATGGTGGCAGGAGGTAGATGTTACATGATGTTGTTGATGTCACCTAGTGACTTAGTGTGTTGGTGTCACTAGAATGGGTGATCTACATGGTCCTCATATGTTAGATGTGTGATGGGGACACACTTGATGATTGGATGAGTTAGCACTTTGTTATGTCCCTTTCTCTTATGATGTTGAAATGAAGGGATGATTCATGTCGCTTTTGTTGGATTTTTCTAGGTGATATAACTTAATGACGTAACATTTTGCTGAATTTTCACTATGCTAGGCCTTATGAGGTTTATTTCATTTAGCATGTACTTGAACCATAAACAAATGCAGCAACACCATACACAAGTGTTGCAATAACCAAGATCACAAGAAGAATTACCATGCACAAGAACACAAAAAATATCCTTGGAAAACCCTTCTCAAACAAGGGGAAAAACCCATCAATCCTTTGCTATATTCTCAAGAGAAGATCCCCCAACCATAAACCCTAGAGGCACACAAGAGGGTGCTCTACAACCTTGAGACTAGTGCCCAAGAGAGGTGCGAACTTCAACCTTACAAGTAGGTCTGAAATTAAGTGACAAGTGTGTTTCCTCAATGGGGAAATCACCTTTATTTCTACAAGACCAGACACAACAACAAGTGTGTCTATTGGCACAATAGGGCCAACTTAATAACTCAGTAATATAATTAATTAATACAATAAACAATAATTATCTTTCACATATGGTGGGGCCGACTTGTACCCTTTACATCACAATTAGGGTTACAAGTAAATCTTACACTCAGACAATATAGCAAGGGATCCACACGTCCACTAGTGCTCAGCCACTAGGGACACGTCCACATGTGCTCAGCCACAGGGACGTCATACTCAACAGATCTCTATCTCAACTGAGTCCATAGGAGAATCATCTGGAGTACCATCTCAAGCCCGAATCAACTGAGTCCACAGGAGTACAAAGGCAAGAGACCATCTCAAGTTGACTCAACTCAGTCCAGAGGAGTACAAAGTAGGAGACCACACATCGACAAAACTAAGTCCAGAGGAGAACGATACACCCATCACATGGGCTCTCTCACAGGTCAACTCAACTCAGTCCAGAGGAGAACGTATCCTGGAGAATCTCACACGATGCTGCAATCATCAACACTCCCTCTCAGCTAGGGAGGCATTCTCCACCAGGCCAAGTCTCTCACGGAAGTACTCGAACTTTGTTCTGGAAAGTGGTTTGGTGAAGACATCTGCAATCTGCTCATGTGTACAAAGGCACTTCACGTGTACCGCTTTCCTCTGTACCATATCTCTGATATAATGGTATTTGATCTCAATGTGTTTCGATTTATCGTGAAACACAGAATTCTCTGAGAGTTTCACACAGCTCTGGTTATCACAATGAATAAGGGTAGAATACATCTCAAGATCAAATAAATCTACAAGGAGCTTGCAAAGCCACACTGCTTCACGGACTGCCACACATAACGCTATGTACTCTACTTCTGCAGTACTCAAAGCCACATTGCTTTGTTTCCTACTGCACCAGGAAACCATGGCAGACCCCAAAGTAAAACAACAACCTGATGTGCTCTTTCGGTCCACTACGCTCCCTGCCCAATCTGCATCGACATATCCCTTCTATCTCATGTCTACACCGGAGGCATATCTTAGGCCATATCCAACTGTGCCTTGTAGATATCTCAATACATGCTCCGCTGCTATCCAGTGAGTTTGTCTCAGCTGACTCATGAACTGACTGAGTACGTTCACTACATAGCATATATCAGGTCTGGTGTTAACTAGATACATTAATGATCCAATCAACTATCGGTATATATGTGGATCAATCTCGCTTGAATCAGTAGAAGCCTCGTTCATTTTCTTCAGATCCATTTTCTTTAGTCTGTCATACCGAATTTCTTCAATATCTCCACTGTATATTTTCCTTCACTCAGGAGAATCTCATCAGTCCTCTACCATACTTCTAGTCCCAAGAAGTAGGGCATCATACCCAGATCCTTCATCTCGAATTCAAAATTCAATGCTCGCTTGCATTCAACAAGAAGTCTTTCTAAACCGGTGAGGAATAAGTTATCAACGTATAGGACCAAGATAAGGCACTCGTCACCAACAATGTGATAATATAGGTTTGCATCAACAACACTCTTTTTGAAGCCCAAACTCATCAGGAATCCATCCATCTTCTCGTACCAAGCACGAGGTGCCTATTTTAGTCCATACAAGGCTTTCTTCAATCTGCACACATGAGATTTCTACTCATGTATCACAAATCCTTTTGGCTGCTCAATGTAAACTTCTTCCTCAATCTCACCATTCAAAAAGGATGTCTTTACATCCATCTGATGTAGTCTCCAACCCATAGATGCAGCTAGTGCAATGACAGTACGGATGGAAGTGTATCGGGCTACAGGAGGAAATGTCTCCTCATAATCAATTCCCTCCACCTGTGAGAATCCTCTAGCTACAAATCTCGCTTTGTAATTCTCGACACTTCCATCAGTTGCATGCTTGATCTTATAGATCCACTTGGAAGTCACTACAGACTTCCCTTCTGGTCTCGGAACAATATCCCACACATCATTCTTCATGATGGACTGATACTCTTATGTCATGGCATCTTGCCATACCTGTTGTCCTTCTACTTCTCCATGACAAGAAGGCTCAGTATCAATGATGTGGCTCATGGTTGAAACATAGCTCGAAAATCTTTGTGGTCTCTTGCTCTCTAGGAATGTGCCTCGAGGAGATGTATGTCCCTCTGCCTCCTGCAGGGTATGTCGAGCCCAGGCAAGCTTTTTATGGCCTACTGCAATGTCTCTAGGAACATCAACTGGAGCAATTGGATCAACTGGATCAACTGGGTCGACTAGATCAATGGTTGTCTCCCTTTGAACTACTGAAGGGGGAGAAGGTACTGTCTCGATGTCAATCTCCATCTGAGATTCTCTAGATCTTCGAAAAGGCTATCTCTTCCTCAAAGATGATATCTCTGCTGACTTTGATCTGTCTCTAACCAAGGATGTAGATCCCGGTATGCCTTCGAAGATTCACTGTACCCCACAAATGTACCCTTTATGTCTGAAGGGTCTAGTTTGGTCCTCTTCTCCTTGGGTATATGATGGTATATTGGACACCCAAATATCCTGAAGTGTCCAACCTCAGGCTTCACTCTGGTGAAAGCTTCTTCAGGAGTCATGTTCTTCAAGATCTGTTGAGGACTCCTGTTTTGAACATACACTGTTGTCATGGATGCTTCTGCCCACAGAATCATAGGTAGATATTGATCATCTATCATTACTTTGGTTGCCTCAATGATGGTTTTTTTCTTCCTCTCTGCAACCCCATTTTTTTGAGGGTTATAAGGAACGATGTACTCCCTCTTGATCCCTGCCTCAATACAGATATCATTGAAATCTATAGAGGTGTACTCTCTTCCATTATCTGGTCTCAGCACCTTGATCCTTTTCCCGATCAAGTTCTCAACCCGAGCTTTAAATTCTTGAAATCTCGCAAGGACTCCATCCATGGTCTTCAAGAAGTAAATCCACGTCTTCTGAGAGTGATCATCGATGAAGAGCACATAGTACAAATATTCGTTCAAGGAAGCAACAGTCATGGGTCCACAAACATCTGAATGTATCAAGTCTAAGATCCCCTTGGATCTGTTGTCACTGCTCAAGAAGGACCCCCTGACATTTTTTCCAAGAGCACAACCTCTGTAAACATCATCATGTTGAACATGTATCTTTGGAAGAACTATTACCATCTTCCCCAGAGCGGGAAGGGCTCTATAATGGATATGACCAAGTCTCCTATGTCATAGCTCACTCAAGCTGATAGTATCATGTAACAGGGCCTGAACTGGTCGGACAATCAACCCGTATAAGTTGTTTTCTCAAAAACCAATTACTCAAGCAGAATTCATATGTGAGTTCTCCAAAAGAAGAATGCTTCAGCTTTTATGTCTTCCTTTCTCTGACTTGGTTATGGATCAACATCAACAGTGGAGGCAAGTTGTCTGCCTTTCTTCCTGGTAGGACAATCTCTCACAATATGTCCACACTTGTCACATATGAATAACTAAATCTTTGATTTGTCTCTTATGTGTTCATGCCCTGAAGTTGATGAAGTCTTCTTACCTTTGAATGCTTTACTGAAGCTTCTTCTATTTCTTCCTCCTTTCTTTGTATGGAAAGCAAGAGCATGATTGTCATCATGAAGAGAGTCTTCCACTCCTCTGACTATAAGTCTGGTTTCCTCCTGAGTGCAGTTTGTCCATAGACGGTCGAAAGTAGGTAGCTCTACTCTACCACTGATACTTTGAAGAAATGGTTCCCAATGTCTTGGAAGAGCATTGAGAGTAGTCAAGACGAGTTCTCTGTCTGATATAGTTTCTCCAATGGCACCTAGTTGATCTCTGATCTCTGAAATCTTCATCATGAAGGTAGCAACAAAGTCTTCTTTTGTCATCTTGATATTTTGAAGTTGGCTCTTCAATGTAAGAGCTCTGAGGGTGTTGTTACTCTCAAACATATTCTTCAATGCTTCATACATCTCATAAGTTGTCTTCAAGTTGGCAATACGAGCTAGGAGATGATCTCTTACTGAATAGATGATTATCTTCCTTGCCTTGACGTCATCTTCCTTCCATTCTTTCTTCTCTTCATCGGTAGTTGATTCTGGTAGAGTCTTTTGTATCACACTCAATAGGTCATCCTCTTATAAGGTGATCTGTAGTCTTGAATTCCAGGAATTGAAGTTGCCTGATCCATCAAGCCTATCTTCCACCAAGGTTTTGTTCCTCATGGTTTGCAGATTCTTCCAAAAACCCTTAGTAACTAGGCTAGGAAACCTAACGGCTAGGCTAGGCTAGCAACCTTACGTTTCATTGGACTTATGACTACCAACAGTAAGCCTTTCGAAGGTCACATGAATACTGGAGAGTTGTAGAAACTCTAGAACCGAAATTTCTACAGAAATTTGCGAAACCCTAGAAACCCTAGGCCCAAAAATCCAAAATTTTCGAAAATGCAATCTGAGAGTCTCTAGAGATGCACTGAAGGAGGTCGTACACTGCTATGCCAAAATTAGCCCCAACGTTTCAGTGTAGGGTGTTGAAACAACCAAGAAATAGAGGGTCGTACTTTTTCTTCAGAAACCCTACAGGGTTGTACAGTTTTGCAAAAAAGGGGATGGTTGGCTTTAATGCTTGTGCAATGGCTCTTTCAACTCCTTTGCTCTGATACCATGTTGAATTTTCACTATGCCAGGCTCAAGCATGAGGTTTATTTCATTTAGCATGTACTTGAACCATAAACAAATGCAGCAACACCATACACAAGTGCTGCAATAACCAAGATCACAAGAAGAATTACCATGCACAAGAACACAAGAAATATCCTGGGAAAACCCAGCAATCCTTTGCTATATTCTCAAGAGAAGATCCCCCAACCATAAACCCTAGATGCACACAAGAGGGTGCTCTACAACCTTGAAACTAGCACCCAAGAGAGGTGCGCATTTCATCCTTACAAGTAGGTCTGAAATTTCCAAGTGACAAGTGTGTTTCCTCAATGGGGAAATCACCTTTATTTATACAAGACCAGACACAGCAATAGGTGTGTCTATTGGGACAATAGGGCCGACCTTAATAACTCAGTAATATAATTAATTAATACAATACACATTAATTATCTTTCACATATGGTGGGGCCGACTTGTACCCTTTACATCACAATTAGGGTTACAAGTAAATCTTACACCAATACAATATAGCAAGGGATCCACACGTCCACTAGTGCTCAACCACTAGGGACACGTCCACTTGTGCTCAGCCACAGGGACGTCATACTCAACAGATCTCTATCTCAACTGAGTCCACAGGAGAATCATCTGGAGTACCATCTCAAGCCTGACTCAACTGAGTCCACAGGAGTACAACGGCAAGAGACCATCTCAAGCTGACTCAACTCAGTCCAGAGGAGAACGTATCCTGGAGAATGTCACACGACGCTGCAATCATCAACACATTTGCTAGACATCACCTAGGGTAAAATGTGTTTGATGATGTCAGTACCCTCATTAATGTGTTATTCCTAAATTCAAGTTAGCGGAGGGGGGTAATATATATGATTTGATGGTTATCTAACCTTTTACTAAGGTTGGATTATGATTTTTGATGAATAATCCATTGGTGGTGGTGCACTTTAGGTTGGGCCTTATGTTTTGTTGTTATCATAGTGGGATTTTACCTAGGAGAACATCTTTTATTTACATGGCACAACACTTCATTAGAGTGCACCCTTCATTGACACACATGTTCATAGTGATATAATCTGTTGGTTACTATTTGGAGGGGGAGTATTGTTACATTTGAGCATTAACCTTTGAGCACACATGTTGAGGTTGATTTAACTGCTCAATGGTTAAATTAATCTAATTTATCTAGATTAAGCTTTATAGCTTGGGTGCCCTACTTCATTGGCCTCCTTTTCACACTTGGGAGTGATTTTTTGGAGTTGGATGAGCCTTTCTAGTGTTGTGCCCCCCTTCTTGGGCATAGTTTTCAAGGCATGCATTATTCTATTTGTTTCTTAGAGTGGTTGACACACTTCTCTAAGGCACACTCTATTGGGTTGCTTGGATATATTTATGACATTGCATATGGAGGAATATTTGATTGGTTTGTTATTGAGGTCTAACCACCCTTGGCACATTCTCTTAGGGCGCACTTCACATGGAGAATATTATATTATTTGTTGGGTGGTTGAAGTAGTTACATGGCACAATTTTCTAGGGCGCACCTCTCCTAGGTTCTCTCTCATCTGTATTACATGGATATTTCAGCTACACTTGGAATCTTTTGACCTTCATTGGAGAGCACCCTCACCTCTTTGACTTGGTCTTCTTTCTAATCTTCGAGATTCATCTTGGAGGGTGCACATGTTGAAGGTTTTTTTCTTTATATTTTTGGAATTGTCTTTGAGGGTGCAGTTGTGGAGACTTCTACTTTCTATTTTGGGGTTTGACCACATCCTTTCTTATGGGGCATTCCATCTAGTCAGCACTTTGCACATCCATACATGGAGTTGTTGCACACTTACACATGATTGTTGTGGCCACTTGCTATTCTTGGAGGAAGTGGTTACGGAGCATTGTCCTAGGAGAATTATTATATTATTGTATAATGCATGCATCTTGGAGGGTGCACTTAGTGAGCTCTTTCTAGGTGGACCTTGAAGCAAATTCCCCTATGTTGAGGTTATTTTATTATATCTTACATGCATGCATTCTTGGAGGGTGCATTCCACGTGGACACCTAGCATCTTGACTTGGTATTGTACCTATTTTTAATGGTGTGCTCACTTCATGAGCATTAGGTAGTGCATGCTACTTATTATTATTGCATGGGGCAAGTCGTCTTGAAGAGGCTAGTGTCCACTTGCCTTTTTTGGTCAACCAGGAATCTAACTACTCCAATATTTTACTAGTGTTTGACTTGTCATGGAATTAGTTAGAAGGATAAAAAAAATTATTGTATGAAAGAAGAGACTCACTCTATAAAGAGGAGCTCTCTCTCCATTGTACTGGTTGTTAGGGATTTGGGGATTAAGGAGCTCTCCCCTTGGGATACATTGTACATCATTTTGTAAGCTTAATGGAAGATTGGAGGTATTGCATCGATCTTATGTGAGGCTTTATTTATGCAATTCTTTCACATGTTTATTTTGTAGGAAACCCTTGTAACTAGTCATGAAATCCTTGTGATGGCGTACCTATCATTTGGATAATGTAATGTGAGCATTTCATTTCTCCTATATTCATTGTTATATATTAAGCTTGCATCTAACAAACTTGGTTGTTGCTTGAACTAATATACGTCACCTTCATGGCTTTGTTTTAGAGTAGCAGCCCCTAGCTCTCCAATGATAAATTTAACAATTAATTTTCAGCAAGCTAAGGTCAATTTATTACATGCATAGCAGCCCTTATTTGCTTTACATATTCATGCATTTTCCCTCTTATATTCATGCCTCTTCCATCTCCTTTTATTCTCATACCATTCATTTTTTAACCTATACTACAACTACCTGTTTTGCTTAGACCAACTCTTCATTAAATCACCTTGTGCATGCACGTTATAGCCTTAGTAATCCTACCTTTTAGGGAAGCCCCTCTTGAGTTGCAGAAGAGCCAACCAAAAGAGAGAGGGAGAGTTACTATGGTGATAGTGGGTATCCTTCCTAAGTTGCTCAAAACTAACACCTAGGTGATTGGGACCTTACACTTCTTGGGTGCTAGATTTTGTTGTAACATTTTGGTGTCGTTGTCAGGGATAAAATTCATCGCCATTTGTAGTCTTGCTACATTTGACATCTTATGAGTGTATGTATTGAAGATCCATTGCTCATATGGCGACTCCATTGAAGGAAAGAAGCCCTTGTTCCTTGAAGAATTTTGAAGACATTGTTGTGTGTTGAGGTGAGCACACACTCAATAATATTGAAGGCATTTGAAGCCTTACTTTGGCGACTCCACATCATTGGTATGAGGTGTGATGATCATGCATATTTCAGATTTTTCAAGTTTGAAGTAGAAAAGGCATGGCCCCATCTTGCAAGGAATTGGAAGCAAAGATGTTTGGTCCTTTAGATTTTTCATGCATGCATGGATATCCACATGAATTCCATTATGAACTATGGAAGAAGCATGATTCTATAGAAATCCTAATGATTATCTAGCTTTTGTTACATCTTTTTCATGGAGTTTTTTGAAAAGTTTAATTTTGTCGATGAAGATGTAATTATGAAAATGTTTTCACTTTCCATGGAATGAGATGCAAAATAATGGTATTGTAATCTCAATCCAAAGGAGATATCTTTATTTTGTTATTTCCTCATCATTTTTCAAAAAATTTGGATTGATGTAGAGGATCAAATGGAAGGATTAAATGATGTTAGGGAAACCCGATAATATGATACTTGTATATGATAAGAACCCTTCAAAAGCTCTCTTGGACAAAATAAAGGATTAAAAAGGAGCATGGATGTTTTTGGTTGAATATGCTAAAGAAAAATATAATTTGTTAGGATTGCATTAGGTCATTGAAGATTATATTGCAACTCCACATGAAGAAGAGGGCAGCAAAGAGAATGAAGCTAATATTGTAGATTTTGGGCATCTTGGCCAACCAAATAGGCTATAATGTTTTGCAGAAATTTTAGTATTTTCCAACCATATGTGACAATGGATATAGCATATTTTTGAAGCATGTGATGCAGATTTTTTTATACAACTTTGCATATTTATTTCAACCATATATGCCTTCATCTCTCATATTTTTCATGCATAAAATTTTAGATAAAAAAATTCCTTTAGGCACTAACTTTTGTTTAGGACAGCATGCTTTCCATATAGTCATATCTTACAGAAATTTGCAGCTTTCTTTTATGACAAAAAATGCTGTATTTTTTCAGATTTTGGGGCGGTTTAATGAGTATGAAAGTGCTAGAAATTTCCAGCCATCTACTTCAGATTTGTTTGATTTCACTAGTTATTTTTCAGTTAGAAATCATGTTTTTAGTGCTTAAAAATGTATGGGGTAGCAAGATATTGGGTGGAGATTTTATAGGTCATTTCCAGCTACCAACTAGTGTACAAAAATTTATTTCCAGATCTGAAATTTCAATTCCTACCTCACCCTTGTGCTTAGTTGAAAATATTATCTTGTTGGAGCAGCCCACATCCTCTTTGCTTGAGGCTGTTGGTGATGTTTTTATTGTAGATTTTCCTTTTAAGAGGTCAATATTTGATGATTTGGACGTTGACGGTTGATGATGGGTTGCCATATTCATATTTCAGCCTTCTTCAACATGTGATCGAGTTAGCATGTGCCGAAACATGTCATTATTGCTCAGATTTTTGTATTGGCTGCTATATTTGTTATGTAATTTTATTTTGCAGTCATTTTGTAAAGAAGATTCCAACATATATTCAAGCAACCTTTGATGTAGCCTTGTTTTGGATCATTACCAAACACAAGGGTAGGATCCATGGCATTGAGAAGATATTTGGATGGTTGCATTGGCTATTTCATTTCACTTAGCCTCTTGTTTCATCCTAAGTTAGAGTAGGGTAGGATAAATAAGCTCAACACATGTGAGCATTAGTTTACTTTTATGTATATTTTTGGCATTGTTGTAGCCAAATTCTGAACTCTTGGCGATGTATTGAAAAAAAAAGGAAATCAGTATGCGGTATTTGTGGATGTTGGTTTGTATCCATCTCCCCAAATGATTTTCCTCTTCTTTCTTTTTGGTAGGTTGGACCAAAGATTTTTGGGGTTCTCATGCACTCCCACGAAGAGTGCATGTCCCCAAGTTGGAGTCTATTGTTACACCTCATATCATATGAGGTTCCACATTGTGATTTTCATCACATTGATGGACATTTTTTGTTGGTACTCTTGGAGCATTGGACCAACTTGGGGGAATACATCTTGATAGAACCCCTTCTCTTCATGGCATTAGATCATTTGATGGAGGTATTTGGTTGGGGGAGTCTCACTTCTACGTGACTAAATGATTGTGCTTGCTGGTTTTGTGGTCTTCTCGCATGTGCTTGCCTTGTTGATCACCCCTTGGTACATATTTGTTGATATATTGGAGCATGCTATCTCATATTTGGTGTGGTTTTAGTATACTTGCTTACCTTGTATGTGATACACCTTGTTTATGGATGATGATTCTAGCCCCGCAAGGGATTAGATGATGGTGGTAGGAGGTAGATGTTTCATGATGTTGTTGATGTCACCTAGGAGGTTGATGTCACATGTTGAGGTTGATTTAATTGTTCAATGGTTATATCTTGCATGCATGCATTCTTAGAGGGTGCATTCCATGTAGACACCTAGCATAGTGGTGCACTCCCTTCATGACCATTATTTAGTGCATGCTACTTACTATTATTGGATGGGGCGAGTTGTCTTGAAGATGCTAGTGTCCACTTGCCTTTTTTGGTCAACCAGGGATCTAACTACTCCAATATTTTACTATTTGTTTGAATTGTCATGGAGTTAGTTAGAAGGGTATCAATTTTTTATTGTATGAGAGAAGAGACTCACTCTATAAAGAGGAGCTCTCTCTCCATTGTAATGGTTGTTGGGAATTTGGGGATTGAGGAGCTCTCCCCTTGGGCTACATTGTACATCATTTTGCAAGCTTAATGGAAGATTGGAGGCATTGCATCGATCTTATGTGAGGCTTTATTTAAGCAATTCTTTCACATGTTTATTTTGTAGGAAACCCTTGTAACTAGTAATGAAGACCTTGTAATGGTGTATCTACAATTTGGATAACACAATGTGAAAATTTCATTCCTCTTATATTCATTATTGTTATATTAAGATTTTGCATCTAACAGACTAGGTTGTTGCTTCAACTAATATAACATCACCTTCATGGCGTTGTTGTAGAGTAGAAACCCCTAGCTCTCCAAGATTTAATTTCTGCATTAATTTTCAGCAAGCTAAGGCTGATTTGTGACATGCATAGCTGCCCTTATTTGCCTTACCAATTCATGCATTCACCCTCTTAGATTCATGCCTCTTTGACTCCATTTTGCCCAAGATTTGGTAGGCACTAGTCTTGGGGTTTTCCGACACCTTTTATTCTCATACCATTCATTTATTTTCACCTATACTACAACCACCTGTTTTGCTTAGGCCAACTCTTCATTAAATCACCTTGTGCCTCCACTCTATAGCCTTAGAAATCCTACCTTTTAGGGAATTCCCCCTTGAGTTGGAGAAGAGCCAACCAAAAGAGAGAGGGAGAGCTACTATGGTGGCAGTGGGTAGCCTTCCTGAGTTGCACAAAACTAACACTGTGGTGATTGGGACTTTACACTTCTTGGGTGCTAGATTTTGTTGTAACACCTTTAATAAGGAAATCTGCCTCAAAGGCCTCTGAAGTTGCACATGTGAATGTGCAAAACGAGTAATGTGTCCCATTTAGCACTTCGTCATTTATATTTATATTCACCTTTATATCATAATCATTAAGCTTCTCGTTTTGAGATAACAATGTCATGCAATATTCTTGAATTGTGTATCCAACATATTCAAGAAGGAAAACAAAGCCAAGCACTGACAAGGTATTCTAATCTCCCTAAATCATTAAGCATTTAGCATGGAATGATTTAACAAATGTTATAGATGAAAACCATATCACACTATACACAAATTGAAAATAAAATGAATTATCACCAAAACAACAGATAAACTTAATGCATTTAATACAAAATCATGGACTTGAATAGAGGAAGAAAATCACTTCTCCTCCAAACTGATATCGGTTCCATTATACTCCATGAGATGTGTTGACCACCTATTTCGACTAGGGGGTCAATTCCATGTTCCATGAAGATATGTACCTATTGGTACAACCATTTTGGCAACTTTTTTATCAACATGGCAAATTTTTCCCTCGACACGCTTTTCAATGTAACCAGAATTTCCACTCCCCTGCACGAGATCATTTCCTCTCTGACCCTTAGTTGTCCTGCCAAATGTCATGACCCTTGATCACTGTCATGTTGAGGTACTACCTCATGACTCCCACTGCAAATGTCAACAATGGAACTCTCATCAATACACTCCTCAAGAGCTAAAGCATTGTACAACCCACTGTCCATTGTTCTATTGAATCCCCCTGAATGCCACTGTACATCATCACCTAATGCTACCTCCATCTGAACCGCCTTGTATCCAATATGCACAGTTGTATCCTCCTGTGCACTCACCCTACTAATATCATCTGCACCCGAATCCCATACGGATGTGTCCATACATGTGATATGATCATCCCGACCAACAAGGAATGCATCCTCGTCACTATAGATCGGTCCCGGAAGTAAGTATCCCAACGATTTGTCCTTCTCCACAACCTGATGTATCAATGGACTGCCCAAAAGAGGTGACTCACTCTCCCCATACTGATAGGTATGTATGTAGTCATCTATCTCCAAGTAATACCTCTCATCCTGGGCATGCAGATCCACATGTCCCTTGTGTTTAATCACTACACAAGGCTCCTCTACCACATCCAAAGTGCCACTTATATCCTCAAGTGTCGTGGCTAGCATATGTGACTGAGAAGATAAGAAATGTGTCACGCTCAACTCCATAGGAGGATCATTATCCCCCATGCATGACCTCATATCAACATCCAAAGATGGATCACCCAATCTCCGATCCCCCTCATGCCTAGGTGCTGCCATGGCTGAATCCTCACAAGTATCACTACTATGGTGAAGTGTTGAGTCCTCAACACTGCCTGATCGGAAAGCTATAGCACATGCACTACCATCATGTCCATCCAACTGTCCATTAGATGCGCAGGAGTCATGGGACTGCTTTAATGAGGCAGCGAACGCTGCATCCTCATACACATCCTCCTCATCACTATCGTAGTGCACCTCAATGTAATGCACTCTCCCTTTACCCCTGCATCTCTGATACGGCTCCCAAAGCTCTTTGAAACTATGGCAAAGTTCCCTGCTCCTAACGGTTGTAGGCTCAATCTGTGCTCCCTTCAATCTGCTAGCATGTGGTGATGTATCTACTTTCCTTACTGCTTTGGCTCTGTTTTCCTCTGCTCTTCTACTCCAATAATTAACTTCTTCCATCTTCTTGGCCCATAATGCAACATCATCTTTACTCCACCTAGGATTTTTGATGGATACAAATTGTTGGAAAGTTACCTGAGCCCTGAATGTCTCACTAAGGGCCTGATATTCCACATCACAGTATATAATCTCCTTTGCAAAATCCATTTCTCCTCTAGGTCATCAGTGTTTATCACAGGCTGGCGAAGGAATTCGCTTTGATACCACTGTAATGTTCCCAAGTGGATTTGCTTGAAACATTTGAGGTTTTAAGGTTTTTCGGTTGTGGTATTTTGTCAAGTAGTTTGCAGATTTGGTCTTCCTAAGTTGCGATAAAGATATAGCAAAGACATACACACAAAAAGATGCAATAGAAGTAACACAAGAAAGAGCCACAAATACCTCAGATTTATATTTTATTTAAGTATATAGCTGACCTCGGTACAAGAGAAGGACAGATCTGGAATAGAGATGAAAGAATAATGTTAAGTGGCTGAATATAGCTCCAAGCTTCAGTAACAAAGAGAGATCTAGCCTTTTGTAGGCCTCCAATCGCTGCATACAAAAGATCTATTGAACCAACAAGTTTCCTTCATACAAACTAGTGAAAATTGAGGAGAGTTGCGCCCTCCCTGGTTGTAGGAAACAATGCAGAATTCACCCTCTTCAGAAATGGCCTCAACCCTCTACAAAATGATGCCAAACTGTGTAGAATGAGTAGGTTGGAAGATAATGATGAGTTTCCCCAACTGTAGAGACTAAAACTGCTCCCAAAGAAGTGTCTCCCAAACTCTCAGTGTGCCCTTCAACAAGAAATTCGCCCAGCTCTCTAAATTAATTGAATATGGGTTTGAATCTCTTGGAAAATGCCAAGGAAAGTCGCCCATGATGTGCACAACTGATATGTAAGGAGATATATCTCAGATCTCCCTCAAAGAAACTCAATCAAACCTCTTCTCCTCAAGACAATGTGCCCTTTCTTGCAGGAAACCCTCACTGGTGCACCCCCTTGTCAAAAACAATGGCTAAAGTAGATCTGAACTGATGTAGAATGGTGAGGGAGGAATCTTTCACCTCCTTGGCCAAGCTTGGACCAAGAACAGAGGGATCTTTCACCTCCTTGTTGATCTCTAGGGTTTATTCAATCAAAACCCTCAAAACCCCCAAGTACCATGGGCTCTCTAGCTAAGAAGCCAGACATCAAAATATCAATCAACATAATGAGAGAATAAAAGTCCCTATCTCTCTTTTATATCCCTTTTTACCTTTTCTCTCCAAGTGACTTTTTAATTCACTTTTAATATTTCTTCATATAATCACTTTCTTAATTAATTAACCTTTTCTCCTCTAAAAGTGATTAATTTTCCCTTATGGCTTCTCTGGCCACTAAAAGTCATTTCTCGTCATCGTATCCTACAGAGCGCTCTTCCTCTCCATTCCAATGAGCTATTACACTAAGGGGTTTCTTCAAGTATTATGCCCAAAATGTCTTCCTTAGTGAATTTAATTAAAATATGCTCCATAATAACTCAAAATTACGGAAATCATCATAATGCAACGAAACCAAAGACAAGTTGTGTTGAATGGATCTTGATGATGAAATGTGATGAATAATGTGAGTCGGGCCCCATAAGGCTCCTCAATACCTCTTGAATTCATTATCACCCCAAACTGACTACTCTGGCAGGCATCCCACTCTGTAACATAACAGAATCCAAAAATGGGGACATTACAATGAGTCACTATACACAGCTCCAACTACCTTCCAACACTCGAAAATGCAACAAATTTGACTCTAAAGTAGCTTTATCTCCTCTAGCAAGATAATATGGAAAATCACTCTAAAGCAACAGAGAAGAAATTATAACTAAAATCAAGTGGGAAGATAGGAACCTATGTATACATGTTCTAGACAATGAAATACTATAGTTTATATGAATAACATGAACCACCTTGCGATGAACCAAGTTAGCTTACATTACTATGTGACATCTTTTTTCCCTAGGAAAGCCTCGTGGGAAAACCCCCAGGCATTTCTCCGCATTTCGTGGATGGTACCTAGTGTAAACCCATCAACGTTGATTATATTGCCAGACCTGATAGGGACATTGATGAGGCACACAACAAAGGCTAATCAACCCCAAGACCTCCTCCATGAAGCTCAAAGTGCCCTGCCACTCAATCTAGCCCATCGAGCTACTATACAACATCTTATTTGTTCTATTACTCAATATAGACTTGTACCGACCAAAATTTGACATTTTTGAAAAATGAAGTTGTGGCTTAAAATTGGCTTATTTAGACTCTTGTTTCTTCTTTAACGATTAGACTTTTGTGTAGAATTTATTTGACTCTATTGATTTTTTCATAGGTGTTTTGAAATATCTTAATTACTATTCTTTGTTTGCATTTGAAATGAAACCTAGTGACCCCCCTTTCCATCCTACAAGAGTCAACAATGAAAAATTATCCATAAAAGTTAACTTATGATCAAAACTACATGGAAACAATGAAAGCAAGCTTTTTGCCTCTTCCTTACCATAGAGATATTGTTGAAGAGTGAAAACAATTAAAATTGTAACTTGTAATAATGTCCACTAAAGACCAAAAGAGGTCAAAGGGATTATTGTTTACAACCAAGAATAATCGCCAAACCAAAACAGGGGTTATAAAAGCCCCCCAATAAAATGAGATCAAATGAAATGAGTGATGAGTGATGAGTACAAGAGCAGCAAGAAACAAATTGACATAAGGATAGGCACACAAGTACGTTAACCCAATAAGGAAAACGTTATGAAGTGAAGGACAGCCAATAAAGAAACATAGCTTGGACAAAGAATCAAAGACACAATTGCCACAAGGGCAGGATCGAGTTAGCCCTGCTCATCATCTGAAACAATAGTGTAGACGTCAACACTAAGTGCCTCTCGGATAATGTTCTTTAGAGAGTGGCTTGGACAAACGGGGCCCTCGGGGTAACCTTGGGTGGCATCAACCTACTCTTGGTGGTGGTTGAGGCTAAAGATAAAAGGTAGGACCATTCCCAACATCAAGGGACGAAGAAATCACAGTAGAAGGGAAAACTTACTAATTCATCTTTCAGTAAGTGTCCTACATAAATAGCTCTCTTGCGTAGCTCCAATCCTCTCATAGATGTAGCATGAGATTAAATCTGGGTGGTGCGGGCTAGGTAATAATGTTAGACAATCCTATTGTTGTCTGGTTGTATGGTCGTGGGACCAATGTTGCACAAAGTGGGAGCGTGGGAAGCGTCATTTTCCAAAAATCCTCGGAAGCGAAGCGTCCCAAAAGCATTTGTTATATATATATATATATATTGCATTTATATTAAAAAAACATGCAGAAAGACAAATTAGCTGCAGAATGTATGAAAACATGCATATTTGTACATTGTAACATTAAAATGGCATCCATAGTAGTAAGTAGTAGTACATCAATGATTAATCATTCGAGCATCAACCATCTAGAATCTAGCAATTACAAACTTACAAACCAACATACAAATTTTTAAGCCATATAATAGAAAGTAGACCATTAAGTTATGGAATGAAATCAGTCATCTAGCAACTGTCAACAATAACATGAGTCACAACTCATGACCAAATAGTTATGATTACAAAATAGGCCATCTGCACTGAATTATGAAGATCGAAAGGTCCAAAACAATAAAGTTTAAATTGTGCTAGACTATAGAGTCTAGTTGCTAAAAGCTATGAATCTATCATCTATACACTGACATGTAAAGTAATGAAGCGCCCCATGGAGCTTCCTATCACTAAACCATTTTGTAACTCTCCAAGTCACATTGTTTTGCAACAACTTTGAAGTACAGGATTGGTTTCTTGGGTTAATTGTGCTAATCAATTTAAGTAATCCGCACTTCCACTCTAATCTATAATGACTTAGCTTAATTGACTTTAGGGTTTCCTTTTGTAACTCTCCAAGTCACATTTTTTTGCAACAACTTTGAAGTACAGGATTGGTTTCTTGGGTTAATTGTGCTAATCAATTTAAGTAATTTGCACTTCCACTCTAATCTATAATGACTTAGCTTAATTGACTTTAGGGTTTCCCCCTAGGCTAGGGTAGTTTCCTAAGTCCTTAGTCTGAAGTCATAGAAACAGAGCCAGTGTAAGATCCATAGATGTTGGTCAAAATAGAGGAATGAACTGTGAAAACAGTGCAACAAACCAGCAAGATTTATTAAGTCTGTGAAGTATCTATCATCAGATTTAGAGGTAGCTTGAACTCTGCAGATTTGGACTGTGTGTAAACCCTTAAAACAATGACAAATGGAAAGTGACGTTTTATGTTTTTATGAGGTCACTGGACTTATTTAAGCATCAATTTGTTCATATGGTTTAACTAGAGCAAGAACACATCAAAACATTGCAAAGATAAGAATTATACTAAATTACTAATATCAAAAATGCCTTGTCAAATTTATGTTGTAAGCAGAGATCAATTTGTGTGTTTAGTTTCCAGACCAACATACTATGAGACCAACTCTATAACAGCATTTAGTACAGATTTTTAGCACAGTCCACAGTGTTCGATTACCAGATTTAAGTCATAGAATCAGAGCCAAAGTAAAGTTCCACAAATGTTGTTAAAGAAATAGAAGAATAGAGCAATAGGCCAGCAAGATTCATTAGGAAGCGCCCATTTTGCACCCCGGAGAGAGCTTCCGAAATCCGGAAGCGGGCTTCCGGAAAAGCTTCCATGGAGAATCTGCTTGGAGCGGGGTTCCGAGGGTGGAGCGGGGGGGGGGGCGCTTCCTGCAACACTGCATGGGACACTTCACCACCATAGTGCACGGGATTGAAGAGAAGGAAATCTAGGTAATCTAGATCACTATCACATAAGAGCTCTAAAGCAGATAGCATCTAAGAGGAAAGGCCACACTAATGTATAAGGAAAGGCACTGCTTCTCAAAGTATCTAAAAAATGTTGATAAGGATATGCTCAAGTTCATGTAGAGACATCGAAATCTCCCTCTAATCTCATAGAAAATGGGACATCTAAAGATAAAGTGCATCTTAGTTTCAACCACAACTAAAACAAATTTGGTCTAGGGAGATGATGATATGTTTCATCCCTCAACTAGTGTGAGCACACTCAAAGTTTCCAAAGAGGGAAGCAAAGCCTGCGTAGAAGATAACTAAAGATAGCGTGATTCAACAATAATCCCAGTAACGATCTAGAGGAAGTGATCAAGTAAACGGCCGGGACTCAAAGGCCTGAATGGCCCAGTCCAAAAAACGAAAGTGAAGTTCCTGCAAATATCCTTCTTGATCATAGCATTAAATTTTCATTTAGGGGGAGGTAGGGAGGCACATTGAGAGAGGTAATCTGCAAAGGGACGTGGTTAATTGAAATACCCACCACCTCAAGAAGTGACCGTGCCTCAGAGAACCAAAAACGATATCAACCCGACTTACCAGGGGTGTGTTACCCCTTATATGCACTTGAGTGGTAATTATACTTTCAAGGGTAACTTCCAAGGATGTCTATGGACTACAGATACACACACTCATTTTTTCTTGAGGATGATGGTGAGCTTCAGATGCATACCTTATATTTGTGCTTGATGATGGTGCATCTTGAGATTGAGGATAGATCCAAAGTGGTCCTCCTTGATGGATTATGTGGTTGATGCTCTTGATGGTATTGATTGATTTCCCAGTGATCACATGCTCCTTGGCATTGTTGGATGTCATCCATGGTGTTGGTTATTGTTAAGTTTTTCTGTTGTTATTAGGTTATTTCCAAATTACATGAACATTCAATGTATTTCCAAAACAATAGCATAAAGAGGATCACTGAAAGAAACACAATCACAAGGTATGCAACATTTTATCCTGGGAAACCCTCATGGGGGAGAAAACCCAGCAAAAACTTCCTAAATAATAGATTGCCAATACAATGCCAAGACTAAGACCAAAACACCAAAGATAAACCAAGACTAAGCATGCGCCTCTCTTCTCCTTCCTCCTACAACTGCAACTGCCTTCAAGATATGCGCACTAGATGAGTGAGAGTGAGTGTGTTCAAGTGAGGCACCATCCTCACATATAAATACAAGTTGAGGAGGCACTAGGGTTATGTCTCTTCACTTAGTAGGGCCGACTTCTTCTAGAAGTGGTTAAAACCACTTTATAAACACTAGGGGCCGACTTTACAAATACCATCATACAAATATGGTTTGACCAATCCACAAAAGGGGATTCAATCTTATACAAGACCCGACATGATCAATCCGCAAAAGGGGATTTGATCTATAAGATAATAACTCAAATATAATTAGAATATTCTTCGAAGTTACAATAATTCAACAGTTATCTGCATGCCTTGATCAACTTGCTTGTGTTGTTAGTGCTCCATGGTGTTGCTTGTTGCCTTATGGTTTGCTGCTAGTATGTATGGTGTAGTAGAGATGGCTCTCAAGGAAGAGCGCTCTAGCTTTCTCATGTCTATTTCACTTCATTGATCATACTTAACAAAATAGACAATAAATCTCGTGGAGTGCTCACCTCATTGTCATACTTTGGAGCACCATGAGGGGATTGAGCTAGAATTTGGAGTTGACATATAATCTAATCATTATAGTGGATCATTCTTGTTTGTTAGGTGTCTATTCTACTTCATTGACGATATTAGACACAATAGACAACCTTCTTGTAGAGCACTCACTTCCTGGGCATGTTTTGGAGCACCCTGGGGGGTTTGTGATGTTGTGATGTTGTGATGAGGTATGAGTTTCTGATGAAATGTCGTAATTCATGATATGTCTATTGTACCCCTAAAGTGATATTAGACATGATAGATAGTTCTTCTAGCAAGTGCCCACCTCCTTGGCACATTTCAAACATCCTAGGGTTTCAGGGCAAAATTAGGGCATGGTTAATGGATCACACCTCTTGGATAGAGTGCCCTTGGTTTTCTTGTGTCTATCTAGTCCTTATGGTCATATTTGATAGAATAGACACCACCTTGGTTGAGCACCCCACCTTCTTGAGGGACTTCCAACACTTGCCACCATTCTCAAGACATTTCCAGCGTATTGGAGGAGTGATGATGTGGAACTTTTGGATGAGGGTGTTCCCAGTTTCTTGTGTCAATTGAAGTATTAAGGTCATCTACTATTGGATAGACACTTGTTTGGTTGAACACCTTACCTCAGTCATAGATTGCAAGCACCTTGGCATAGTGTACAGGGGGTTTTCAGCGCTTGAACAGAGGACTAATGATTTGGCACTCTTGGTAAGGGCGTTCTACATTCGTTATGTCTATTGATATTTTGAGGTCACATTTTATGAGATAGACACTTCATTTTGAGGGGCATCCCAATTCTTCATGATTTCTCAAAGATCTATGGATGCCACTTGGAGGGTTTGTTGCATATCTTTTGGATTTGGTCTTCTATTTTGGAGATTACGCCTTCACGGTCATTGCCCAATTGTTTCATCCATCTATTCACTTGATGAGAGCATGTAGCACATGTTCTTAGGAGGGCACCCACACACATGAAGAATTTATACCTTGGGATGGTGATAGCACGTGCCACTTGCACTTGAGGATGAGCTCACCTTGCACAATGAGCCATGCATCTTGATGAGGGCGTCCACTTTATTCTATGTCTATTTGGTCCTCCACCATGACTTTTCTCTAAGAATGATGCATGCATTGCCACTTGGACTCATTCTACTCATAAAGCAACCTAATCTACATGCCACAAGTGTGTATAAGGTTTAATTGCTTTCACATTTACTTATGGGGTGAGTTGTCCATATTACACTTCAACACATCATCTAGGAGGGTGCACTTGTCATTTACTATTTTGAGAGCATGACTTGATCTATCTTCAAGCTAAGAAGGTGCCCTTATCTCTTGGCTATTTTTGGAAAGAAGTTGCAATTAACTCCATTATTCTTTCATTGTTGACTTGGTTGTTAGAGTTAGTTAGATAAAGATAATAATATTTTTGATTTCCTAGAATATTTTATTGGAAGAAGTTGAGGATCTCAACAAACTTCTTGCTAATTTTAGTAAGTAAGTTGTTGAGCGTCTTATTTTATTGTATTCCTTGGAGAGAAAAGTGGATAAGGATTTGCTCTCTCCATTTGCAACTTGGGGTTTTGTTGAGTGAAGGAACTTGTGAGCAAGATAGCCCCAAGCTTTGGAGTAAACAGGTGTTTCTTTGTGTAAGTTATGGTGTATATTATGTCAATTTCTTTATGTGTCACAGATTTGTTCTAGGCACACCATTAGAAGCTATTTTTGCAAGTCTTGGATGCCAAAATCAATCAATGGCCATAGAAGAGCAACTGCTACATTAGAAAGGGCTAGAGTAATTGGTTTCTTCCCTCTTATCTCAATCCCTTTTGTGTTACTTACCTTTAGGATTAGTACATTAGATAATAGACACCAACTGATTCTTTATCTTTGTAACTAATCTTCAAGTAGGGGCCACCCATTTGATTGCATTGAGTGTGGATCTTTTATAGACCCTCTCCACCATTTACTTGTAGGTCTAGTTGTTGAGATTTGGGTACCTTGAAAAGTGGTCCCCTTGTGGTTGTGGGTCTCTAACCACAAGAGGGAAATATTTGACCCATTGTGCCTTATACTTTATGTCTAATTTCACTTTGACATTTTCCTAAGTCAAAAGGGTGAAATTTGTCACTTGAGGCGAAAGTGACTATTAATTCACTTTGTGGGTGAATTGGGGGACATAAAGTGAACTATGGAAACTTAACCCAAAGTGGGTTTTGAGTTGAGATTCTTTTTGAGAGATCTTGACCATGGATTAGATATGGCTTGGAGTGATCCTAGCCATCCACTTTTTAGGTTTCCTTATGATTCCTTAAGAAGGGCGCATAGGGCATTTGGAGGCTCATTCATTTGTATGCTCACCAAGAGAGTTGGGAGAAGGGAAAGAGGATGGGAATGGAAGCATTGAGAGAGGGAAGCTTGGGCACCTCCATCTATGGAGGAATCATGGAGGCTTAGGCCCGTATTATTTGTTGGTGTCGGTTAGTGCTTGGAGGAGGGTGCACCACTAGCAAGCACTAGAAGGACTTGTGCTATCTCAGATCTGTTTGGCTCATGTTGGAGGAGACACACAACAGGTTGTTTGTGTGGAAGGGATTCTTCATTGAACCAAGGAGGAAGGAGGGCACATCACTTCAGTGGATAGAGCAAGAAGGGAAGAGGGTGCACTAAGCTTGGGCGCATTTTCCTTCTTGGAACTTCAAAGCTTCTCGTGAGGAGTTGTTATTGTATCAGGTTCCATTGTATTAGCTTACTTGTTGTATTCACTACTTGAGATCATCATTATATATACTTTCATTCCAAACTGGTTTTCGTCGGGGGGGTTTATCCAGGGTCATGTTGACCAAAAATACTTGTGTTCATTTCATGCATGCTTAGAGTATAGATCAACCTGTTAGAGTTGTAAAGATCAAGAGTGTTATTTGTTTTGAGTATATTGCATGTGCTAACATTGGGGTATGAAAACACTTGCAAGGGCACCTCAAAAGAGCACTTAACCATAAAAATTATGAGCAGAAAGTTACTTGACTATTTGTTGTCCTAAAACAGCAGCAAAGGACAGTATTGGAGATTGAAACTTAGAGCCAAATTTCAAGTCAACGACAGACCTGTTTTGGCAGCCTCATAGTACCTCGAATTTCTTCATGGTATCAGAGCCCTTGGTGGCAAGGACTTGGTGGTATCAGAGCCCTCTTATCACACCTACGTGGACAGGAGTGAGGCTGTGTTGGACAACCTCTTTTCACACCCGTGTTGTCAGGAGTGAGGTTGTAGTTCAACTGCCTCTTTTCACACCTGTGTTGATAGGAGTGAGGCAGTACTCTTGTGCAGTTTTAGCATCAATCTTAGCTTTAGTGGACAACCATGTCGGTGTCCCGGGTAGAGGATAGGCTAGACGGAGCTAGCAACTGGTTCCCTTGGAAGACCAGGATCACTTTCGTCTTGGAGGATCTTGAACTATGGGATATAGTTCAAGCTCCCATGGTGATTCCTCCCGCACCTGCTCCTTCACCATTGTTGGATGCAGATTTCAAGAAAAAAAACACCAAGGCGAAGAGGATTATTTGTGATGCGGTGAGGGACCACATCATAACTCATCTGACTGGTAAAGACTATGCATTTGAGATATGGGCATCTTTGTGCAAGCTTTACTAGAGTCCCAACCAGAACTAGAAGATGGTTCTGCAGGACAAGCTCAGGAGAATTAAGATGCTCAATTCTGAGACAGACACATCATACCTAGGCAGATTTACACAGATTCGAGACGAGTTGGTCGCAGCAGGGGTGATTGTGGATCCTAACTTCTTGGTGAGCACAGCTTTCAACAGCTTTTCCAAACCTTGGGGTTCATTTGTACAAGACATTGTAGCTCGGGAGGTCATGCCTACCTGGGAGAGACTTTGGGACGACTTTGTACAGGAGGAGTTGAGATGCAACTCAACATCTTCAGGACTACAGCGTATTTCAGAGGGTGATGAGGATCTTTCTCTGTGGACTAAGGGCAAGAAGTGTAGAAATTTCAGGTCCTATCAGCTGTCTTCTTGGTCTGTCTTTGACCAAGCTAAGACTCTAAGTTTTCTGCTATCCCAAATTTAATTTTCTGTTGTTTTATAACAGCCAACAGTAAGTTTTAGTTCTGCTGATTTGTTATGGTTGTTGTCTCTGTTTGGGTGCTCTTGCAAGTAGTTTTTATGTTAGGAAAAATACATACATACTTCCAAATAACAACAACACGCCTACTCTATCTTTTATGCTGAAATATAGACAGTTCTAAGAGCTAAATAACAGCCACTAAAATGCATGTGTAGACACAGGTATTTTTGGTCACATGACCCTGGATAAAAACCCCCCGGGGAAAACCAGTTTTGAGATATGATGTATAT
>ML792839.1:0-32998 GCA_009831015.1 Picea engelmannii
TCCTGATCAACCCCCCAAACACTATTTCCTTATCTAATGGGAACAGGGAACAACCACCACTCAGTCTCTTTAATGGTTATAGGGAACAAAGATTATAGTTGCTTTTTAATGGTTTTTTTAATTGTTTTATAACATGCACTAAAATAAGGTACCTATTGAGAACATGAATGTTATTAATGCAATCCTTGTATGATTGTTTTTAAATAATAATTTATTAATCATAAGATACTTCACTTCTTAACATTATTTTAAAGGGTTGTATTTTAAGAAAAAATGTTTTTAAATAAAATTTATTAATCATAAGTTGCTTCACTTCTTAATAGTATTTTAAATGGTTGTATTTAAGAAACAAATGGTAGGGAAACATTGTTATATGTTAAATAATATTTTATTAATATTAAATGATAATTTATTCATTATAAGATGCTTCATTCTTTTTAATGTTTTAAAGGATTCTATTTTAAAAATAAAAGGTAAGAAAGAGATTATTCCTTGTTTAATATCGATCTCGAGAAGTTAAAAGTGTAGTTGATTTATTGATTAAATAAACTCGTTTGAATGGAAGGGAAAAAAGATACTTGAAGTTGTTATATTTTGAATATTAAATTGTGGTTGGTTATATTAATTGGTTACTATGAGATATGTGTTATTAATTGGTTATATGTTCTTATATTAGTTGGTTACTATGTGCTTCATGTTGAATATTAAATGGTGGTTGGTTATATGTTGTTATACCACACGTGACTGCCTTGTAAGAAAACAAGAAATTTATCTAGTTCATTGCATAAATTAAAATGTATTGAACATAATTATCTTGCGTCATTTTCAACTAGTTGATTGAGTGCTTTGTTTATTGATTTCGTCTAATGTATGACAATTTAAGTTTGGACTTCTGGTGCATTGGATTGTGTCACGATTGAAGGTTTAGATTGGTTTATGTTGCTCCATAGTTACAATTGCGCTTTTCGCCATGTGGCAACATGATTCCTTATGATTGGGTCATTGCGCGCATTGACCGATAAGTGCACATGATAACTAGGCCTTGGGTCTTGTGCTTCCTGATGATGGCAGTCACTATTGGAATTGATGTTTTGCACCTTGCTTTGTAATGTTTTATTGTGTTTGTTTCTCACTCGTCCTGAAGATTATAATCACTTGTGTCATTGATGTTGGTTGCGTTGGGTTGTTATGATGATTTTCCTTAGATTAGTAGGCTCGGTATGCTTGTGTTGGGCGGGATGTAGACACCTCCTTGTTCCTCAGAACAATCGCCAACCTTGAGACCTTAAATGGTCAAAATCGATGGGAACATGGGCTTGAGCATTGCTTATGTGTCTTGGAGGTCCTAATCTTGCAGTAGGATGGGTCGATAGTCATTTTTATTTTTCTTTCGATTGCTTGTCGTGTGTTTCTTCTAGCTACATGATGTGCTAGTATTCTAGGTCGTTATGTTTGTCTGTTTCCTAAATTGCACATGTCCTGTTCGTCATCGATTTACGTTGATTCATTGTTTGTCGTTGTTACTTTCCTACATAAAAAAAAATACATATTTCACTTGTTATGTGTCGCATGTTGTCGTAACGACAGGGGCTGTTACAGATGTCTCAAATGCTCTTCTTTAGTTTTTCTAAAGAAAAATATATCATCCAGATACACAATAAAAAACTTACCAATGAAGTCCTTCAATACTTCATTCATCAGTCTCATAAAGGTACTTGGGGCATTTGTTAAGACAAATGGCATAACAAGCCACTCATACAACCTTCATTTGTCTTAAATGTTGTTTTCCACTCATCACCTTCTCTCATTCTTATCTGGTGATATCCACTTTTCAAATCTATTTTAGAAAAGAAATTTGCTCAACTTAAACAATCCATTAAGTCATCCATTTTTGGCAAAGGAAATATATACCTGATGGTGATCTTGTTTATGTCTCTCGAGTATGTACACATTCTCTATCCTCCATCATTATTTGGACTCAACACAGTTGGTACTGTGCATGGACTCAAGCTTTCTCTGACCAAATCCTTGTCCAATAAATCTTGGACTTGTTTCCTTACCTCCTCATTCTCTTGAGGTGTCAATCTATGTGCTGCTTTGTTCGACAGACTTTCTCCTGGTATCAAATCAATATGATGGTTGATACTTCTAATGGGTGGCAATGAGTTAGGCAACTCATCCACTACTTGTTGATGGACATAGGTGACACACCATCAACTGGAAGGTCAAATCTGGACCAGGGTTGTCTAAATAACCAAAGTCATTTAGAATGAAATGACCTGACAGGTTTAATGGCTCTCTTGGCCAACTAAAGTCCTACAAATAATAAAAGAAAAGAAGCTATAAAGTTATGATACAGATAATATAATTTTAATAATTACAAATGTCAAAATAGAAACATGAATATGTACATATGGTTATGAACAATGTATATACAACTTGCAATATTTATTGGATATCTTGTGAAATGGATGTTTTTGAAAGTGTTTATAAAAAAGATAAATAAAGCACATACATTTTTCTGTTTTCTTTTGAATATTTAAAAGTCTAAAACTAATGAATGCTAAACAAATATAATTGAAATAAGAATAGATAAAAAATCAAAGATAATTCAAGCTGCCCTTATTTCATTAATAAATAATTTAACTAAATGACAAGTAAACTAATGTGTAACTAATCGATTAACTGAATTTATCTTCCTGTGTAATTCAAGCTCCTAACTGTTCTGCATATGAGGGAAACCTGTAACAGAACAATGATAACAATCCCAGAACAAACTCAAAGATGCATTGGAGCGGGACTATAACAACAAAATGATAAATGTAGAGATCTGGTGATCTTATGATAATCAACACTTATAAAGAGAGGAAATTCAATTCAAAGCATTAATATAATCTATCATTTAATATCTAGAATAAATCGAAAATAATCAAATGGTGGATTGATCACAGATGTAAAATGGAATAACAAATTACAGACATTATCAAAATACTTAATAATATGAAATATCATATGACAACCAAACTAAAGCTGCATCAAACATAATAATATTCCATAAGATGGAGGCAATAAAAAAAACTTAATGGGGTAAGCATCACATAGGTCTAAAGCCAAATGGTGAGCAATGTCTCCATATCAGTTTTCAAAATCATATGTCCATAATGTATCCCAGCCAAAGATGTCTTCACTACTAAAAGTGATCACTATTTAAACTAGTTTAGGATTCACAAACTCTTATCATGCAAGATAGAGTGCAATCCCCCCAAAATAGATAGTTTTACAAAAATAGTACAACAGGAAACCACTCCTGTAGGAGTTGGTTTGTCAAAATAATAACAAAGTTTTATCAACATAAAAGAAAGAAACTACTGAATAATAGAGCGTATGATCCAAGATGGTTTCTCCATGTAAACAATATCATAATCATCATTTTCCTATAGATAACAAAAATATAATTGATATTCAGAAAATAATGCTAACTAATATTAAAAAATAGATTGTCTACAAAATCAGAAATTATGTAGCTAGTCTTATATTAATAAAGAAAAGAAAAACTAAATATTCCTATTTTGACTTTCATAAAAAAATAAAATGAAATAAAATCAAACAAAATCAATTTTACCATTTAGAAATTAGACATTGAAGGATTAACCAATTCTAAATTAATGATGGCATTGAAGGTGGTTGCATTTTTTATGATTATATTATTGGATTTTTTGTGCCTTTTATTTTCCCTTTCTGTGCGTGATTTCAACTTTTGGTTTTCTTGTTCAAGTAGAGAATTCCGAGACACCATATGTTTTACTTGTTCTTGTAACAATGGCATGTCCATGTAATAGCGTTCTACCCAATCCAAACATCTGTCACAATGTATCGGTGCTATAGCAGGCCGGGGTGGAATGTATTGAGCAACAGGTATTTTGTGCGCCCTTGTGGCTTGTTTCAAGTCATGGCTAATGCTAGCAAAGCCCTCTTGGCCTTTCAGAAATGAGGATAATCTAGAGACAAAGTCATACTGCTCAGCATGACCAACAGTTTCATTCTTGAGACATTGGTTGTCCGGATCTTCCCAAGAAAAGAAATCAAATATGAATGATGATCATTGACCTCAATCGTAGAGATCAAGCTCAAATGCTCATTTTTTCAATTCCTTAAACTCCTATATATTAAGCGACCAGATCTCTTATTCATAAAATTCAAATCTGAGCTTTGTTGTTTCTTACCCTTACAAATTTTCTTTATAGTAGATTTGTCACTATGGCCCTGATTAGGCTCAAAAGTAGGGGTAGGGGAAATCCTTTCTTTCAACACATCCATTACTTGTTCCAACGATTTGATGGGAGAGAAAATACATCGTGGTTTCTTACCTCAGGAATTTAGCAAAGCGACAGAGACTTGTTCATTAACTTCACAGTCAATATGTGAATTGAAACCCTGACTTTCGGTCATGGGACTATCAGAATTGGGGCTTACATTTAAAGGCAGGTTCACTGTGCTATCGGGTTGGGTAAAATCGTTTCGACTCAGGAAGCTTTCCCAAGTGTCCCCTATTTGTGACAGGTGAGATAGAAAGAAGATTTTTACAAGCCAGTGATGAAAGAGGCTTGATTGAGGGTTCATGCTCTGTCTCTTATAGCATTTTGACATTTTATATAGGCTCATTAACAAGTAGAATGACATGTTCAGTTTAAACCCTATTCATAACATCAATAGTCAGATGTGTTATAAAAATACCAAACCATACTTGCCCTCGCATGTTATAAAATATTTCAAAATAAAAATAAGGTCATTCCATCGAGGTTTCAAGAGGTTAATAGGAATACCTTTAGGGAAGTAGGTAGACTCATGAGAGACCATGAACAAGCTCCATGGAACATCCTCCATTTTGGAATTTTTAAACCACTTTTCGCCTTCCTGCGGGAGTCCTGTTGCTCGGGCTACAGAGTCCTCTATGACCTCCAATTGCACATCCCTGACCTTGTTTATAAACCCATCAAAATTTTGCGCAAAGGCCTGTGCGACCGTAAGGTTGTAACCTTCAAATTTCCTGAGGAAGATATCCCAACCATGAGCGTTGAAATCATCTATGGCATCATTACGGGCAGGAAGGGATTGACATCCATTTGGTTTGATTCGAACCACAGGGGCCATGGCCATTGTGAAATAGACACGATAGATATCACATGAGGTAGGATTCAACTTCCAATAAAAGAGTAGCAGAGAGAGGTTTGTGCGAACTAAAATGGTCCGATACCTATGAAGTTTGGAGACTTCCATGTTTGATAACTTAAGTTTAGAGATACAACCAACCGAAGGGTGCATAGACCTAGGAGCCATTACACATAATGAATACCAAACCCTCGACTACTATCGAATGCCAAATCAAATAATGAATGGGTTCATTAATGCACATGACAACAAGGTGAGGTGTAGTCGCAGGTACATTAGACCTGTACCAAGCGACATGAAAGTTGATATGACTATTGAGAGCATGAAGCACATATCAAATGTTAATCCAATTTTTTGCGCATTCATACATTTCAAAAATTTAAACCAAATGATCAACCATATAACTGATTAAGTGATGATACCGATAATACATAAAAATTGTGGAAGTGAATTAATCAATGGGCTTATAAAACTTGAAGATTAGCAACATATGGGTTTCCTCAAGGTGTAGCTTCTTCGGTAAAATGAAATAAGAAAAAGAAAAACTGCAGAATAATTACCCAAGAAAATTTCTTGTTTAAATTTCATGCTTGCAGTCATGATTTTTAAACAAAACAAACGAAAATTTAGAAGAAAAACTCATAAGATAAGTTTAGCCCAATCATCGCCTCGAAACAAAGAAAACATAAGCGTTTATAAATGTAAGGAGGTGGTAGCTACATAAAGATATATATCTCTTTATGATGATTTTAATTGTGATAAAAAATGACCGAATTGGTGGCTACCAACAATGGCGACACGTTAGGTGAAGCAATTATCTCTGCATCAAAAAAACATATATGTCAGGGGCTCAGATGAAATAAATTTTTAGAAACAGTTAACAACAGATCAAGCATTCCAATCATAACTCAAAAAATAATGTAGTTTAGCATTGGATGTATTTTTGTCGAAAATGTAATCTGGTATCTTATTTAGATTATAGGTGTAGTGATGTTTATACAGTTGACTTCGATACCGTTGACAGGGCCACTACTGCCAGCAGGCGTCCATAGCCTCAACAGGGATGTCATTTAACCCACCCTAGTACCTCTATCCTATCCAAGAATTGTCCATTCATGATAAAAACATCTTCATACTTGATGAATTCAAAACACATACTTAGGAATATTCTTAAAATTGACATTGTTTCACTGCCAGCGGGCCTGTTCAGTACCCCAACGAAGTTTCCTTGGTATCATGAGTGCATTTACCCACTGCCAGAAGACCTGTTCTGTGTCTCAGCGGGTTTACAAACACTTCCCACACATTACAGTGCTTCTAACTCTCTAGAATTTTGTTTATAAATTTGTTGAAAGTTCATGATATTCAAGAGAGCGGGATGATACTGAAAATCTCATAGTTTGGAATGAAAAGTTTGATCATTAAAGAATCATTTTTCTTTTTTGATGACTTTCATCATGATTTGGACAGTTGGATTTCTGTTAAGAAATCACCTCTAGGATGGGGAATCACAATGAGTTGTTCTCATTAAAACAGGGACGGTGTTAGAAGTTTGTTAAGGATAATCACGTCTTCCTATAATTTCAATGAGAAACCAGAAACATTGATTTGAACAGAAACTTACTTCTGCTGATCTGAGTTTAGAATTTACTGTTCAGGTGCTTGAGATGTTAACAACTGCTGCAAAGGAATGAGAGCTTTGATTCCCTTCAACAAATGAAATAGTGACTCAGACATAATTATTTAGAAAACAAATCAAAATCAAGTAAAATGAAAAGAACCAAAATAAAAAATAGAAAAGAAAATTAAAAATATTTACAAGAGGGTGGAACAGAAATCATCAAGCGAAATAATTCTTGAGAGCCTGGCCATTCACTGGGAAAGTGTCTGGCTGTCCCTCCAAATTATGCAGATGAAAAGAGTTAGGACCCAATTTTTCAGAAATTACAAATGGTCCCAGCCATAGGTTTTGAAACTTGTCATGTTCCCCCTTTCCCTCATGATATTTTTCCCACTTGATAACCAAATCTCCAACCTCCAAATTCCTATCAGAAGACGAATTTGCATCGAACCAACTTTTCACAATTTGTTGGTGCTGATCCAATTTATGTTTCGCTTGTGTTCTCACTTTTTCTAGCTTTAATAAGGCATTTATCTGGTTTTCTAGAGGCAGACACTCTTCTTCTTGAACGTTCTGCAATAATTGTAGAGAAGGAATTAAAACATGCGGGGGGAGGATGGATTCTCTTCCATGAACGAGGAAGAAAGGGGAATTACCAACATAAGTTTTTAGAGTTACCCTATCAGCCCAAAGTGCACTTTACAATGCATTGTGCCAATTCTTGTGATTTTTTGAAACTGTCCTTTTAATAATCTTGATTAAATTCTTATTTTTCGATTCTTCTAGACCATTCCATTGAGGGTAGTAGCTGGAAAAATACTTCAGTTTAATTCCTTTTTCTAGAGCGAAAAAATTCATATCAAGGGACAAAAAATAAGAGGCATTATAAAAAACCAGAAATTCAGGAATGTTGAATTGAGTGATGATATGGGAATTCAAAAAAGATACTACTTGATTGGTGTTGACCACTTTTAAAGGTACAACTACAGACCACCTTGTAAAATAGTCTGTTGTTGTAAGGATGTACTTGTGTTGCTGTGAAGAAGGAGGATTGATTGGTCCTATGATGTTTAGACCCCATTTATGAAAAGGTGTATCTACAATAACATGTTGCAAACTAAAGGCATCCCTTTTCACCTGTCCTGCAGCCTTTTTCCAGATTACACATTTGCGGGACAATGTATGGGCATATTTAAACAAGGTAGGCCAATAGTACCCAGCCCTTAGCACTTTGTGGGCAGTGGTATCTCCACCAAAGTGACCACCAGTTTCACCTGCATGAAGTTCATCCAACACTCTTTCAGACTGCTCCTTTTCTAAACAATACAGAAAAACACCATCAAAGTTCTAAGTTTCTAAATAATATATCATTGATTAACTGGAAAGATGCAGATTTAAGCCTAAGTGCTCTTCTATTTTTAGGATCAATCTTGTGGGGAGCATATCCATGTGTTAAATAAAATCTAATGTTCTCATACCAAGAATTGGGTGTAGGTTGTACACAACTTATCTATTTTTCGTTGTGTTGATTTACAATTGATGCGTTTATTTGAATTTCTTGTTCCTCAATTGAATCAGCCACTAGTTTACACAGGCCTTGACCTCTAAAAATTTGTGCAGGAGTTATTTCAAGGTCATATTCCTATAGTGAGGTCATCCAATTTTCCCTTTTCTCACCCAGCTCTTTTTGTACTAACAAGTTTCTCACAGCGGGGTAAGGAACGACAACTTTGGTTTTGAATTTTAACAGGTAAGACCAAAAGTGTTTCAATGCTTTAAAAACAACATATGCATGTTGATCTACTGTTGGGTAATTAAGCTCTACTCCTTTAAAATCAGAGCTCATGAAGGAAATGGGTATCTCATTACTTTCAACGTTTTTCTATGTAAGCACAACAACATAAGATCTATCAGATGCAATAGTGTAAAGAGTGAAATCCTGAGAAAAATTGGGACTCCTCAAAGAAGGGGCTTCTATTATTGATTTTCTTATTGAATAAAAATCTTGAATTTATTGAGGTCCCCATTGATACAAAACGTCCTTTTTAATTAGATTTTGTAACGGTCTAACCATTTCTGAGAAAATTGGGACAAATATTCTGACAAAATTAATCTTGCCCAAAAAGGACTTCATGGCCTTTTTGGAAGAAGGAGGGGGAAGCTTATCAATGGCTTGGGTTCTTTCAGGATCAACAATCATTCCATCCTTAGACACTATAAACCCAAGAAGTTTACCCTGCTCTACTGCAAAGATCAATTTCTTAGGGTTGAGAGATATGCCGAACTTGTGACTTCGTTCCAAGACAACCCTAATGTGAGACAAGTGATCTTTATTGTTTTTACAAAAGACAATGATATCATCAAGATAGACCAGAAATGACTGGTTAATGAGGCCATGGAAAGCAATATCCATTACTCTCTGGAAAGTGGCACCGACGTTTATCAGTGTGAAAGGCATTTTCCTATAGGTGTAAGTGCCCCATGGGGTACATAAGGTGGTTTTAAGTTGGTTTGAAGGAGACATAAGGACCTGGTTGTATCCCGAAAAACCATCTAGAAGAGATAGTCTTTCGGAACCAGACACCTATTGTAGAATTTGTTCCATTGGAGGAACAGGGTGGTTGTCTTTATCAGACGCTCAATTTAGGTTACGAAAATCGACACAAAGTCGAATTTCACCACTTTTCTTCCTTACAGAGACTAAATTAGACACCCATTGAGTGTCCCTAACCAAGAAAATTATCTTTGCAGTTAGTAATTTGTTTAGTTCCTTTTTAATAGTAGGTTCCAATTTAGGATGCATTTTCCTCAATTTCTGTTGAAAAGGATGAGTCTGGGGTTTCATAGGGATTACATGTTGTATGATGTTAGGATCAAAAGTTTTCAAGTCATCATACATCCAAGCAAATACATCTTTAAATTATTTAAATAATTTTATGAAGGCGGATCTTTCTTGATCGGAACATCCCTTTCCAAGATTAATATTTTGAGTATTATCTGTTGTTCCTAAATTAACAATGTCATATATCAAATACGAAATGTTAGTTTTATATTTGAATACCCCTCTAAACTTATCATGTAAGTCATAATTTTTTTCTAAACTCACAACAGATCTGGGGATAGAGTTTACCAGCTCGGATGTTGATTCAGGAGATCGAGGATTAGATATTACTGTGAAGTCTCGAAGATTATTGTCATGAGTACCTTCATCAATAACTGCATCTTGGAAGGTGTATTCCATATGAAAAAAGTTGATGATCTACTGGTCATCATCGAATACTCTCCAATTTGTGATGTTATCTGGAATCGACGACCTGAACAATAATTCGACCGAAAACACATTAAGAGAAAGACCTTCATCGGGCAACAATTTAGAAGCAAGATTGGCTAGTAGATCAACTTCTGAATTACTCATCCTAGGAATATAATTTATACTAAATGCTGAAAATTTATGCATCAAACTCCATACCTCAGTTTGATAACTCTTCAGATGCGGAGACAAACAGTGTATTACATTCCTTACCTGTTTAACTACTATTTCTCAATCGCCAAAAACTACCAAATTTTTCACATCCATGTCCAGTGCTTTCCTGAGTCCTTGCAGAAGCGCTTCGTAATTGACTATGTTGTTAGTGCATTCAAACTCTAACCGACAAGCAATAAATTTTTTATTACTTGTAGGGTCAATGAGTACACAACCAAAACCCGATCCTTCTCGGGATTTAAATCCATCAAAATATAAGGACCAGATCTGTGCGTCATTAGTAGGAATTAGCGTATTTAGTGAAGCTGATACATGAGTGCAGACCATTACTTCAAATTGTTGTTCTGGGTTTGTGATAGGAGAAATTTTAGTCATGAAGGTACCAAAAAAAGTATTCATCCCCCGCGTTTCAATTGAATTTTCCGTAGGTTGAAGAGTTGGAACCTTTGCATCAAGATTCGCGAAATCGTGAAAGGCGAAGTCGCAAAATAGCGAGGGAATTTGAGCCGTCCGATTGGGAGGACATGTGTCGCGAGATCACCCTTATCGAGGATTCGAACATCGGAGGTCAGAAAGGGACATTCTTCAACTTCACAAGTGGCGAATTTGCGAAGAGGATCAGGACCGCTTATCTAAGAGTGGACAGGTGGCATGCTTGCCAACACAGAGGTCAGACTTTCATTGACCAATTCGGGGTTTTGGGGGTTGAAGAGCTGAAGGCCTAGCAGTAGGATTCGTGAAGTTGCGAAGTCCAAAATTACAAAAAGGCGGGAAGTTCCATCGTGGGACCTGCGTAGACGACATGTCGGAGTTTCACCATTTCGGCATATCGAAGCGTAAGAGGTCAAGACTCTCGTCCCGAAAGTTTCGAAGTCGCGAAACCGCGAGAAAATTTCAGCCATTCGTTAGGAGGAGGACAGGTGGTAGAGATCTAGGGATCTTGTGAACTCGGGGGTTCGCTGGGTGAGAGTCCAAAGATCGGGTGCTCCAAGTCGTGAGAGGAGAAATCACGAGGAGCGAGGATAGCCGTCGGATCTAGGTCACGGGAGGACCGTTGGATGAAGAACCCCATTGCATTTCGCGTGTTTGGGGATTCGGAAGTTGAGAGGAGTTACTTTCAATTGAAAAAGTCGCGAAGTCACGAGAGCCGAGGCATAGAGGAAACACATGGCAGAACCACAAGGTGGGCCTGGGAAGTAGACCGGTAGACACACGTCACACATTTGGAGGAGTCAACACCCCATTGACCTCTCGCGTCTCGGCGATTCGAGAGATAAGGGAACGAAATCTCGAAAGGTACCAAGGTTGGACCTTTGAACTCGCGAAGGCGTGAGATGAGAAGTTCTAGCGCTTAGCCTAGCCGACGGTCGTGCAAGGAGGGAGCTGACAGAAGAAAGGGCTATACTTATTTCGCGATCTCGGTTATCGCAAATTTGAGAAGGAAGAGTTGGGAGTCACGATTCGCAAACTCGCGAGATTGCGAGCTACGAAAAAGGACATGTGGATCGATTTGATAGGAGATTCTAGCAGGGGATCCGAAAGAGCTGATTCGACTTGTAGGGGTTAAAGAACGATCCTATGAGCGGATCTCGGTCCCGGGGGCTGATAGGTCTGTGTCATCTTATCTAATCTAGCAGCTCTTCAACATCCAAATTTCCTTCATACATTGGGATGTCTATCTTGGCTCTAGCTCCCAATTTAACAACTGCTCTCAGTAGGCATTGTTTAGCAATATTTTCCCCTGCATCTTCTTCAACTTTTATTTCTTCACTTTCTTCCTCACTAATGTCCCCAACATTAGGTGCTCTCCTCTGTGCTGCTTCCATCGCCTCTAATCACGCACAAATCTCTCTCATTTCTCTTTCTACAATGCAATTGGATATAGGCATTGTGCTGACTATTTCTCATGCACAATGTACAACTTCGAGCTCTCTTTTTCTACCTGAAAACAATTTCAGGCTCTGATACCACTTGATGCAGACCCCCCCTTCTCTCCTCCGAGTTGCTCGACCTCCCAATCAAGGATTTTTAAATATTCTCGAGCTAGATCAGCTCCTCAGGACCTTGCTGGTATCAAACACAATCAACCACAGACCCTATTATCACCCTCAGGGTTTTCACGGTCACGATCTGATCATTACCGATTTTCCCATCGATTGACGGTTCATAGAAATTGTGGGTTGACAATATGCTCGCTCTTTATCAGAGATATATGTCCTTGCAATATGAAAAGTGCTCACCCAAATATCCTTTAAATTTTGGTCATTGATCCCTTATCCTGACAATATCAATGACGTTGATGAATTACGAGCTGCAAACTAGCACGTCCGCTAATTTTTCCTCCTCTCCCCGTAATGTCTCATCACCGTCGATTTTTCATTCATAGATCGATGGTCCTAGTTCACTTCAGGACTTTGGACTTCGATATTCTCAACCTCTCACACTCACTTCTCAGAGAGATATTTCATCGGGAGTTCACGATCTATCGATGCGTGTCTCCCGTAGATCGACAACCACCAACCACTTTGGCTATTCGAGCTTCGAGAGTTTCAAACTCTTCGCCTTCTCTTTCTACCGAGGTGATTTCACTCAAACTCAACGATTTGTCAATGCGTGTCCCTCATAGATTGACAAATGTGACTCACTTCGGCTTTTTGCGCTTTGAGAGTTTCAACTCCTGAACACTTGCTCTCTCTCGGAGTGTTTTCACCCAAAGTCCACAGGTCTTTGCTGCGTTTCCTTCTGGATCTGAAGGATATGATTCACTTTGGCTATTCAGGCTTTCGGGGTTTCAAACCCTCCACCTTCACTTTATACCAGAGTGATTTCACTCGAAATTGACGATCTTTCGATGCGTGTCCCTCACAGATCGACGACTGTGAATCGCTTTGGCTCTCTGGGCTTCGGGAGTTTTCAACTCTTGCACACTCACTTTCTCTCGGAGTGGTTTCACCCAAAGAAAATGGATTTCCACCATTTTTTCTTCGCAATGGATGATTGCGACCTACTTCAGCCTTCGACTCTTCGACGCTTTCTCTCTCTCCTTGTCTACAAAACTTCTGAAGTGGTTCCGCTCCGGAGTTGTATATATTATGCCACCTATCCCTCTGGATGATGGAATGTCCCTAGTCTCTTCAGGACTTCGATAAATCCTCGCTCTTGTGTGCACCCAAAGACTTAAAGCTCATGCACTTGGCCCAGATCCAATGATATGAAACGGTCCCGTTCCCTCCTGGATGGATCTCGACTAATAACTCATGAAACTTTTAGAGCTTCACCCCCTTTGAAGACTTCTCTCGCTATCTCTCTTGATATTTATTCCTTGAACCCTTTAACTCCTTAGAGGATAAATTCGACACTTAGTTGAACTTCGAATCTCTGCACTCCTCGCAGTTGATTCTTACGCAAGACCTAGCTTCTTGTGTGCAATTGTGCACACCTTGCAACAATCCATTTTCACTTCTTCCAAATGGAAGTTTCATGCTATCTCTTCTTAGCTTCTGAGTAGAAACAAACCCTCTCAATGCACTCCTTGCAGACTATATGCACACCTTGCATAAACTCAACGAAGAGAAACGATTTGAAACTTATTCCATTACTTCACAGTATCATATGCTTTAAAACATAACTCATTTGACATTCGTAACAAAAAAAACAAAACATGGAAACTGTAAACAATAGCGACACCATGCATTCGATCAATTTTCCTTTGTTATATTCATTCAAATGTAAACGACTATAGCTATGATAAACAATAACTAAAAATTCATCAACAACTAAGTCACATCAATCTCCTACTAATTTGCAACGGCCTCATTTGGGCATACAACACCTCTATTTATTCCAGAGGGCTCTCAGGGTTCCCTCCAACCACTCGTCTTATGGAAAAAAAAAATAACTACTACTTAGGTTGTGTTACATTAAAGTCTAGGAGTGAAACTCCCAGATCACTCGTGATCATTTTTCTCCCAAGTGTTTGGTCATCTTCAGTTTTCAATCAGTTCAAAAAAATTGACAGGAAATGACAACATTTAAGATTCCAAAATAGTTCAAAGGGCGTGTTATGGCGCTGAGTTGTCCCTCCACATGTGCTTGCTGGCGATGCTCCTACATCAAATTGACATGGAGGCGAGAGATAGTTTTTTCTCTCATGAGATTGGTCCCCTAGAAGAACATTACATTGATGGGTTGATCGCATTATTGTAGCACTGAGTGGCCTTGCTTGCTAGCATTTTTTAGGAGGCCTCTTATGTCGGTGCATTATCGGACCACACCTTGAGTGGAGGATGCTTCACATATTATAGGGTGGTTTGGGATCCAGGTATCATTTTCAGTTTCAGTCTGGATCAACCGATGGAGCATAAGGTCATGATGGAATTGCTTGAGGAAAAGAAATATTTGGGAAGGGAGGACTTGTCATGTCCCCCTTTTTGAGTCCCCTGTTTTTGTGGTAGAAGGGACTCCTGTGGCTTGTCGATGGAGAAATAGGAAAGAAAAGGGGGTCATTTAATGTCACTTAGTTAGGAGATATTATAGTATTAAAGTGACATTAGAGAATGTAAATCAAATTTAGATTAATAAGTTAATTAATTATTATTAAAGTGACTTTTAATCCTAAAGTGATAATTGGAGGGAAAATAAGGGATATATTTGATTTAGTAAAAAAGGGGAAAGTTCTAGAAGATTGATTTAGTAAAAAAAAGTGGAAAATTCTAGAAGGTGTGGAGGAGGGATCTAGAAGGGGTTGGAAAAGTATAAAAGAAGGGTAACCCCTCACTTCTCATTGTTATGATTTGATATCTTATTGATTTATTTGTTATCCAGTGTTTCCATTGGGGTTTCGGGAAAAACCCTTCCACTATTGGTTTGGTTTGGGTGGTGCAATATCCACCCTAGCTAGACAAGAGGGGAATCCATCAGGATTTCCATTGGAGCTAGAGAAGGAGGAGGAGGATCCATATAGGGTATTTATTGGAGATTCACTTTGGATTTTGGGATATTGTTGGAGGGATACTGAAGTGCACAGGAGGGTTACAAAGTTTCATGGACAAATTCAAGCCCATACATTTGCATGATTCCAAAGGATTTCAAGGAAAACCAGGTTCAAGGAACCCCCACGGGTTGAGACTAGGTCATCCCATGAGGCCCTCCTAGATGATGGGCTTTGTCATGCGAAGACCTTTGTAATCAGCGTTTTCAAAAATTCGTCAGGTTTTGATCCATGAAGTTTACAGGAGGGCAGGGAAAGACGTTCATAGAGCAATAACTGATATCACAAAAGACAGGCTAGGATATATTATGTAGTTGGCACCATCTATTGGCATCATTCTAGGTTTCTTGATATGTTTTCTATTTAGTGAATAATGTAGCTTCTTTGCAGCTAATAGTTGCAGTGTTTGTTGAGGCTTCCTAACAACCATTAGACTTCGATTGTTGTTTGTATTTCCATTCTTCAAAATAAAGGATGCCAAATGTTGTCACTGTCATTCATTGTGTACTTGGTTTAGTAATGTGTGAACACCTAATGTGATGCATGCAAACCATTTTTGAAAAGTACTCAATCAATTAATAACACATATATACAAGTATGTGACAAAAGTACTCAACTAGAACCACATAAAGGAAAACATGCCTTCATTTCCCTAGCATATTTCCATTGGGGATATTACAGTGTGTTAGGCTTCCACTCTTCCATGTAGAGAGGTATCATAAGTGAGGGAGCTGGATGGGCAGGCTCAATTGTAATTCAAGGGATTTGGAAACTGCAAAGTGGAGTATGACACGCTTACTCCCAACATCTATGATGATGCTGAGGGTGTTCATGCGAGATCGGTAGGATTGTGATTTGAAGGGAGGATTTATGGTCATGAGGAGAATTGGATAAGGTAGGAAAATTTTGAAGGAGTCTTATATGCTAATGATAGGAGGCTGGGATGATCTTGAAATCATGAAAATCTAGGATGAAGGGATATCTCTCTCTGGAATTTTGGCAATAGAGAAAGTTTTCTTGAGATCCTTTTGGATCTCAAAATGGCGTTATCTGGTTAGGAAATGGTGGCTCACTAGTTGGTTTCGTTCAGGAATACCATCTCTTTCTGCCTTGTCTCGAGTGTTGTTTCTTGGTGTTAGGCCCCTATTTATTGTGCACTGCATCTTTGGTCTCCTATATCATTTTGGAGAGGATGGGTTGGTTCTTTTAGTCGAAACTGGGAGGGTTGGAGGAGGGTCTTCATTATGGCCAGTGGTGAAGTGGATTTCACTATGGTTGGTCGAGCAAAGTTTGTGTTTCTTCTTGGGTTTGAGTTTTTTCTTTTTTTTTTGAGATGGGTAGAGGCTCGGGAAAATGGGGGAGTGCTCATAAACATAAGGCTAAAGGGAGTGGTGAGAAAGATTCCTAATCCAAACCTTGGGATTCCTCAACTAGAAAAGAGAATGAAGCCTTCGAGGAAAAACATTATTTTATAGAAAATTGTTAGAAGAAAGCTTAAAGAGAAGTAGAGGTGATGGAAGATATTGCGAGTACCAAGTGCCACTTAATTTCGAATGATAAATTTATGGAGAAAATTCAAAGATAGGTGGAGGATCCAATGTACTCCAGGACTAGGGATCCAAAATTCTTCTTGAATGTGGAAACTTACTAGTTGGTGAAGACTCTAATGGCCCAAGCACTAGACAAGAGTAAGAAGGAGCAACAAAAAATCCTTCATACAATTAGAATATTTGAGGGAAAGTTTGAAGTGATGTTCCAGTTAGTCTTCAACATCAATATCAAGGTATCAAAACAAAAAAAAGGGGACTGGTAAAGGAAATCAAGTGGAGGGATATTCAATCTTAGTTGGGACATGAGACAACCCTATAGTGTTGGACACTGATTCGTCGACCTCAAAGGCCACCCTCGTTGATGATGAAGAAGTTGAATTAGTGTTGGATATGGAAGAGGAGGGGGCCATCCTTTTTCAAAGGATTGATATGCAGTTAGAGTATGATTTCCACTTTTTTTTTTAGTTTCTGCAATGACAAATATAGAGTTGTATATCAATTATTTTCAATTTTGGAATTTATCTTGATGAAAAACTCAATGTTGCTTGATATCTCAATTTTTTAAGACAATGATCTGATTTCCATTATAATAGGCTCCTTTCTTGTGATGAAACAATTCATTTATTTTGGTATATAATAGAAAACATTTTTTTAGTTTAAAAAAATATTAAAATTTCTTATATTAAAAAAAATATATTATTAATATTTTAGGGATAAAATAGATATTTTTTTTGTTTGTTAATTTGTGCGAGACCTGTTGGCTACGCGATTAACCTGTGGCTTGAGAAACCGCGACTCAGGGGCATCTAAGCTGTCAAAATCACCCGAGGATCGCACCCGGCCTGAGCCACACCAACCCTTAACATGGTTGGATTTTTTATCCCCGCAGGTTTCAAATCGGTGACTTTAACATCACGGAGTGGCTTAACAACACACTCCGTCACCGACTGTCCTACACCTCAGGGACTAGGGATAAAATAGATATTATTAATATTATGCTGATATATATACTTAGTGTAAACACAGATTAATATTTTAAATATACACCTATCTACTTAAAACAAACACATTAATTTGTATCATTAATTTGTATTTATGGGAATAACTATTTAAAAACTCAAACCCTTTAATGCTTATGCTAATAACTATTTAAAAGACTAAATTTTTTATATGATAAAAAATACAATAATTCTCTATTCTTAATTCAGTTTGCAATGTCTTACCTATTAAAATATTGCATTTCCATTGGAGATTAAAGCTTGATGGGAGATTAAAACTCCATACAAAATGATTTTTTTTTTTTTAAATTTACATTGATAACTTCAATTTTTCAAAACATAAAAAACATAATAATAATTTGGTCCAATTAAATTATAAAAATTATCATATATTTAAATTTTATGGAAACATAATAATAATTTGATCCAATTAAATTATAAAAATTATCATATATTTATATTTTATGGATTCATTTCATTTAGTACCTAGGTTAAATCTTATAAAAATTAACATACACTTAAATTTTATGGATTTTTCTAGTTTGGTACTCGAGTTAAATTTTAGAATAGTTAAAAGTTGAACATGTCACTTGCTATAATTGAACTTCTCTAGAAAGGATAATAACATTCTTCTCAACCACCCAAACTAAAACAAATTAATAAGACATTGAAATATTTTTTTAAATGTCACCTCTTTTCAACTCCATGAAATGAATTAACATCTCCCTTACACTAGGCTCAAAAAACACCTATCCACCTAACAAGAGTTTTTTCACTTTCAATATATATATATAGATATGAGTGATGATGATGGTTAATGTGCATTGAAAACAAATTTGCTATCAAATCTTAATGATTAATTTAATATTTTAAAATTTTATTTCTTTGTTAAAAAACTATATATGATATAATAATATTTTATATAAAGTAGACTGATTATAATAAAATATATTTTTTATTATTCATATTTTTTTTAATGTAACGTGTCAACTTCAACCCTAAAGTAATCTATGTTACTGGGCTATGTCAATCAATGCATCATTTTTCATATCCTTTTACAGCGCCATTCTTTTGTTGATGTTTTAACTCTCATAATACGGTAAATGATATTTTTTAGTTTAGTTTTTCAATTTTTTAACCTTAATATTGGTATATTTTATATTATAATCCGATTAATATTTATATATTTTATATTTTAATCTAATTAATATTTCTATTTTTCATTTTTTTTTGGTCTAAATAAAAATAAGTAAACAGTGTTATTTGTTTTTAAGAGACTGAGATTTACTGGCTATTTAAGTGAAAACAACTTTTATCTTTATATCAATTTATAACACTTATTGTACTGCCTCCAACAGTATACATAGTAATGAGTTAGTTTTGACTGTTATATTAATTTGGTTTGACTTCAAAAGTTTTGTTAAAAACCTAATGTGTAATATAAGAAATTTAAAATTTTATTTTTTAATGTGTAAAAATACGGAATTATCTTACATTTTATTGGCTGATAACTTTATAGTGTTATTGCAGCCTTCACTTATTTCAAGATTTCAAGCACTTATTCCAAGGTTTCACACAGTGGCATATAGTACTCAGGCTGTGAGATGTAATACACAACCTTTACGTTGACTAAGGCTGCCCTTGTTCTTACAAAGATGATATTATATATCATTGTACATCGATATTGTATGTTACAGTAAATGGTAGAAATAATACTATATCATTGTACATAAATATATCATTGTACATAAAGATGCCATTAATTATTGAAGGTGGCAAAGGTAAATACTCCCGAATTAATGCATTCGACTATATATATAAAGTTGACGGTGCCAACGGTAAAGACTCCCGAATTAAAGCATTCGACTGTATATAAAGTTGACGGTGCCAACGATAAAGACTCCCGAATTAAAGCATTCGACTGGGAAATTTGCCGATGTGTAGGGTTTCTTTATTTTTATTGGTCACGTCAAGGTTCTGGGGTTTTGGACAAAAAGCATAGATAGTGGATATCGCTAGCAAAATATGGATACATTTGGATGACTCTCGCGAATCTCGAGAACGATACTTGATGCCACTTTTGAAGAAATAGGAAGCCACCGAGAATTACAATGGAATATCTCTCTTCGTGGCGGTCCGAAAACAACAAAATAAACAACAGAATAACCCAAGAGCGAACTGGACTTTGTACAGAGACTCGAAAGCACTTCGTCACATAGATGGTCCCCCGATGGAAGTTTATTTCCCTTGCCCATCACAGAGTGCGTTGTGAGTTGAAATTCGAACATTTACATGTTTTTCAAACTGTTTTGAAATCCATGGGACCCCATATCAGAACTTTAGAGTACGGAGAGTCTTTGCTAGTTAGGTATTGACGATGCAACAATAATATTTTTCGTTGTAGATGCACGTGCCGACCATGTGAAGCTCCTACTGTTGCAGGTCGAATCCACGGACCATTTGTCTCCTCCAAGACAGTCAAAGTTTGCGTTACTCATGGGCTCTACAGTGCAAGCTCGGAGATTTCTTTCACATATGAGTGCAATAACATTTAAAAAACAAATTTAAAAATTTTAAATTATATTGCTTTAGAAAACACTGCCCATAACACCTTTCGGTCAGACAAAATCTTGAGATACTTCCTCTTATTAGTTAAATGGTTTTCAGTGTAAAAGATAAGATATATTGAGATATTTCCTCTCATTAGTTAAATGGCATCCAATGTAAAATGTAAGATATATTACTCTTATGTTACCAATGATTATAAATTTAGGGGTAATGTATTATATTCACTAGAAAATGTTATATTATTGTAATAAAAATATTGTAATTTTTAATTTTTTTTTATGAATTTATAATGAATTTAATATTTCAATTTTATTTCAAATTAATTGTTAAAAAATAAATTGTAAATTTTAGTTATATAAATTATATTGTTGAAAAATAAATTATAACTCTAAATTTTAGTTACAAAAATTATGTAAATTTTAGTTATATAAATTATATTGTTAAAAAATAAATTATAACTCTAAATTTTAGTTACAAAAATTATGTAAATTTTAGTCACAAAAATTATTTAGATATAAAAAATATAATTTTTTTTTATTAATAATTTTGATTTATTAATAAATTTTATAATTATATAACTAATTTACTAATAATTATATAATTGCTACATATTACATAGACTACATAATCTACTACATAATACATGTAATATCTAGTCACTACATATTACATCTGTAATATGTAGTAATAGAAAATCAATAATAATTATATGATTGTGTAAGAAAATGAAAGGTAAAAAATCAATTTTATTTTTTATTAATGAAAGTTTTGTATAACTATGTGAAATTAGAGTTTTTATAATAGTGGTATATTATCTTTTTTCAAAACATAATGTATATGTTCTAATTAGAGCATATGTTGAGTTAGGGAAAGACTTTAATATCTAATAATTTGTACAATTGTAAAGAATGTTATTATTTTCACAACTTTCAATGTTAATTTAATATATTTTTAAAATTATAATAGTCATCATGGCCATGAAATTATGAGGTAGGCATTCTTATAGGGTTTGAGGGTCTTAACATAATCAAACCATAATTTTTTAGATTGTAGGTTTTACTATATGAAATGTATTAGTTTTTTAAAAAATGGGTAAGGCAATAAAAAGTTATTGGGGAATGAAATTTTCCATTTTGTTTTTTTTTTCCAATGCAAACAACTAAGGTTGGCATACCAAACCTAAATATGAAGCAACCAAGTTAGAAAACACATAATTTGTAATTCTAAATCCCTCCAAGAAAAAAATGAATTTAAGGACTCTTCCCATGTTATAAGTGTTCTTAGAATGGTATGCAAAAGAAACACAAAATGACTTGGGAGAGAAGATATACAAGGAAGTGTTGAAGATCAAACAATTGAATATTGGAAGGGAAGATCAAGTGTCAATCAATTCAATTAGGTGAACTACGCTACATTAAATCATCAACCTGGGGATTGTAAATTGATAAAGTGCAATGCAAAACATATGCATGTATTAGATCTATCTATTTATGCATAAGGAAAAGTTGTTCATTGCCTTAGGTGCAAAAACAAAGTTATGTTGAGCTACAAAAAGAACAAAGTATTTTCCAATGATGGAGAAAAAAATAATAAAGACACAAAGATAATTATGAACACTTAGGATCATCAATATACTAGATTGTTAATGAAATTCTTTCAATCATCTAAGGAAATGGGATTTCCTGTTACTGAAATAAAAATCAATTATTCAATTAATTTCTATTGTGTTATTTACTTTGTGTAAACAAAAATAAATGAACTTGCATAAGAGAAATGAACAAAAATGTAAAATCTCACAATTGAATAAGCAAAAAATACCAACATTGAAACAAATGAGCAGTGTACTCCTCCTAGGGGGCCTTCTGGCTTGGGGAACGCTACTTAGAAAAGGTCGTATGAACTAAGCTCTATAAAATCAGAACATGTAACTCATGAAAGTGCATAGTAACCATAATTTAATATTAATTCAACAACAATATGATATATATATATATATATATATATATATATATATATATATATATATATATATATATGTCCTTATGGAGGTATGATAATCCATATTTATACAATGTATACAGGATCACATAGATCCTCACTTCACGGATCTCACAAACAATTTACAAAAAAATTACACATGCGTACATGGAGAATCATATCTAACAACTTTATGGATGTATGATATAAGCTTGATCATCCATGTTTTGAAGAAATTCATGAAATAATGCATTGATTTCTCTCAAGTAATCTCATTCCATTCTCGTGTACTGATTTAATAAAAAGACAACTTGCAAAACTCTACCACTTGTACATGTTTAATTGCAGGTTTGACTATCCTTATGTGCTAATATGGAGGATCCTTGGACTATGATGATAGATGGACAAGCTTTAGGGATCGATTTGGCATCTTCCTAAAGTGAGGGTTCAATTTTGAAGTGACTGTGTCCCTATAGAACAATGATTCCACTGTAGGAAAATGTTAAATGGCTAGGCTACATAACTGTATTTTGAGTTGTTATAGAATTAGAGATTCTGTAGCTACTCATTAATAATAATAACTATTTAAATCAATTTTTCATAAGGAAGAATGGAAGTGAGCATAAAATGGACAATTTACCTCTATCATTCTTCAATACACATGTTTTGTAGATGATCATGATATTTATCGAAAAGGGGGATAAAATATGGTATAATTGGTTCATAGATATGGGCTTTGGAAGGAAGTTTAGGATATGAATGTGAAAAAAAGGAGTTTTTTTTAGGACACAACATCTCCCCCACATGATAGATGTTGCATGTCCTCATGCAACCAAAATTGCATTATGCTTCCTCCAACAAAATTTCAAAATTGCCAACCCCTTCCTTCCTAAGCTCTATCCAAAGCATCAATCAAAATGATCAATCTTGAATATGAGGCTTGTACATGACCCCTTACCTTATTCAACTTTATCCTCAATCTCCTAATTCTGATTCTTCCTAACCTACTTTGCATGTACCATTTTCTATCCTTTGTTGCCAACAATTTCTTTTGAGATTCCAACTCTTCTTTATCCTTTTGTAACTCGATAATGTTGGCTTTCAAGACTGCATTTTCTGATTTAATATGATTATCAAAGAGTGTCAAATCCTTGAGCTCCTATTTTAATTTCTTGATCTTTCCAACTCACCTCTCTTTTAAAGATGTGGAAATTGGGTTAATTACTGGTCCCTTATCAATTTTCATGGCTTCATGAATTTCATAATCAATCATGAACTTATTAATTATTTTGTACTCTACTTCATCATAGTCATAAGTTGGCAATTTTTTTTTTCTTCTGAACTGAGAGATGGACTAAAAGATGACTTAAACGTGGGATTTTCACTTGATTCTCTCCCCCTCCCCCCCTTTACAATGTCCAGTTCCTCCTTATTAGATTGTTCAAGTTCAATGAATTCCTTGTCTTGAGCTTGGTTGTTATCATGTTGTTCTACAACATAATATTTCTTCATACATCTAGTTGTTCTATGCATAATGGCATCGATATTTATTTTCTTGTTTTGTACAAATTTTTTTATGCCTCCTAGTTCACTAGATTTTGAATTTTCATATTTTATGTAAGGTAGCTAGAGAAGTAGTGCGGGGGCCCAAAGGGCCCATAGTGATAATAGTGGAGGCCATTCAATGTAAGGTGGACTAGGTCCACTATATTATTAAATAAGGCCCACTATGGTATTTAGATATAATAAATGAGTAATTAGATATAATAAATGTAAGATGACTTATTAGAAGGTTTTACTTCTAGAAGATTCCTCCTCTACAATGTTCTTAGGTGATGGTAGCACTATATAAATGGGTTCAATCAATGTAATGGGATATGAAGATAATTATTGTATTTGGAGTAGTAGCTCAATAGGAGGATGCCCCCTCGAAGAGGCAAGTGAACATGAGAGGATCTCTTCTATAACATGATCCATTGTATGGTGTTGTCCTACCTCAAGGGTTTGGTAATAATAAAATATATTTTTCATATTGTTCTTGTATATCTGTTGTGATGCTTTTGTATTCAGTATTTGGTTCTTAACAGTGGTATCAGGGAACTTTCCTTGACAGACATTGTGGGAAAATATTGTTTATTTTTGCAAATTTGTTTTTCAGAGAAGAAAAAAGAGGGCTGCGACATTCCATAAAATTTTGGTATATTTTTGTGAAAATTTTGTAGAAAAAAGTTGTATATTTGAGTTCCTCTCATAAAAAAACCCAATTTGAAAAAAAAAATCATCTGAAACAGAGTTCGGGAACTCAAGATATTGAAGTTTTAAAATCTGTAAATTTTCAGGTTTTTTTCCGCGGACGACGATGCAATTTGTTTTTTATTTTTGTAGCAGTTGGAGGATAAATTTGACCAAAAAAATTAGAGATCTTAGTTTCTCTCACAATTTCACTCAATTTCAAAAAACAAATCAGTTGAAACGGAGTTCGGAAAGTGAAGTTATGAGCATTTTAAATTCAACAGTTTTTTAGGGTTTTTCGAGAAAAAGCCGTGATTTTCTGCTGTAACTTACTGTTCTATTTTTTGGGTTTTTTCATGATGACCGCAGGACCGAAAATTTCATAGGGTGCTCAGATGGCTATTTCTTCTCAAGCCCTCAAATAATTTCTACAGATCACTGAAGCATTCAAAGTCTAATTGTTTGAGACATTGAATGAGAGATTGCATGACCTTGCAGATGGTCTCAATGATAGTTTTCGTAGTATTCAATATTCATTGGATAGTATGCAGGATATATTTATTATGGCGTACATCATAGATGAATATAATCAAGAAATCTATGCTTGGTATGATTTTGAGGCCGATTGTGATGATTGGTATATGGACAATTGCCATTTATGGGATGCCAACCACTTTCATATTTTATTTGAAGACTTTAATCCACCTTCTATAGAGAGCATCAATGTGACAAATCGAGAGCCACTGACTATTACCAGTTTCCATCCTGCATATTCTACAGTGGTATTATTCTTTCCAGATTCTGCTATGACCCTTTTCCACTATGTGAATATATATTTTTATTTGGATCCACATGAGAGGTATTAGTATTGGGAGCATCATTTTCGGTTGGTTATTGAGTGCTGATATCTTCCATGTGGAGTTCACATGAACACTTGGACATGGGACCCTAGTATACAATGGTGGTTGGACCACTTCAGCATGGTGGCTTCCATTTTTCAATGGGACCCTAGTTCTCTAGTCTACTTCAACACTATGGTCCACACTTATCCATGGGACCCTGGTATATGGTTGTACATCAAGCGTTGACGACAACACTTTCATAAGGGGGATGGAATGTAAGGTAGCTAAAGAGGTAGTGGGGGGGCCCAGAGGGCCCATAGTGATAATAGTAGAGACCATTCAATGTAAGGTGGACTAGGTCCACTATATTATTAAATAAGGCCCACTATAGTAGTTAGATATAATAAATGAGTAATTAGATATAATAAATGTAAGAGGACTTCTTAGAAGGTTTTACTTCTAGAAGATTCCTTCTCTAGAATGTTCTTAGGTGATGGTAGCACTATATAAAGGGGTTCAAGCAATGTAATGAGATATGAAGATAATTATTGTATTTGGAGCAGTAGCTCAATAGGAGGATGCCCCATCAAAGAGGCAAGTGAACAGGAGATTATCCCTTCCATAATAGGATCCATTGTATGGTTTTTCCCTACCTCAAGGGTTTGGTAATAATAAATGATATTTTTCATATTATTCTTGTATATCTATTGTGGTGCTTTTGTATTGAGTTTTTGGTTCTTAACATTTTATCTTCAAATTACTATGCTTGACATTATTAATTTACTTTGGTGTGATTCCTCAAGGTCATCCTCTAGATTTTTGAGGTTCAGGGTTTGAAACCCTAACCTCTTTTACATCTGATATTTTATGCTCTTCTTCTTCTTTGTTTTCTTAGGTTTTGGTTTTTTTCTTTTCTTCTCTAGTTTTGTAACCTTCTGAGCTTATACAATCTTTTATGCTTCTACATGCTCCAATTCCTCTTCTTCTAGTTTTATATTTTCCAACTTGGGAACTCCATGTTCTATTTCCAACTTGGAAAGCCTTGGTTCTCTATAAGAAACCATTTTTTTGGTACTTTTTCATTTCTATCCTTCCGCCTCCTTCTATACTTGCCTTAAAAAAACGAATACGAATTATGAATTTCTCTCAATTGTCATTTTTTTCTTAAAGTCTGGCTTCAAGGAACATTTTTATCAACTTGAAATGAAACAAACTACCCTCTAAACTCGTGGGGTTATGTTGTATAGCTAAAGCCATTTTCTTCAATTTGTTCATTAAACAAAAAGGAATATCTAACTCGTACCCCTTTACAAAGTTCATAAGCAATCTTAGATGATCATAAAATACAGTCCTGTACCTCCCTTCACATGTTAAATAATTCTGAAGGATGACTAAAATTTCATGCCATTTCTTCTTGAACGTAGAAGTGGGCATACCTTTCTTCCAATTAGTTTCTTTTGTTTGCTCCTCGAGGAAGTATTTCAAGATTTCGCCTTTGATCCTTTTAAACTTGAAACATGGTTTTCCACCCTGAGGTATCCATGTAGCTTGAGAAATGAATTCGATCCCGTTCCATCAAAAAATTTCGCAAAATCCTTGGTTACCTACTTTTCGTGCCCCTGAAATCTTCGTAAAAGGGAAACCATCGAGCTCTTAGAAATTTACTCATGCATTTCCGATACACTTCCATAAGTTCAATTCCACTCGGATAATATCTCACCATAGGTCCCATGCTTTGAATTTGCAGAGTTAGTGATAATTCCTAACTAAAACAAGTCTCTTTGTAATAGGGAAAACAAAAGATAACAATGATGATAGGTGGATTTTATGAATGAGGAGGAAAATGCTCAGGTGACTTTAACGTTGATGGGTTTTCATAATTCAAAATTATGTAAATGGTCTGAATGCCTTTTTTCTTGCCATTATTCAGACTTGTGGAAATGCTCTTTCATGATTGGATAGACTTACTAGTCCAATCAATCACTTTGTTGTTATAATGCATGTTGAAATATAATTTTGTCATGCATAGATAGTGTTTAACATATTAGCGAGTGCATAATTAAGATATGATTTTATAGGTATGATTTAGAGGAATGGAAAGAAATTAAATCATTCTAGTAAGAGGATATGATACACTTAGGAACATTGTGTAAATGTATATTGGAACTCAGGTTTTCCCATCCTTTTATTAATTTCATAATTCCAAATGCATAGATGATTTAAAAAGTTATTACCTTTTTTATTTTACCTATAGCGTGAATAATTTATAACCTATGAAGCTGGAGTTGGCTAAGTCTAAATGTTGATTCTCACACTCATAAATTTGTTGCTTCTTTCTTTGAAAGGAAATTTTGGAACTGTTGAATATTCTAAAGATAAAAGTTTCTTATGCTAATGAAGAATGCTGAAGAATATTGAAGAGTGCTTCTGCTGAAAATAATCTAAAGAGTGCTAATGTTGATGGAGATGATCTAAATCTACTACTAATATTGAAGATGATTTGAATATTCTACTATTAACAAAATATCTAGAATTCAATTTCATGACAATTTGCATGAAATTCACAAATCGTGTTAATATCGTGCTACATGATAGTTTAAAAATGGGTAAATGATTAACAATTGCTTGAAGAACAACTAAAAGTGACTTTCAATAGCTGCAAAAAGTCCCTGTAACTACATAAAATTATGCAATTGTAGGAATTGACTCTCTATATAGAATCTTTTTATGAGTGAACTCTAAATCATGAACTATAATGTATGGTATGAAACAAATTTAACATGTTTTAGCAGTAAAAATATGAAACAAAACTTCATCACTCCAACAATTGCTACTTGATTCATTTCTTAAGAAAAACCACAAAAAATACAAAATCCTTCTAGAACTCTGGAAAAAAGGAAGAATCTTTATTACTAGTGGTGCAAAAACTAACTTCCGCACACTCACAATAATTTGTTGTTGTGAAATCAAGTGATGGAAAGAAAAATGTTGAATAAGAGTTGGAGGATTCATGTGTTTATTTGAATCATGTTAGAATTATGTCCGCTAGATCTCTAGTTTTCAAACAAAATTCTCACACAGTTGTGCTAGTAAACTGGCTTTCACATATTGTTCTTATTTTTTTATTTACTTTTTATTTCTTATATTCCTTTTATTATTATTATATATATGTGTGTGTGTGTGTGTGTGGTTCATGACATCAAAGACCAATACTCGTTACGTACATGGAAAACCCCCCCAAAATCTGCGAGAGAACATGGGAAGGTTGAGCATTTTTAGAATATTGGGGGCTCAACAAAGAATTAAACCTAGGTGGGGAGAGTAACAACCATTCCTTCCAACCACCCAAGCTACATACAATGAACCTATTTCTTTACATACACACACACACACACACATATAAAATATATATATATATATATATATATATATATATATATATATATATATATATATATATATATATATATCATTTTGAAATAAGAGAAGGGGAAGAATTTCCCTTACTCACTATCTCCATCTCTGCTTGTTGAAGCAAATTATGGAAAAATTATTTTCTATTTGAAGGCTTTTAATATAAGCTGAGTCTATTCCCATTTACTAGAAAATAAATTCCCTCCTCATAAATAATTTTTATTTTGACCAATCCATTATAAAAGACTATCTCTATCTCATATGGCCCTAACCATCGAGTATTGAGCTTCCCTTTAAAATTTTTAAATCTAGAATCAAATAAGAGAGTCGAGTCACCTGACTTGAATTTCTTCTTTCTCATGAATTTGTCATGCCATATCATTCTTTGTTGATGTATGATAGTAGTATTTTGAATTGCATCATGTCAAATCACATACAATTCATTAAGTTGTGCTAACCTCTATTGTTATTCTTCACAAAGATCCATCCCTAGCTTGGTCGCTATTTTGAAAGTCTTGATTTTAAAATCAATAGGAATAAAAACTTGTTAACCATACACAACATCATATGGTGTATGCTCGGTTGTGTTTCTCAATGTGGTCTAGTAATCCCAAAGTGCCTCTGGAAGTGCCCAATATTGATGGTGTAACTGAACCGTTTTGGTCAATATCTTCAATAACTTTGTTTATGGACTCCACCTTCCCATTGGCTTGTGGATGGTAGGGGGATGAATTCTGATGCTTGATATTGTATTTTTCTATGATAGTATCGACAATATTTGATGTGAAATGAGTGCCTTGATCTGTTAAAATTTCTCTCGAGACACCTAAAAGAGTAATATTTCCTCAAATAAAAAATCTACAAAAACTTATTCATTAGCATGCAAAATAGGTTTAGCTTCTATCCATTTATTGACATAATCGGGGCATACTAGAATATATCTTTTATTTCTAGACATCAGAAAAATAGGCCCCAGGAAATCTAAGGCCCATTTTTCAAATGATTCTATGAGTACCTCAGGCTGTAGAGGGATTATGTCTTCTTGCACTAGTCTTCCCATCCATTGACAATTGTTACAACTTCTAACATATTTCTTGGCATCTCTTAAAAGAGTGGGCCAATAATTCCCTAGATTAAGGACTTGGTATGAAATTATTTTATCAACAAAACGGTCTCCACATGGTTCATTGAGGCATGCATTAAATATGTCAAATACTTAATCCTCTCGTACACACCTCTGAATGATTAGATTAGGTCTATTATGAAAAAATTCTCCACCAATACATGAGCAAGTGGCACTAAGTTTGATGATATTTTTCTTCTCCTTTGTGGAAATATGTTGAGGTAACTTTCCTATAGATAGATAATTAACAATATCTGCAAACCTAGGAGATTTAGTAGATATTGAAAAAATATGCTCATGAGGGAAATTATCATTAACAAGAACTAATTCACCTTCATTATGAATTCTGGAAAGAAACTCTGCGACTACATTCTCTTTACCAGGTCTATCTAGTATAGTGATATTAAATTCTTGTAATAAAAGAAGCCACGTTGTAACCATGCCATTAGTGATTTGTTTATTCATTATCTAATGGTTGAATGATCTACATGGATGAAGATATCATACCCTATAATGTAGTTCCTAAATTTCTTAATATCATGTACTACTGCAAGGAACTATTTTTCCATAACTGTATAATTCAATTCATGGGGTGTCATGGTTTTACTCACAAAATAAATGGCATAAGAATCTTGAATTTTCTTTTGTTCTAGCATTGCTCCTAAAGTTGTATCATAAGAAAATATAGATATATGAAATGTAAGGGACCAATTTGGCCCTATTAAAACAAGAGCTACATAAAGTATCTCTTTCAAAGTTTTGAAAGTCTTTTGGTATGGAATATTCCAAAAACAATAATTATCTTTAGTAAGAAGTTTGAATAGATACAATTTTCGTAAAGTTTTGAATGAAATGCTTATAGTAACTAACATATTATTGGGTATTTGGTGTTGGAATATTGGAAATGACTTCTATCCTTTTTGATCCACTTTTGTACTCGCATAAAACACACAATGACCTAAAATAATTCCTTTAGTTTGTAACATAAATCATTTCTCATTACTTAATGCCAAATTATTTTCTTCACATGTGATTAAAAGTTTTTCTAATAGTGAAATGATCCATATATACTCCTACACAATCATGGATTAAGTAAAAAAATATACCTAATACAAAACGTTTAAAATTTGTAGGTACATTACATAAACTAAAAGGCAATACTCTGTAGGCATACATCCCCATGGACATGTGAAAGTTGTTTTGCATCAATCCTCTAGAGCTATTTGTATTTTATTATAACCACTAACTCCATCCAAAAAGGAAAAGTATTTTTTACTTGCGAATGTATCTAAAACCTAATCTATAAAAAAGAAAATGATATTTTCAGGTTGCTTTATTCAATTCCATATAATCTAAGTAAACAAGTCATTTGCACCCCCTCCATTTTTAGGTGTTTTTTTGATATTTTAAATTTTCTCATATATAAGGTTTCCACTTTGTTTTTTTAAATGCTCGTTTTTCCATTTATTTTCAAATTGTTCAATTTTTTTTTTTCTCTTTTTTCTCAACGATGTTTTTTCACCTATTTTCAAACTTTTCTATTATATTTATATTTATATTTTTATTCAATCTTGTTTTTAATCATATTTCCATGCTTCATCCAATGTTAAAAATATTGTAAACCATTTAGTTTTTTGAAATTAAGATTTTTCATATAATTATCTATCCTTAATTAAGTTATGGTTCCATACATTTTAAATATAGTGGAAAAAGTAAGAAAAATAAGAAAAATTAAGAAAAAGGTAAAAACTAAAAATTTATAGCCAAAAAAACTTTAAAAGGTGAAAAAAACCTTAAAAATTAAAAACATATAAAAAAAAACCAAATTAAAAAACTTAAAAAAAAAAAATTAATACAAAATTTAAATAAAAATTAACAAAATAAGTTGAAAATCCTTAAAACTACAACAAAAAATTAAAATTTATAATTAAAACCTTAAAAAAATAAAATTTACACATAAAAACTTATAAATATCTAAAAAAAAATCATAAACATATTTAATAATATAACAATGTTATATTATATAACATTGTTATAATACAACATTGTTATAATATAACAATGTCATCTTATAACAATGCTATAATATAACATTGCTATATTATAACAATGCTATAATATAACAATGTTATATTATAACATTGTTATATTAGCATACCCTAGGGAAGGAAACGTAGAACGAACTACAGGGTATGTATGTTGGAAAAGAACATGTTTTTTTTTTCTTAAACTACAATGTGTTGGAAAAGAGTAGAACAAAATACAGGGTATGTATGTTGGAAAAGAACATGTTTTTATATATGTTGGAATAGAACGTGTTTTTTGAACGTGTTTTTTTTTAAACTACAGTGTGTTGTATACTGTTATTACTCAGTTTCTTTATTTTCCCTTTTTAAAATTTAAAGGTGTGTTTTTAAACCATTTTGATAATAAAAAAAAGATAAAAGCAATACTTTTGGATTACTCTTGCGAATCTCGAAGAACGATACTGGATGCCACTTTTGAAGAAATAGGAAGCCACCGAGAATTACAATGGAATATCTTTCTTCGTGGCAGTCCCAAAACAACAAAATAAATAACAGAAAAATCCAAGAGCGAACTGGACTTTCTACAGAGACTTGAAAGCACTTCGTCACATAGATGGTCCCCCGATGGAAGTATATTTCCCTGGCCCATGACAGAGTGCGTTGTGAGTTGAAATTCGAACATTTTCACGTGTTTCAAACAGTTTTGAAATCCATGGGACCCCATATTAGAACTTTAGAGTATGGAGAGTCTTTGCTTGTTAGGTATTGACGATGCCACAATATTAGTTTTCGTTGTAGATTCACGTGCCGACCATGTGAAGCTCCTACTGTTGCAGGTCGAATCCACGGACCATGTGTCTCTTCTAAGACACTCAAAGTTTGGGTTACTCATGGGCTCTACAGTGCAAGCTCAGAGATTTCTTTCACACATATAAGTACAATAACATTTAAAAAACAAATTTAAAAGTTTAAAATTATATTGCTTCAGACAACACTGCCCATA
>ML792839.1:47747-68744 GCA_009831015.1 Picea engelmannii
AGGAGAAAACAACAATTACAGCTAAACAACACATTTGATGATGAGCGCCACACTCGCAGGATAGGCATAGAAGACACAATTAACCACACCGATATGGCGAACACAATGCCCGTAGATTAGGCAACAGACAACACGACTCTACAAGATGGCACAATGAGAGACTGGGAGAAACACGTGTGAATCAAGGAAGGGATGACTACCTGCCTGACACCACATGACACGCGTGCAAGCTCTAGGAAAACATCCCCAACCTGTCACAACACCCTCAATGACCAGTACTAGAACCTCTATGGTGCCCAACAATGCATGAAGGTGTTACATCCCAGATGCCAACAACGAAATTACCAGATCAACAAACCACAACAAGAAGCACAGATCCCAACCAAGTCATCAATCGCCTCTATCCAATTGGGTGCAAAACAATCCCCTCATCAGGAATCATGACGTCACCAAGCGATAGGCACGATGATAACCCTGACGCTACATAACCTATCTGGACCAAGGACTCCAGATGAAACCAACTCACTGGGAGATGAGTTACTGACACAAGGACTACACCCACACCCCAAGAAATAGATCGACCATACCAATCACCCCTTTCCATCTCGATCTAAGGTTCAAGGCACACAATCTACCAATATCCAAAAGATATAAAAGGTTTTAGTTGATACGTCTACTAAACTCTCGTCCAAAATCTTGCGCAAGATAATCAACCATTGCGCATACAACCCTTAAGTCTAACATCCCTATTACCCCACCATTTCACCTCTTCCCTACAAGAGATAATCCTATGACGCTTAAAAAAAAATCAATAAACCCTGAACTTTTGCATCTTTTAACATTAATAATTAATAATTCTTATAACAATCTACTGCTATTTTCTACTTGGATCACAATTTACTTAATGGTGAGTTAGTCAAGTCATTTAAGTAATAGAAGGGGTTGAATTAAAAGTTTATGAAGAGAAGTTTTAAGTGGGGTTGTTCTTCTCTAGAAACAACTAAATCATTGGCCCTCAGATTAAGCTATTGTTGTCAATAAAATACTGAATTAATCTTCTAATTAGTCAAATACAAATGTTGTTATTAAAACTATTGTGCAACTTTTTCCGAGTAAAAAAAAATTGACTCAAAATTATATTTAAAATTTTTCTTTTTACTGTCATTCATGGATAATCCTAGCTACGCCAAAAGCCATATGGCCGTAGACTTATCACAAGCTTTGGTCCAAGTCTAAAATATTACATTGCAAAAATCTATAACATAAAGGCTCGATAAAGCATTACACAATTATTACACCATTATTCATAACACCATTTACTCAACTATTACACAATTACTCATAATAAAACGCTGTCGATAAGCTATTGTATCAGTTCAATGCAATCAGGGTTGTCAATAAGCAGTAAAGGTGTTGTGTACAGACGATTACTGACAAAATAATTAAACTGTCATACATTAAGGATCTTCACCGCCAGCTTGGGATACACTAAAATCAAGAAACTGTGAAACGCTGCCATGAAAGCGTAAATCTGGGAATATGTTATGGTGAGCTACTCAAGAAATCGCTACACAATAGTGGTAGCAATAAAACTAGCTTACAATACTGCGATAGCCATTTAGTGTTGGGGCACATTTAAACGCGTGGGTAGTTGCAGGCCAAAAAAAAATAGAAATCAAATTAATGCAGGCATAAAATGAAGCCTAACTAACAATGTCTTGTTCCATGCTAAGTTTTATATATCTTCAAAATAATTGCTATCTGAAGCAAGGATTGTTATTATTCTACGCTAAGTTTTTTTTTTTTAAATCTTATTAAATTTATAGCGCAAGGGTTTGAACTCAACAAAAACAAGGCCTGTAATACTTGTACTACAAACAAAAAATTTATATATAGTGATAGGGATTTTTGGACTTGAAAGGTATTGACGACTTATTTTTAACAGAACACCAATGGAATTTGAGAATCCTTGTCCCAATTGGATTGAATTAACTCCTGGTGATGGCATAAAAAAAATCAAAATAATTGTATGCAACGGTGTTAGCAATATAAGGTGATTGCATATCAATGTCCACTACCCAACACAAGACGGTGACAACCACACGGGGTGGGGATGCGTAATAAGGAACGCAGATAACAATAAAGTAAAACATCGACATCAAGATTCCAACACATTAACGCAACACTTCCAATCCAGAAACATAGTCAGAGTATTATTTTTCACTGAATGGTAAGAATCCACTGTCACAGGAAGGTTAAAAAGTAGGTGAACAACAAGATCCCTTGGCAACTAGGGTTCAAAAAAATGAAAACCTAACCAAAAGAGTAATTACTTTGTGGTTTAGCCCAACGCTAGAGATGCAAGCCAAAATAAAAAATGCAACCAATGTTAAATCCCATCACCATGGGTCTTATCATTACAATCTGTTAGGTACAAGTGATATCGTCTTAAGGGTTGTTGATAGTGCTATCAATGGAAAACTCATAACACTACCACAAAATAAACTGTAGAAATACTCAATCAATAATGTAGAAAAATAAAACTGATAACACTATTGTAAATTAAAGTGCAAATATAATCAATAGATATTGAGAAAAAAACTAAAACTAAAACCACTATCCTAAAGAAATACATTTGTTGTCTAGAGTAGTAAGTTCGCAGTCTAAGGCAAGGCGAAGATGCAGTCCAATAAGAGGGTAAATCGTTCACTGAAAAAGGGTAAATCGTGGTCAATTCAAAGGTAAGATGTTGTCGGTAAGATGCTAAAACGATGAGTTAAAGAAGAAATCAGGTGGTATTACGCAGTTTGCGGAAGGAAGGGATTAACACTCGCAGGAGTACTCATTTGCAAAGGCGCAAGGAAAACCATCAATCAACTAAGATCAATCAAAAGGGGTAGACGACTAGCAGGAACATCCTTCGCTCATCATCCACGCACCGAAAAGTAGGGCGTTTAGATCCATAGGTTTATTAACACTGAAGTGATGACCGTAGATCAAGCTCCTGACCGACTTCTCACGCATGGACTAATGAGTTAGGGACGAAGGAAAAAATATAAACCGCAAATCATCACAATTCAATAAAACCATAGGACGATCAATACAGGAAAGGATCGAAGGCCATGGGAGTCAATCAAGACCGAGAAAAAGGCTATGGGGGAAATTTCAGTCATCAACTAGAATCCTAAGACAATCATTTTCTTTACCCAATTAAACATACAGAACGAAAAACATAAATCATACTAACAATCTACCATGTAGAAATAAAGGAAGCATATTGTATCCCAAGTAGCCTATTCTGAGTTGTTGTCCCACACGCTCCATTCAGCTCCCACTTGCTGACCGATGAGACTTCACCGGTGCCTCCCAATCAATGCTAGGGGTACTCTTAATCACCCTTAGCCCCCTGAGCCGCAAAGGGGCCACACATACTGAACCAGAGATCAGCTAGCTCATAGCTTGCCTCGCAAGGCCGAGCTACCACTCCTCACTGAGCTGAGAATCCCAACTCCCACAAGCTAACTTAGTCAAGTCTAAAATTCTGCAGCATAGCGTTAAACAATCAGGAAGGGATCCATCATCCTCCTCCTCCCTCCTTTATATAGATTTTCTAAATCCATTACCTTCCCAAAATCCCTTTTAATTTATTGTTTAATAATTTAATTTGTAATAATCCTTCCCGTACATGTGTCAACCATCTCCATCATTTCTCCATAAATTAATTTCATTAATTAATTAAATACCCCTATTTCCCTCACCCACCTAAAATCATTCCTAGAATCGCTCCAAGGTGTCCCCGTATTCCCTTACAAGTTTTAATGACTTTCCCCCTTACTAATTTACTAGTTGAGTTTGATTTAGAAAGTTCTTAAATGCCATATACCTTTCTAAGTTAGACTTTCTCTTTTTCCTTGTTTCCCCTTTATTGTTATGTTTCTCGCTATTTCCTAGTTCCTAAATCTTTTAAATTTCCCCTTTTTCCCTTTTTATTTAAAACTCAATTAGGCAGGTGTATAAAATTAACCTTTTTACTTTTTTCCTTTTTAATTAATAACTTTTAATTAGCATAAGTGACAAAACAATTATCCCCCAAAATATTTTTATAAATTAATAAAATTACTTACCCCTTTTCTCGACACATGATTAATGATGAATATGATTATTATTTATTCATTTTTATTTTTATTTTTACATACAAAATTTTCTTTTACCGCAAGTTTTACCTAGACCAAGATTTTAATTTTCGACGTTGGGCGACATTTTATTAGGAAATTGTTTTAAATTTTTCTTATCACGTTATTGATCCTAAGGCCATCTTAGCTTATTCATTTATTAATTAACAACATTGCATGCCCTTCAGGATGCACTAGGTGCTCCAAGGGTGTCACTCGCCTCTTTCTGTTTCTTCTGTGCAACGTGCCCTTCAGGATGCACTATGTGCTCCAAGGGTGCCACTCGCCTCTTCACTGACTTGGTAGACATCAAAACCCCCTCGAGTCAATACTCCACTAGGTGATCTTGTGGGAGACTAAGGGCCTCTAAGGAATAAGGCCCCTGCCTTATTGCGTGCCCCTTAGAATTATCATGAGCGACTATCACACTCTACCCTCACGACATCGTGGGTCCTCTTGAACTAGGTAATCGTTAACCTACAGTTCGAGCCACGACGAGAGTGCTAGTAGGTTGTGGTAGAGCTGTTGTCCACACCTCTCCCTCCAAATATTTGTTATTCGTGTGTGACCCCTCTACTCCACATGTGAGTCTGTTCGGCAAGTTATCGTCAGCCTACATCATCAACAAATCATGTCAGAAATATATCCATAATCATATAATCTAATCATATGCACAAATATCATATATACAACCATCAAACCCCAATAGTCCCGACTCGATCCGGAGTCCAAGGGGTTCCATCAATGCCTCTGCATCATCGAGGTCCAAAATTCTACACACTCAGTAAAACCAAGTCAATATCACCTGTCTATGTCAATGCAACAAAACAACATGTCATCATCCCATAATGCCTCATAATCATAATCAAATGTTTAATAGTATAATAATCCAAATCACTTGCAAGCAAGTGTCCTCAAAGAATAAGTTCACTCAGTGAGCGCAAGAGCAGGATGTTACATACACACCTCTGAATGATTAGATGAGGTCCATTACGAAAAAATTCTCCACCAATACATGAGCAAGTGGCACTAAGTTTGATGATATTTTTCTTCTCCTTTGTGGAAAGATGTTGAGGTAATTTTCCTGTAGCTAGATAATTTGCAATATCTGCAAACCTAGGAGATTTAGTAGATATTGAAAAAATATGCTCATCATGGAAATTATCATTAAGAAGAACTATTTCAGCTTCATTATGAATTCTGGAAAGGAACTCTTCGACTACATTCGCTTTACTTGGTCTATCTAGTATAGTCATATTAAATTCTTGTAATAGAAGAAGCCCCCTGGTAACCAAGCCATTAGTGATTCGCTTATTCATTATCTAATGGTTGAATGATCTATGTGGATGACGATCTCATACCCCATAATGTAGTGCCTAATGTAGTCTCTTCAATGAAATATTTTTTTAAATGTCACCTCCTTTCAACTCCATAAAATGAATTACACATCTTACCCTAGATTTTTTCACTTTCAATATATATATGTAGATATGAGTGATGATGATGGTTAATGTGCATTGAAAACAAATTTGCTATCAAATCTTAATAAAATTAAATGATTAATTTAATATTTTAAAATTTTATTTGTTTGTTAAAAAACTATATATAATATAATAATATTTTCTATAATAAAATATATTTTTAATTAGTCAACTTCAACCCTAAAGTAATCTCTGTTGGCTATTTCAATCAATGCATCATTTTTCATATCCTTTTACAACACCATTCTTTTGTTGATGTTTTAACTCTCATAATAATGTAAATGATATCTTTTAGTTTAGTTTTTCAATTTTTTAACCTTAATATTGGTATATTTTATATTTTAATCTAATTAATATTTACATTATAATCGGATTAATATTTATATATTTTATATTTTAATATATATATATATATATATATATATATTTTGGGTGTAATCAATTTTGCAAAGTGTACTTTTATAAAGTTGGATAAGAATGGGTAAAAATACAGTGTTATTTGTTTTTAAGAGACTGAGATTTACTGGCTGTAAGCGTAAAAACAACTTTTATTTTTATATCAATTCACACCACTTATTGTATTGCTTCCTACATTATATATAGCAATGAGTTAGTTTTGATTGTTATAGTAATTTAGTTTGATTTCAAAAATTTTGTAAAGAATCTAATGTGTAATATAAGAAATTTAAAATTTTATTTTTTAATGTGTAAAAAAATTGAGTTGATTAATAACTTTATAGTGTTATTGCAACCTTCACTTATTTCGAGGTTTCAATCACTTATTTAAAGGTTTCACACAGTGGAATGTAGTACTCATGCAGTGGGGTGTAGTACACAGCATTTACTTTGACTAAGACTGCCCTTGTTCTTACCTTGTTCTTACAAAGATGATATTATATATCATTGTACATAGATATTGTATGTTACAGTAAATTGTAGAAATAATACTATATCACTGTACATAAAGATGACATTAATTATTGAAGGTGGCAAAGGTAAATACTCCTGGGTGGGCATTGTAGTGATATTTTAAAATATCATTGGCTTTAAGATTGCATATTACTGTACATAAACAGAAAGTTGACGGTGCCAACGGTAATATTGTATATCAATATACATAAAGTTGACGGTGCCAACGGTAATATTTTATATGACTGTACAAAAAGATGACGGTGCCAACGGTATTCTTATATATTACGGTACATAAAGATAAAGATGACGGTGTGAACGGTAATATTGTATAGAACTATATAAAGTCGACGGTGCCAACGGTAAATACTCCCGAATTAAAGCATTCGACTATATATAAAGTTGACGGTGCCAACGGTAAATACTCCCGAATTAAAGCATTCGACTGGGAAATTTGCCGATGTGTAGGGTTTATTTATTTTTATTGGTCACGTCAAGGTTCTGGGGTTTGGACAAAAAGCATAGATAGTGGATATCGCTAGCAAAATATGGATACATTTGGATGACTCTCGCGAATCTCGAGGAACGATACTGGATGCAACTTTTGAAGAAATAGGAAGCCACCGAGAATTACAATGGAATATCTCTCTTCGTGGCGGTCCGAAAACAACAGAATAATCCAAGAGCGAACTGGACTTTGTACAGAGACTCGAAAGGACTTCGTCACATAGATGGTCCCCCGATGGAAGTTTATTTACCTGGCCCATCACAGAGTGCGTTGTGAGTTGAAATTCGAACATTTACATGTTTTTCAAACTGTTTTGAAATCCATGGGACCCCATATCAGAACTTTAGAGTATGGAGAGTCTTTGCTTGTTAGGTATTGACAATGCCACAATAATATTTTTCGTTGTAGATCCACGTGCCGACCATGTGAAGGTCCTACTGTTGCAGGTCGAATCCACGGACCATTTGTCTCCTCCAAGACAGTCAAAGTTTGCGTTACTCATGGGCTCTACAGTGCAAGCTCGGAGATTTCTTTCACATATGAGTACAATAACATTTAAAAAACAAATTTAAAAATTTTAAATTATATTGCTTTAGAAAACACTGCCCATAACACCTTTCCATCAGACAAAATCTTGAGATACTTCCTCTTATTAGTTAAATGGTTTCCAGTGTAAAAGATAAGATATATTGAGATATTTCCTCTCATTAGTTAAATGGCATCCAATGTAAAATATAAGATATATTACTCTTATGTTACCAATGATTATAAATTTAGGGGTAATGTATTATATTCATTAGAAAATGTAATATTGTTGTAATAAAAATATTGCCATTTTATTTATTTTTAATGAATTTATAATGAATTTTATATTTCAATTTTATTTCAAATTAACTGTTAAAAAATAAATTGTAAATTGTAAATTTTAGTTATATAAATTATATTGTTGAAAAATAAATTATAACTGTAAATTTTAGTTAAAAAATTACGTAAATTTTAGTCATAAAAATTATGTAGATATTAAAAATATAAACTTTTATTTATTCAGAATTTTGATTTATTAATAAATTTTATAATTATATAACTAATTTACTAATAATTATATAATTGTGTAAGAAAATGAAATGTAATAAATCAATTTTATTTTTATTAATGAAAGTTTTGTATAACTATGTGAAATTAGAGTTTTTATAATAGTGGTATATTATTTTTTTTGCTAAACATAATGTATATGTTTTAATTAGGACACATTTTCTAGTTAGGGAAAGCTTTTAGCATTTAATAATTTGTACAATTAATTGTAGAGAATGTTATTTTTTTCAAAACTTTCAATGGTAATTTAATATATTTTTTAAATTATGAAAGTCATCATGGTCATGAAATTATGAGGTCACTCATTCATATAGGGTTTGAGGGTTTTAACATAATCAAACCATATTTTTTTAGATTGTGGGTTTTAGTATTTGAAATGTATTAGTTTTTTAAAAAATGGGTAAGGCAATAAAAAGTTATTATTGGGAATGAAAATTTTCATTTTGTTTTTTTTTTCCAATCCAAACCACTAAGGTTGACATACCAAATCTAAATATGAAGCAACCAAGTTAGCAAACACATAATTTGGAATTCTCAATCCCACCATGAAAAAAATGAATTTAAGGAATGTGCCCATGTTATAAGAATTCATGTGTGTTCTTAGAATGGTATGCAAAAGAAACACAAAATGAATTGGGAGAGAAGATATACAAGGAAGTGTTGAAGATGAAACAATTGAATATTGGCATGGAAGATCAAGTGCCAATCAATTCAATTAGGTGAACTACGCTACATTATATCATCAACCTGGGGATTGTAAATTGATAAAGTGCAATGCAAAACATATGCATGTATTAGATCTAGATATTTATGCATAAGGAAAAATTGTTCATTGCCTTAGGTGCAGAAACAAAGTTATGTTTAGCTACAAAAAGAACAAAGTATTTTCTAATGATGCAGAAACAAAATAATAAAGACAAAAAAAATAATTAGTAGCACTTAGGATCATCAATATACTAGATTGATAATGACATTCTTTCAATCATCTAAGGAAATGACATTTCCTATTACTGAAATAACAATCAATTATTCAATTTATGTCTAGTGTGTTAGTTACTTTGTGTAAAAATAAATAAATGAACTTGCATAAGAGAAATGAACAAAAATGTAAAATCTCACAATTGAATAAGCAAAAAATACCAACATTGAAACAAATGAGCAGTGTAATCCTCCTTAGGGGCCCTCCTAGCTTGGGGAACGCTACTTAGAAAAGGTCATATGAACTAAGCTCTATAAACTCAAAACATGTAACTCACGAAAGTGCACAGTAATCATAATTTAATATTAATTCAACAACAATCTGATACAACAATCTGATATAAAAAATATATATGCCCTTATGGAGGTATGATAATCCATATTTATACAATGTATACAGGATCACATAGATCCTCACTTCACAGATCTCACAAATTGTTTACAAAAAAATTACACATGCGTACATGGAGAATCATATCTAACAACTTTATGGATGTATGATATAATCTTGATCATCCGGATTTTGGAGAAATTCATGAAATAATGCATTGATTTATCTCAAGCAATCTCATTCCATTCTTGTGTACTGATTTAATAAAAAACCAACTTGCATAACTCTACCACTTGTACATGTTTAATTGCGGGTTTGACTTTCCTTATGTGCTAATATGGAGGATCCTTGGACTATGATGATAGATGGACAAGATTTAGGGATTGATTTGGCATCTTCCTTAAGTGAGGGTTCAATTTTGAAGTGACTGTGTCCCTATAGAACAACAATTCCGTTGCAGGCAAATATTAAATGACTAGGCTACAAAACTGTATTTTGAGTTGTTATAGGATTAAAGATTCTGTAGCTACTCATTATTAATAATAGCTATTTAAATCAAATTTTCATAAGGAAGAATGGAAGTGAGCATAAAATGGACATTTTACCTTTATTTGTAATGACCCCCATCGTTACGACTACATGCGACGCAAAGCAAGTGCAATTTTTTTTTTTTTTTAAGAAGGAAAGTAACAATGACAACAATTAATCAACACAACTTCACGATGAATACAACTTATGCAATTTAGGCAACAAACAACAATGGCCCAACACACTAGCACATCATGCAGCAGGATGAATATGCGAAAATCAATTAGACAAAATAAAAATGACTACCCACCCATCCTACCCTGTAAGGTTAGGACCTCCAGGACATAAGCAATGCTAAAGCCCAGGTTCCCATCGATTTTGACCATTTAAGGCCTCAATACTGAGGATTGTTATGCGGAACAAGGATGTGTCTATGTCTTGCCTGACACACATAATATCATGCCTACTACGTTAAAAGAAAACCTCAATCAATCCAATCACAAAAGCTTCGACGACCAGTCACAAGAACCTTTGCGGTGAGCGAGAGACAATTACAATAAGGTTACAAAAATAAGTATAACCATAAATACAACAACATCCACATAGGAGGCATGAGACCCTAAGCCTGGTATCATATGCGCTATCGATCAACATGCACAATGATATGAACTTAAGAATTCATGTCACCACGGTGCGACGAGCGCACAACAATCCCAAGCGCAATCAAATCTAAACCACTAACAAACAAAATAAACACGTCAAGGTACCAACTTAAACTGTCAGAGTCAACTAGCACATCAAGGTACCAACTTAAACCGTGAGAGTCCTAATACACCAATAACTTGTCCATTGATAGAAACTTATGATGGAATGGAATAACATCTAAAATATTGTAGTTCATTTATAATATCTCATAAATTCTTGGATAAAATCCAAGAAATATACCTGAATCACTACTTGAAGATCAAATTACAACCTAGCACCCAACCTAAATAAAGTGAATCTCTTGTTAAATCAACTATTTATGTTAAGGATCTCTACTTTGTAAATCTATTCTCACCCATAGTATCAACATGTCAAGGTGCATCACTTCTTAAATCACATTGTTTATGTTAGTTGCTCCCATTGAATCAGACCCCCATAATTATCTAAATTTCTTGTAAGGATTCTATATAAAATTTATCCTAGAACAATTGGTCGGCAATAAATAATAAAACTTATATAAACCTTTTGCAGAAATATTAAAAAGGCAGTGAAAATTATTGGCAAGGTTGTTGATGCTACAGTTTCATAATATACATAATTTGACGTGTTAACCTTCATAATAGACCTTGCCAAAATCCCAAAAATAGTCTGAAATTACAGAAGTAACAATTATCAGTGGGGTAAGAGTAGAATTCATTGTGTTATTGTTGCACTACAGATACAGATAGTAATAAATCTCTGTGTAGTTTTTAATTTAAAAATTTAGATAGCATTATAATCTCCGTGTATTAATAACTATAAGTCAATGGCAATAAAATCTCCATGTAGTAATAACTGCAATTCAGTTAGCAATAACAATTTTTGTGCAGTAATAATTAAAATTCAAAAGGCAATAAAAATCTGTGTAGTAATAAATGAAATTCAATGGTAGTAAAAATCCGTGTAGTAATAATTGCAATTCTATAGAAATAATTTTTTTTGTGTAGTAATAAATGGAATTCAAAAGCTAATAGCTGCCAAAAGGGAAATCAACACCTAGCAACCGCTCCATTCCAGGATGAATCGCTGTGATGCTATGGATGACAGTTTAGGAGCAAATTTTAGGTGAAATAAAATCCAAGGAGCAATCGTTATACAACAAATCGTTATAAAAATGTGACATTCAACAAATCATTTAAAAAAAATGCAAACATTATTATGCAATCGTTATACATCAATCGTTATTCAACAATCTTTATACAACAATCGTTATTCAATAATCATTATATATCAAAGCATTAATAAAAAGAGTTATTCAACAATCGTTTAAAAAAAAAGCATTATAGAGCAATGCGTTATATTGCCAAAACTAGTGGCTATGACGTGTAGAGAAACAATGGCTAGAATATTGAAACAACAACGAAGTCAGCTGACTGGTACAAGTAAGGAAGCTACGTTTTGAGCTAGGCTACAATGGATAGACATGTGGATTGACATTAGGCTACAAATGAAATACATTGAAGAAGTTGGTGTCGAATGGAATAAAAATGCGTTAAGCAACTGGGTTTTCTAAGTCCGTCGCTTGACTATGAGGTTTCCTACAAGCTCACAGTGGTACTGTATGATATTCTCATAAGTCCTCGACAAGGTAGAGATTGCAAGAACTACTTCTAATTGTAATGCAACAAAGAGGAGACAGTGATTCTCCAGTGTACAAGAAAAATACAGAGAGATGACTCTAAACAAAGATCAATACAAGATTCAGATTCTGCGATGTGACAATAGATGGTACTAATCATTTACTAGGTTAGCATTGCAATACATGGAAGGTTTATTCATTAAGAGTTCTAGTGAAGAGATACAAAGGATCCAAGACGCAAGGTTAAAAAAAAAAAACCAAGGCGCAGAGAAAAAATAATGGTTCGTTGGGTAAAGAGAGGGAATAAATTCCCATGAGAGAATTCCTTGTTGGGAAGAGAAATGATTCTACACTTATTATCCATGTAGAGGAAATCATAACATTTGAATCTAAATCTTTAACATCAGAGTGAAAGGAAGTCGATTCGGCTCTTGGTCGACTACTCAAGCAAATACTAATAAGTTAAAGGATAAATGAACATAATATAAAACACAAATTTGCATCTAGAACTTCTCCGTGGAGAACAAAATAAATAAATAAATAAACACAATCAAGGAATAAAGAAAACACAGGGAGGAGATACAAAAGCATAGGCAATGTTTTGAGTCTGAGGCTCATTCTAGCAAGGATCAAATATACAATAACTCAGAAATAAAAGACACTGTGAGTAGCAAGGTTTCTTATAGGATGAATCAAGAGACAAGGATATTACAATTACCAATTATGATTTTACCCAAAAATTTGTTACAATCACCGTAGAAACACATGTGCAAGGAAAGATGATGGAAATTAAATCGTCATCCAAATACATTAAAATATACAAGTGTAAATTAAACTTTATTACAAGTAACAAATTTAACAGGTGTACCTTTACCGACGACGACGAGGTGAAGATGTCCTCCCACACGTTTTCTCCATCTAGATCCCTCTTGTCGACCAATGATACCTCACCAGTACCTCCCAACCAACGCTAGGGGTACTCTTCTTCCACCCGAGCCCCCTGAGCCACAAAGGAGCCACACACATGATACCAGAGAATGCTAGCACCCAGCTCACCTCGCAAGGTCAAGCTACCACTCATTATCCAAGATGGGTATCCCAACTGCCATAAGAGAAAATTCAGTCAAGATGAAATTTAAACAATGTAACGTTACGCAAGCGAGATGTGATCCATACTCTTCCTCTGCCATCCATTTTATAGAGTTTCTTAGTCGTTAGTTTCCCAACCCTCATTAGATTCTTTTTTCATTTATTTAATTATGAAAAACCTCCCCCTTACACATGTCGCCCGATCCCCTAGTTGCACCAGAAAATCAATTTATTTATCAATTAAATATTCGTATTTCCCTCACCCACCTAAAAGCATTCCTAAAAACACTCCTTGGTGTCCCAATATTCCCTTACAATTCTTAAATGGCTTACACCTTACTTAATTTCTAATTGAGTTCATAAATAGAAAGTTCCAAAGGCCAGAATCCTTACTTAGTTAGACATTCCCCCTTTTCTTTTAAGTTTCCCCTTTTCCTTAGGTTTCCACCTTTTTATTTAAGTTTCCCTTATTCTTAAAGTTTCCCTTTTTTATAACTAAGTTCAAAATTAGAGGGTCAAAAACAACCAAAAACGCCTTTTATTAATTAAACCTTTATTAAAATTTCCACTTTAATTATTAATGCTTGAATTTTCTTTACCCCCTTCTTGTTACATGTCTAAATAGTTTTGTTTTTTTCAAAGGTTCTACTCAGACCTAGGTTTTCAATTCACTATGCTTGGTGACAATTTTTAACAGAAAATTTGTTATTAAACTTTACTTATCACATCATTCATTTTAAGGCCAAACAAGTCCTAAGGAGGCATAGTTTCTAGGCATTAGGTTTATTAACTTACCATAGTTAAAATTACGATGTGCTGCAAGGGTGCCACTCACCTCTTTCTATTTTCTTTGCGCGACATGCATTTTAAGACGTACTACGTGCTCGAAGGGTGTCACTCGCCTCTTGAATGAATTTGGTAGACATCAAACCCCTAGAGTCAATACTTCGTCAGGTGATTTTGTGGGAGACTAAGGGCCTCTAAGGAATATGGACCCTCCCTTGGAATCATCATGAGTGACTTTCAAAGTCTTCCCTCATGACACCGTGGGTCTCTCGAACTAGGTAATCGTTAACCTACAGTTCGATCCATGACATGAGTGCTAGTAGGTTGTAGTAGGGCTGCTACCACACCTCTCCCTCAATGTCTCTGGTTGTCATGCATGACCCCTTTACTCCAAATGTGAGTTTGGTCGGCAAGCTATCATTAGCCTGCATCCATCAACAAATCATGTCAGCAATAACAATCAACATCATAATATCTAATCATATGTACATATTCCACATCAACAACATTCAAACCCTAACAATCCACTCCTTGACTTAACCCAGAGTCTAAGGGGTTTCATTGATGCATTGACATCCTCAACGTCTAGAGTCCTTCACACTCAGGAGAACCCATTCAATAACACATGTCTATGTAAATAAAACAAAATAACATATCATCAAATCCACAATATATCATAATCATAATCAAAACAACCAATAGTATAACGGACCAGATCACTTGCACGAAAGTGTCAAATAATAAGTCCTCTAAGTGTGCGCAAGAGTAGGATGTTACATACACCCCCTCTTGTTTTAAACTTTGTCCTGAACTTTCACAGTATGTAAGTGCTGAAATAAAGTGGATCACAGTATCATATGTCTAGCTATCAAACAAAAATGGAAACTGATGATGCATATCATATGCATCCTCCCAGGTCACCGAGTGCGGACTACAGTTGTCCCACTGGAACTTGACTTGATCTACTCTTCAACGTTGTAGTTATTGAATTCTATGGTCCAGTATGTGGATTGGATCCACCATGAGCGCACCCTCGTCTGATACCTGCAAGGAACTCATGTCAATAACATGTGTAGGACCACTAACATAATTTCTCAAAATTGATATGTGAAAAACATTGTGCATATGCCTCAAAGAATCAGGAAAGGCTAGTCAATAGGCCATGGGCCCCTTCCTTTCCACAATATCGAAGGGTCCCATGAACCTAGGAGAGAGTTTATCACCCTTTCCAAAATTGATCGAGCTCTTATGCAATTTCACCCGCAAGAAGACTCAATCGCCAACTTCATAACTACGATCGAAATGATACGCATCGACATAACTCTTGTGCCAATCTTGTGCTTCCTTTATCATTTTTCTTATGGTTTTCATTTGTTCTTCCATTTCTTGGATCGCTTCAGGTCCCATTAGGACCCTATCCTCAAGTCGATCCTGACTCAAAGGCGTCCGACACAGTCGCCCATAAAGAAACACAAAAGACGTCATCTTAATGGTGCTTTGATAATTGTTGTTATATGCAAATTCTATTAGTGGCAAGAAATCTTCCCAACGCTTATGTTGGTCAATCACGTACATACGCAACATATCCTCTAAGATTTGGTTTGTTCATTTGGTATGCCCATCTGTCTCCGGGTGATATGTGGTACTAAAGTTAAGTTGGGTTCCCAAGGCCTCTTGGAAGCTAGTCCAAAATTGTCGAATAAACACCGATCCTCAATCAGATATAATCCTCTTAGGCAGGCCATGCAACCTTACAATCTTACTGATGAAAACTCTAGCTATGTCAGGTGCCCGATATGTCATACACACATTAATAAAATGAGAACTCTTCATTAGAGTGTCGACTACCACAAAAATCGATTCGTGTCTCCTTGTCATCAATGGAAATCCAACAATGAAATCCATCGAAATGACCTCCCATTTCGATTTTGGAATAGTGTGTGGTTGTAGTAATCCTGCCAGATGTCTATGTTCAGCCTTCACCTATTGACATTCTAGACATCTTGCGACATAGTTGAATATGTCTGCCTTCATTCAGTTTTAGAAGAATAAGGGTTTAAGGTCTTCCCTTATCTTTGTGACTCCAAGATGAGCCATGTATACTGCTCTATGAGACTCGTTTAGGATCAAACTCCTCAACTCGTTGTTTGGTGGTATGTAAATTCGACCCTTAAATCTCAATAATCCATCATTGTCCACAATAAATCCCTCAAGTTTTGGTACCATCATTGTGTTTTGTTCGATAAAATCCTTGACCTCTTTGTACCAGTCATCATCGTGCTATAAAGTTAGGATCTTTTCACGGATATTCGTCTGAAGAGGAATCACCAAAAAGATGTGTGGTCTCCGACTCAACACATCTTCCACTCTATTCACTATTTCTTTTATGTAAGTAAGCTCGAAATCGTACTCGCTAAGCAATTCTGACCAACGCAGTTGTCACACGTTCAAGTCGCTTTGCGTAAAGATGTATTGTAGTCCACAGTGGTCCATTTTTAGTTCAAATTTCGATCCAATAAGGTAGTGTCTCCAAACTCTCAAGGCATAAACAATGGATAACAACTCCAAATCGTGCATCGCATAGTTCTCTTCCCGCCTTCTCAACTTTCTTGAGATGTAAGTGATCACTTGACCGTCTTGCATCAAGACTCCACCTAAGCCTTCCTTGGATGCATCAGTGCATACCAAGAATTCTGAATCCATGTCAGGGACCTTTAGTATCGGTGTTGTCGTCAACATCTCCCTGAGCCTTCAAACTGCCTCTGTGCATTTATTGGTCCAAACAAACTTCTTGTCCTTCTTCTATAATTCCATAATTGGATTTTCTATCTTCGAAAAAACCTCGACGAACCATTGATAGTATCCCGTTAAACCCATGAATCTACGCACTTTGGGGACATTGTATTAACTTAGAACTATATTAGGCGTAGGACTTAGGGTCCTAAACTCTCCTCTAATAACACACTTCCATACTTGCACACAAGGTTAAACTCAAAAGACTATATGAATAACACTCATATAGCATACATAACGTATTGGGGGTCGGGGTTATACACCTTGGCGAAGTGTTGGTTTAACATAAGGTGTTTGGACTTTCTTTATATGGCCAAAGTCACTGAAAATCATTCTCGGTAATTTGTTGGTTGGGTAAAGACCTTCTAGTCAATACACGACATAACGGATTTATGGTTATAAAAACCCTATGCTAACAATTCGTTAACTCTACCTAATATAAATGACATCTAAACTAAACAAGGTTAATGGTTTTGGTATCATAGAATTACGAGGGAACTACCCTTTACTTCATAACCCATTAAATGTGAAAGGAAAGTTTATGTCAGTCAAGAGTTAAACCTATGACTCGGCCATTAATGGAGGCATTAGGTATGTGAAAAACGATGGGCCATCACCTATACCTCCGTCCAAGACGAATGCACCAAATCAGTTCCATCAGATGGGCCACGCCTCCCATTGTACTATCAACATTCACTCTGCGTGGTGTGAGTGCTTTAGGGTTACAATAGTTTTTCTTTTGTCATTCTTGTGAAGTTTGGCTCTGCGTTTTTCTCTTTGTTTTCTTTGTGTGGAGAAATGGTGTCTTGGAGAACCTCCCTGGACAATTCTCACTACTCGTAAGTGACTTCCCTATCGTTATACTTTATACTCAATCTTTCTGCAAGGTCTTCAACATTCTTCTCTTTGTGTTTCCTTTTCCAACGAGTTCGCACAGGTATCACTTTCACATGTCATTTTCTCTTAGGGTTATTCATCTCCTACATTCCTTCATTTTTTTCTGCACCATTACTTGGTGTTGAGTCTATTCAAGACTTCACTAGAACTATAGCCCATAAGTCAATTGATAGGTCAGGAATTATGTTGTGACTGCATATTATAATTATCCAAGTTAGGTCAATTCCATTCAACAGGTTTTGAATAATTTTTTTCTGTCTTGGTTGGGTGTCTTGTATTGAGTTTTACTTGGATCCTCCACTTCCCAAATACTATATGATCGTTATGACTATAAATTTTCCTTTTAGAATTATTTCTGAAATTTCATTCGGCATAACCATATATAAATAGGTGTCTGGGAACTTTGTGAATCGAATCAATTTTGTTATAGGAATATGTTTTGTATCCTGCATTGTATTTAAAATTTGGGTCATCTTTTCATTCCAATTCTCTTAATGTCTGTGCATGTGTCAAAGGCCATTCAAGTCTGGTAAACTCGTCATAGATGTTGACTCCGTGTTTTCCTTTTCTTTAATTAAACTTCTCTCAGTTGATGCTAGATAGACTTTGTTGGTGTTATTTGACCTGTTGATTTTAAATTCAATGTTTTCCATTTAAATAATGTATTCGGTCTTTCTCGTTATATGAATCATGTAATTCAGACTTCACTTTAAATTTCATTTGTCTATTTGTTTCTAAAGTGTTTCGATTTTTGTTTGATTTGGTACTCAATGCTAATGATGGGACCCTGTGATTGCGAGGGTACCCATCAAGGAGTCTTGGGTTCCTCTTTCGCTTTGGTCTAGGACGTTACTCAACACAACACAATAGGGAATGGATATCCAATTTCTCAATTGCAAGTTAAGTGAGACTATACATAACCCTTCCTGTTACTAATCTTTTTATTTTAAGTTATATTCGTCTTAGCTCTGTTGAACAATATTAATGGTGTTTTGTGAACTCTTGTGCAGGGATTTCGACCATGCGAGAGATGTGGATGCCGATCCTTACCACACGCATAAAAGGTATTCGGGTTCCCTCTCACCCCTCTCAAGGAGTGCCCTAAGCAGCTAAGGACCAATAAGATTTAAACTTAAAAATTTATCCCTGTGGGTGAATATTTGTATATTTAATGATAGTTGAATTCTTTATCACTGTAACTTACTTTTACGACAGAGTAAGAGGATCAAATCTTAATATTGTATATTCGTAAGACTGATGTATATTGAACATTCCTATATCATTATTTGAAAATAAGTTGATTGAGATGGGAATGCGAACAGATCCTTTTGTATCCTAGCATGTTCTTCAAACCTTTCTCGAATGAATAATATTGCGAACAATAATTCTATTTTGACCCCTTCTGGTTTATTTTGGATATTGTAAAGGAATTCGATTGCTCCCATATTTATTCTCGTTGCCTTACTTCGAAGTTTCATTACAGTAAATCATAGGCATAAATAATGGAAGGGTTCCGGGTGAATATTCTCTAGTTCATTTTGATCACTACTATAACATTTTATTCATAGTTGTAAAATGGTAGTCTAAGTCGTTTGTTTTTCTTTCCAAATTGTATTGAGTCTATGCAATAGATCATTAAAAGGGTCTGATATTATCAGTGTAGTCAGAATTGTATGTGTAACTTAAAGATATGACTCTGTAATTATATCCATGATGCTCCCTTTATATATAAGGCTATTCCTTTTGGTACTTTATTTGTACAGTTTTTTTTCCACATAATGGTTGGAATAGTTTACATATTAACTATATAATATGTGTATATATATATATATATTACCATTTCTATTATAAGAATCAATTCAAACGATTGTGCCGATTGTCAAACATAAATACCTATAAGCATAACTATATCCCTATAGCTATATATATACATATTTTGTGAATTCCAATCATGGTAAAGCTTCGTCTTGATTTTGGGTTTCACCATGTATATAAAAAGGAAACAAAGTTAAGTATGATGGCTCTGTGAATTTACTTACAGAAATTAAAATCTCTTAAACATATCTACATAATGTGGTTCCACTCATATGACGCGCATAAATAGTTTACACAACAAAAATACAATTAGTTGGGAGTTTACCCTATTGTCTTTATCTCATCACAACATAAATCTAATGGTAATGATATTCACTCAGCAACATAATCAAACAAAAATAATCCATTCAGAACTAGTTTTTGAGACATTCTGTTAGTCCTTAAATTCAACAATATTCAATCAAATTTTCATCCATGGCACTACTTCTATTCAGAATGAAATAGATACATCCTATCAATTACTAAACCATATAACATTCATCCAGGGAATAGGGTAGAATGACATATCTAAACAATTGCCGAATAACAAATGGAACAACCACGTTCCTCCCAACCTTAGAACAAAACAACCAAATGACTTGTCCCGTTCTCCCCCTAGCCCGAGAATGAATCCATGAGGGCTAACTCAGAACTTCTCCTCAGCAAGAGTCCTTCAATTTTTAGCAACTCCTCCCTTGCCTCACACCCAACAATAATGTTCATAACAGTAACAGATAAATTCTTTCTCTAGCATACTAGGCAGCGTCCTGCCTCCTCTCATATGCCATATATGCAAAGTCATTTTTTCCTAGGTCTTTTTCCCCCTTTGGGAATTTTCGCAGCTTTCCAAATCCCGGATTTTCACGGGCTTCCAATGGCCAAATTCTTGATTTTTCCCTTGTAACAATCATCCCTGAGGTAGTTCCAACATGTTCCCCACTCATGGAGTCATGGTCAGCTGATTTCAACATGGCTATTCCATTTGTCCTTCAGCAATAATTATTAAATATTTTGTTTCATACAAGTGTCATAGTCAAGTAGTTAGTTGGGTCAAATGAGATCTCTACCCAACAGTCATAATCATTAATTATAATTAACTAAATTCAAAATTCGGAATTTCCATGAATGGAAAAAAAATTCCAATTTTGAATTTACCAAAAACGAAATAATTTTCCTAAGAAATTTCAAACTTAAATATATATATATATATATATATATATATATATATATATATATATATATATATTTGGGGGGGG
>ML792839.1:68880-90934 GCA_009831015.1 Picea engelmannii
TATGTCCACTAGATCTTTAGTTTTCAAACAAAATTGTCCCATAGTTGTGCGAGTAAACTAGTTTTCACATACTTTTCTTATTTTTTTCTTTACTTTTTATTTCTTATATTCCTTTTTTAATTATCATTATTTATTATTTAATTATTTATATATATATATGTGTGTGTGTGTGTGTGTGTGGTTCACGACATCAAAGACCGGTACTCGTTACGTGCATGGAAAACACCCCCAAAATCCGCGAGAGAACATGGGGAAGTCAAGCATTTTTAGAATATTGAGGACTCAACAACAAGAGCATCATATAGACCCATTTAAGAGCATCACATGTCACTTACAAGGAATTGAACCTGGGTGGGGAGGGTAACAACCATTCATTCCAACCACCCAAGCTACATACAATGAACATATTTATTTACACACACACACATGCACATGCATACAAAATAAATACATAAATATATTAGGAAAAAAAAGAAAGATCATTTTGAGATAAGAGAAGGGGAATAATTTCCCTTACTCACTATCTCCATCTCTGCTTGTTGAAGAAAATTGTTGAAAATTTATTTTCTATTTGAAGGCTTCTCATAGAAGTTGAGTCTATTCCCATTTACTAGAAAATAAATTCCCTCCTCATCAATAGTTTTTATTTTGACCAATCCATTATAAAAAACTATCTCTATCTCATATGGCCCTAACCATCGAATACTGAGCTTCCCTTTAAATTTTTTAAATCTAGAATCAAATAAGAGAGACGAGTCACCTCGCTTGAATTTCTTCTTTCTAATGATTTTTTCATGCCATATCATTCTTTGTTGATGGATGATAGTAGTATTTTGAATTTCATCATGTCGAATCTCGTACAATTCTTTGAGTTGTGCTAACATCTCTTGTTGTTCTTAAGAAAGATCCATCCCTAGCTCTATCACTATTTTGAAATTCTTGATTTTAAACTCAATAGTAAGAAAAACATGTTAACCATACACAAGCTCATATGGAGTATGTCCGGTTTTGTTTCTCAATGTGGTCCAGTAAGCCCAAAGTGCCTCTGGAAGTGCCCAATATTGATGGTGTAAGTGAGCTATTTTGGTCAAGATGGCTTCAAGAACTTTGTTTATGGACTCCACCTACCCATTGTCTTGTGGATGGTAGGGGGATGACTTCTGATGCTTGATATTGTATTGTTCTATGATAGTCTAGACAAGCTTTGATGTGAAATGAGTGCCTTGATCTGTTAAAATTTCTCTTGAGACACCTAAAAGAGTAAATATTTACTCAAATAAAAACTCTACAACAATTTATTCATTAGCATGCAAAAGAGGTTTAGATTCTACCCATTTATTGACATAAGCAGGGCATACTATAATATATATTTTATTTCTAGACATTAGAAAAATAGGCCCCAGGAAATCTAAGGCCCATTTTTCAAATGGTTCTATGAGTAGCTTGGGCTGTAGAGGCATTATGTATTCTTTCACTAGTCTTCCCATCCATTGACAATTGCCACAACTTCTAACATATTTCTTAGCATATCTTAAAAGAGTGGGCCAATAATTCCCTAGATTAAGGACTTTGTATGCAATTATTTTATCAGCAAAATGGTATCCACATGGTTCATTGAGGCATGCATTAAATATGTCAAATACTTAATCCTCTCATACACACGTTTGAATGATTAGATCAGATCCATTACGAAAAAATTCTCCACCAATACATGAGCAAGTGGCACTAAGTTTGATGATATTTTTCTTCTCCTTTGTGGAAAGATGTTGAGGTAATTTTCGTGTAGCTAGATAATTAACAATATCTGCAAACCTAAGAGATCTAATAGATATCGAAAAAATATGCTCATCGGGGAAATTATCATTAACAAGAACTAATTCACCTTCATTATGAATTCTGGAAAGAAACACTGCGACTACATTCTCTTTACCAGGTCTATCTAGTATAGTGATATTAAATTCTTGTAATAGAAGAAGCCACGTGGTAACCATGCCATTAATGATTGATTTATTCATTCTCTAATGGTTGAATGATCTATGTGGATGAAGATCTCATACCCTGTAATGTAATTCTTAAATTTCTTAATGTCATGTACTAGTGCAAGGAACTATTTTTCCATAACTGTATAATTCAATTCATGGGGTGTCATGGTTTTACTCACAAAATAAGAAATAAGAATCTTAATTTTTCTTTTTTTTCTAGCATTGCTCCTAAAGTTGTATCACGAGAAAATATAGATATATGAAATTTAAGGGACCAATTTGGCCCTATTAAAACATGAGCTACATAAAGTATCTCTTTCAAAGTTTCGAAAGTCGTTTGGTATTGAATATTCCAAAAAAAATCATTATCTTTAGTAAGAAGTTTGAATAGATGCAATTTTCGTGAAGTTTTCAATGAATCACTTATAGTAACCAACATGTTTTTGGGTATTTGGTATTGGAATATTGGAAATGACTTCTATATTTTCTAGATCCACTTTTGTACCCGAGGAAGACACACAATGACGTAAAATAATTCCTTTAGTTTGTAGCATAAATCATTTCTCATTACTTAATGCCAAATTATTTTCTTGACATCTCATTAAAACTTTTTCTAAATTTTCTAATGTTTCATCGAAAGTGTTTTTTGTATATAGTGAAATGATCCATATATACTCCTACACAATCATGGATTAGGTAAAAAAATATACCTAATACAATACATTTAAAATTTGTAGGTACATTACGCAAACTAAAAGGAATACTCTGCAGGCATACGTCCCCCATGGACATGTGAAAGTTGTTTTGTATTGATCCTCTAGAGTTATTTGTATTCGATTATAACTACTAACTCCATCCAAAAAGGAAAAGTATTTTTTACTTGCCAATGTATCTAAAACATGATCTATAAAAGGTAGAGGAAAATGATATTTTCAGGTTTCTTTATTCAATTCCATATAATCTACGCAAACAGGCCATTTCATATTGCAGTTCATCTTTCACAATTTATTTTAAGAGTGGGTTCCTTGGAATTATACTCTATATAAATATGATGAATACACGTATTAGGGTGGATTCCACACATATCAGTGTATTTCCACATGAATTCACTAGAATGTTTGTGTAGGGTTTTGATTAATTGCTCGTTATGAAAATTCTCGTTTAGAATTGATATTTAGAGTTTTTCCTTGAAATTTTTCAACAAATAGGTTACTTATTATGATATTGATTTGACATAAGACATTGAACATGATTTTTTTTATAAAGTATCCATAATACAATTTTCTTGAAAATGTTTTTCCAAGATATGTTTATGATCAAAAGTATGCTTCCCCCATGATATTGAGTAGAATAAAAAATATTAATAAGATTGATGATTTGATTTTCCTCGATATCATTCTTTAGATTCATAACTTTGCCAATAGTTAAAATAGTTTGTACTAACTCCTTGTTATCATTTGTATCTTAAAATCATTGTGAAAATTCTGATTCAGTTAAGGCACAAGAAGATATAAATTAAATTTCTTAATTGAATGTCTATGTGCAATTTTTATGTCCCTTGATCTACAACTGATAAAATAATCAACTATAGCTAACCAAGGCCTCCATAATATTAATGGGTTCCCACCCAAGTTATATTTCGACTATAAAGCAGTGAAATCTAAAGGGTACTCCCATGAATCCAAGGAGACTCTTATATCATCTAATACACCTTCTCGTTTTATTGTTGATCTATCAACTAATTGTAAAAATGTAGGTGCATTATGGAGATTAGACAACCGTAATTCATCCATGATACCTTTTGTTATTACACTTAATTTTTATCTTAGTTCTATTAATGGGTTTTCAATTGTAATATTATTGATGTGAATTTTTACAATGGGATTACTAGAATCAACATGTTTTTGCATATAGAATTTACCCAACATATAGTCTACCAATTTACTAATAACTTGCAATGTTTGTGGGCCTTTCTTTTTCCTTTGTGTTTTCTTTATACACAATTCCCTTATTGCCTTAGCATAAATTGGAATGTATTGTATTGCTTGCAATAATGGAATTTTAATACAAACATTCTTTAATTCCTCTAATAAATCATATCATGTTTGAGTGATTTGATTTTCTAATGCCAACGTTTCTCGGAAAGGTGGAGTAATAGATTCCTATGTTTGACATATTAGAGATGAAGAAGTTTGATTTATGTTTGGCATATTACAGATGAAGAAGTTCGATTGATTGGACAGGTACTATCAGTGTTGTTTATTTGATTAGGAGTTTCCTCCTCTATAAGTTCTTCAACAATAATTGGTGCATCTTGGTGAAGTAATTTTTCTGATCTAATATGAATATCATTTATACCAAGAGAAGTAATCATATAAGTGGGAAAATTCTATAACTCAACATTGTAAGCAAGTTGAGATACTTTATTATTGGGGTTAGAAATGGGTTGTGCAGGTAGTTGGGTAGGTCTTGGAGGTTGATTTCATGGTAATTGAGGTTGCTAAGGTTATGCAATTTGTGGTCATGGTGGCTAACAGGAGTATGGTTGTTGGACTTGTGGGGGAAATTGGTTTTGTGTAGGATATTGGTTGTATTGTTGTTGAATAGTATAAGGAGGAGAAAACATGTTTCGATGGGAAGATACTCTCTAGCCTTGTTGCTAAGGTTGGTTTTGGACTTGCTGTAGTGTTCATTCTTGCCAAGGAATAAGAATGGTCCAATTTTGCTAGGGGTATTGTTGAGAAGAATAAGGATTAGATTGTTGAGAGGGATCTTGAGATATACGTGAAGTCCTTGGATGCCAAGGTATTTTTGGTGCAACAAACCACAACTGCTCTATAACTCCTTAAATCCCTTGGTAAGTTTCTTTGAGTTTCGGTAGAGATGGGAAGTGGGGATAATTTGGCTACAAATTAATTTAATTTTGGATTGAGGAATGCAAAGAGATATAGATTCCTTGACATATTTCCTAAGTAGTGAGAAAAATCTCAAGGAACAAAAGAAGGTAGTTATGTTCTTGTGTTATGATATTGTATATCGATATTGTTGATATCGAGTCGTACTATTCTAGGATACTCGTCTTTGAGTTTATATGTTGATTTATTGTGTTGTGAACAATTTATTAAGATGAGTATTATATTGTAGGAACTTTGTGAGAAGAAGTTTGTTGATTAGATTTGTCAAGAAGTTGTCTCCTTGCAGTTTGTTGTTTCTCTATTGTAGATAGAGAATGAAGGATTGAAAACTCAGTTGAGGATTGAATCATTTTTGTTCCAAACTGCTATCATTGAGGAATCTAGGAGGGTTTTTTTCCTAGAGAATACCATGGAAATTGTTATCCAAAACTTTTTAGATGATTTTAGGGACAAGGATGATCTTGTCAATGATCTATAGAAGGATGTTAAATCTCTCTCATTCAAAAAATGGTGTCTTGAAGGGGAAAATATACAACTTGAAGAGAAAAATTCCCAACTAACTGATGAAGTTTCCCATTGATCCCATTTACATACCTTTTTTATGAGCTTCGTGAATAATATTCTCTTGTTCAGAAAGATAACAACATATTGTTTGATGAATATCAGGTTTTGAAACAAGATCATGATGCCTTGTTGCTGTAGTTGACTAAGAAGGATGAGACTATTTAGGGCTTGCAGGAATTCCAATAGAACCTTGAGTTGATAGTCTATCAACTACATAACGCTGAGAAGAAGACTGTTGACATTGAGCTTCTAGGCATACCTATTACTTCTTCAACCCCTAATACCTTTTCTTATAGTCTAATTGTTTGTCAGAAAATTAATGGGATATACCGAAGGGGGAGTTGGGAAGAATGGACATGGTATTGTTGTTTCCATTACTGTGAGATGAAGTCACCTAGAAAAGGCCTTGGATATAATGCTGATATTGCTGCCCCATTTCCTAAATCCAGTTACATTGACTCCATGAAGGTGTTATTTGTTGCAAGTGTAGTTCAGACTAGTTTTTCTAGAAAAGAAACGTAATGTTGATTGTTGTGACAAGATTGGTGAGTTAGTTGTTCCTACCATACTATATTTTCAGAATGTTGTTGTTAATGACACTATTGTTGATATGCTAGGTTGTTCTACTCTTATCAGTGAACTAGACCCTTAACCTACATCCTACTGTCATCATAGAAATCAAAGACATTTTCCCATGAATTAGTATTCTTAGATAAATGGAATTTATGCTTTCATATCTTTGCAAAGAATATTTGAAATACATAATCATGAACAAGTACCACCTACCAAGACATATTATGGTTGGAATGATGAATGGTCATGGAATAATCTCAATAGATTCTTGAAGAATTCATAGAGATGTATGTCATCGATTGGGTCATACAATTTTCCTCTTTCTTTACATTGATTCATTTAGTATGGTCGACTAAGTTTCTACTAGATATGATAGTCGATTGGAGTTTTGACTGAGTGTTGGTTGACTGAGTTTTGACTCAGTTTTCGACTAATGTTTTGATTATTGTTTCTACTTCCAGATCGATCAATTGTGTTTAAGGGGGACAATACCACTACTTATAGTACCTGGATGGATTTTTTATGGTGTTTGATCAATGTTGATGGTGACAATGTTCAGACTTCTTTAGGAGGGTTTTGTACCGTTCTTGGTCATCTTGTAATCCACACAAATTAAGAGGGGGAGTGTTATGTAATTTTTTTTCCTCCAAGGTGAGTTTACGGGGGGTGTTTTTTGGATTCCTTGTAACCTCACCTTGTTGGATTAAGCAAGTTGCCCATTTGACCGTCCACATTTGGATTTTAGATCCACTCAATATAGACACTTAAAATGATGTCATCTCATGATTGTTTGGTTTGTTCGATGTCCAAACCAATTTATAGATGATACTTATGGATTGTTTTATCATTGTGGGATCTATGAAACCATTATTCTCCTATAGAGTGTGCTCTTTATGCTTTAGTGCAACTATATCTTTAGACACCACCTCTACTATCAAGAAAGCTTTTCTCTCTTCTTTTGTCACCTACCTACTCCAACAAAATGATCCCAACGATTGCTTGGGAAGTGTAGTATTAAATTAAAACTTGGCCAATACCATAAATAAATTGGATATCTACCTATTTCAATGTGTGTGTTTTGTATTGCGAGTAAAATTAATTTGACATAGAGAGTAGGTGGAAATATAATTGAAGGGGTTAGTCATGAATTTGGAATCGACAAATATGAGGCAATGAACTCACGAGCTGAGGTCGTGAAGAAAAAAAAAACCAAATTTATGAAAAGGTCAGAAAACCTAAAGCTGAGAGAAAACAGAAGGTACGTGTCAGGCCAACGAAGAAGGATGATTTAGCATATATGATAGCAGTAGTCATTACAAATAAAATTTCCATAGAAATGAATATGGATGCGTTATTTCATCAATGGCCAGTTTAAGAGACGAACCCTGATTGCTGCACGAAAATCCTCTAGGCTATTGCACGGATAATCCAATTAGGTTATTTGATTGAAACATAGATTCTTCAATCTTTTTCTTCTTTTTGGTTAATAGATTAGGGTATGTATATCAAGAAAGTCCATACTTCATAGACACTGTCAGTCATGATCAATGTACGAATTTTTAAAATAAATGTTTTGATATATAATATGTAAGGAAAAACATAATTGTATAAGTAAAACTTATTCTCAAAATTTTCAAATATGCAATAGGCCTTCTTATTACGAATGCATGCAAACTTTATGATCGCACTGTAAGAATTCATCTATATTCTGTTATTCTTACTTGAAAAATTTAAAAATCTAAAATTGTCAAGCTTTAGACATCCAATGATTAGTAATATATCAGTGGTATACTCTAAAAATTTTGCATGCTTATTATATTGCATATCTTAGCAACAAACATAAAAGTATTCAAACATAAATAAGAAAATTTCTCATAAAATTTGGTTTAAATTCATTAATATAAAAATTTCTCTCAATATTTGTTATGAGTGCTTTGAGTTTGCATTATATTTTTTTTATAATATAACTTTGTTAAATAGCTTTTCATATATAAGTATGAAATTATTTAATCTTTATTTGTAACAAAATAATAATTAGATTAGTTGATTTTTTTTCTCACATTTATATTAAAATCTAAATTTATTTTATTGTATGTAGATTTTTTTTTTGAATACATAAGATTTATCTTCAAATCTTGTGTATAAATTTCACTAAATAATTTTATTTAAGAATCAGGGGTGTAGACAAGTAAATTTCAAGTTCTATTCTCACCTTGATTTACTTGTGCTTCATTCTTGAGTCCCATGTTAAATTTAAATCCTTCATATCAATTGTTTCTTGTTAGGTTCTTATCATTCACGACTTCAAAGTATAAATACCAAAGACTAACTTGATAAAAATAAGGTGATGGAATCAAAGATAATAGGCTATGTACAACATCTATAAGGTGATGGAATCAAAGATAATAGGCTATGTACAACATCTATAAGAACATTAGTCTTGTTATAGTATAATTGCAAGAGTTATAGAAAACGCATCAGAATTGTCAATGGAATTTAGACACACCAATCCAAATATATTTTAAGCATGCAAAGATTAGTGATCAAAGTTTTTATATTTTTATAAAGTTTATTATGGACAAATATTCTTTTATTATTAATCTTTTATTTTTATTTTTATTTTAGTGAATCATTGAGATTTTGTTTTATACATATAAAAGGAAACGAGTATGTACAATGAAAAATGCATACATGAACTTTAATATATCAAGAAATGTTTTAAAAACCACCCATTTACTGGACCTCTCATACATTTTCCTTGTACAATGAAAAATGCATACATGAAATTTAATATACCAAGAAATGTTTTAAAAACCACCTATTTACTAGATCTCTCATACATTTTCCTTGAAGATTCTCTAGTAAAAATTGATTATGTCCAATAACAACATCTATTACAAATGGATCAAGCCATAAATTATCAAACTTACCATGATTTCCTCGCTCTTCCCTCCTTTTATCCCATTTTAGGACCAAATCATTAGGTAAAAGAAATCATTTTTTAGCTAATCTGTCAAATAAACACTTCATCCCTTGATAGGCCACTTGTTATCATTGACTTGTTCATGAGTCTTTTGTACTTGAATAATCTAATTTACATGATGTTTCATATAGTTGGGCTCTTCTAAAATATCTTGAAGGATATCTAAGATGAACATGAATAACAAAATCAACTATATAAACTAGTTGGAATGGGGATGTTCTTGTATATGTTTTAGTGTTGATTATGTCCTCCCATATTTCATATTTGAGCAAGGAATCACAACTATGTTTCTTTGATCCTACCATCTTTTTAATGATCTTTATTAGATTTTTATTAGTCGATTAAAGATAATATGTTGTTGAATAATAAAAATTAACCATCACAACCAAAGAAAATAATTTTTCATTGTCTGTAATAATTTTATTTGGACAACCAAATATTGAAAAAACATTTTCTTCAAGGAATTGCATTAACACTTTATCTGTGGCTTGTTTTACTAGAATGGATTTAGCCCATTTTGTAAAATACTCAGTTGTAGTTAATATCTAGTGATGTTGATGGCTTGATGGTGCTTTAATTGGTTTGAGTAGTAAAGGTGCCAATTTTTTATTTCAAGTAAATAATTGACATTCTAAACAAGTTTTAACTTTCTTATTATCTTGAGAAAATAAAAAAGACTAGTAAAACCCATTTCAACCCATTTCTTAAAATATTATGCAAAATGAAACTACAAGCATAATATCCACCACATACACCCCTCTCTCTATGATGCAAGTTAAGAGAATCTTTCTCATCTCTAGAATAGAAATATTTTCTAAAAAAGAATACCCCCAATAATACAATACTTCACCACCTTCAAAGATCGAGATTTTGATTTATTCAATTGGGATGGGAATTATAGATTTTGAAGGTAGTATATAATATCACTATACTAGTGTGACATTGAAAATCATGGATCAACTTCCAAAAGTGGTGGATTGGGTAGCAAGGATCATTTCGAAACTCATCTTTAGGGATTCTATTTAAAAATTAGTTTATTCCTTATATTTGGGATTAGATTTCACTAATAATTTAGAAAGACATTGACTTTTAATCAACTTAGTAGGATTATATCAAGATTGTATTCTTGAATTTTGACAATTCATTGTTCTCTTATTCCTTCAATATATTCTTGTGCAAAAACATATTTTACTATTGAAACAATGACATAAGTGATAATTTTAGACTGAAGAATATAATCATGAAATTTCTACTTTTCTATAGTATTATTATATTTCATTTCTACATATTTCAATGCTCGATTTAAAAACAATATGGTTTTTTAATGAACATCCTCATTTGTTTGTAATAAAAGAGTAGCAATAGTGTGTTCAGAAGAGAGAGGAAATACCAAAAAATCTCTATTATAATCTAGGCTTATCAAGATTGGGGATTTTATCAGAGCTCTATTGATTTGGATGAAAGAAGATTTATTTGAATAGGTCCATTTAACTTTATCCCTTTTCTTTAACCTGTTAGTAATATATTTTACAATTTCAACAAAATTAAGAATAAAATGCTTCAAGAAGTTAATTTCCTTAAGAAAAGATTGGATCTCTTGTTTGTGTCTAGAATAATTAATATCTTGAATAGCTTCAACACATTTTGGATTAATGGTTACACCTTATTTGGAGAAAACATGTCCAAGGAGATTTCCCTTAGTCATGGTGAAATGTTATTTCTTAGGGTTCAATGATAAACCATGCTTTCTACATTTGAGAAAAATTGATTTCACATGTTTGATATGTTCATCAAACTATGAATACATAGTCATATCATATAGATAAATTCCATTAATTTGATCCTTCTCTTTTAGAAAATAAATATTCATAACTCTTTGAAAGGTGATCCTACATTTATTAACTCAAATGGCATCTTGTCATACATACAATTTTCTTCAATTTGATTGTATCTGGAAAAAAAACCATCATAGAAATTCTTTGAGCCCTTATCACCTTCTGTAAAATATGATCCATCTTGGACGAGGGATAATTATCCTTCAAAGAGTCTTGATTAATATTCCTAAAATCCACACAAAGGCATATCTCACCATTTTTCTTATGAATGGGTACCAAATTGGCTACCCTACTTATGATCTTAGCATATAAATAATTTTAAATTTCTTTTTCAATCATAGGCACCAACACATTATTAACTTGTCTAATATTTTGACGAAAATGATTACCTACTTCCTTCAAAGGTATTTCATGTTGAATAATAGAGGTATCATATTTCTTTAAATATTCATGCTTTCAAGTAAAAACATGTATAAACTCCTTCAACAATTCAACATACCTATGTTTATTTTTTGATGAAATAGTCTATGACAATTTAACTATTCTAGTTTATTCATTATGCCAAAATTTATTTCTTCTACATTTTCAAGAAAAAGTTTCAAGCTAGGATTCAATGATGCATCATTCTAGTAAAAAATCAAGATTTCAAGCTAGGATTCAATGATGCATCCTTCTAGTCAAAAATATCTTCTAGGAGGATAATACCCCTAAGAATATAATTATTGTTTAGTTGCACAATATGATGATTTCTAATTTGTCTTTTTGCAATCTTTGCTAGATCATACACATCTCTAGGTGTTTCAACTTCATCTTCTCCACCAACTCAGTTGTCTTCATCCTCGTCAATATTGGTAGTAGAGAATTCATTAATCATTTCTAAAAACAATTTAATCTATTGATTATCTTCAAACACTTGTCAATTTTTTATATTATCAAGTATAGAAGGTTAATGGATAAATTCAATTTCATACCTCAAGTGAGATATGTTAGGTGGTTTGAAAAGAGTAATTGCCTTAGCGAGGGAATCATCCTAACTATGAAATTGAAATCCAAAATAAAATTTTATTCCATATCCCATACCTAATTCCATTAAGATCATAACTATGGATGTTTGATTTGACATTTAGTTTTTACTTAATTGATCACAAGCTAAGAATCACCAAAAAGAAATAATAAATTCAAATTTTTTATAAGGATTCATAGTCAACCACATTATTTGTCATATAAAAAATTAATTTATATGAAAATGATATGTTTTCTCTGATGGGATATATGAATAAAATCCCAGCATCCTTATTTCAATGAAGCACCATCGAAAACATCTTCCAAATAGCATTTTCATCAGAATGTGGATGCATTAACTCTTCATGTCGTACATCAAACCGATTTATTTAATATAAAATCAATAATACATAATTCCCGACATCATCATAGAGATTGTATACTCGAAGAATTTGGGTTTTTTTCCATCACTTACAATATACACAAATCACGCTTCACAATACAGTCATCGGATTTGGCCACCAAAGAATGGAATAGTAGAATAATATAAATCAAGTTGTGAATTTCCTCCCAATTTTGCGAGAATTCCATAACATACATGTACATATGCTACTATAATAATCGTCACCAAAATCCTATTTGGTATTTTGGTTAAGTTTAAAAATGGTAAAGAATTTTCATTTCCTGATGAAAAACTGATAGGATATTGTTTAAATACAATATATTTCCGTTAATTAAAGTCTAGTGTAAAATCCAATAATAATTAAATTAAAGAATTACAATGCTTCACTATAGTCACCTTTCATTATCTTCATGGTGGTCGATCGGGCTGAGCTAAAACTTCCCAAGTATGTTGAAGCTCTAATTGAATCCTTGTTGTTTTCAATGCTAGACTGTATAGCTGATTTAAGATACGTATTTGACCGTCAAGTCCAAAGAGAGTATGATGATACATAGGGTTAGTATGAGTCATTCGATTCAAATCAATCAACAAGAAAAATTCTAATTAAGGAAAGAACAAATAGTATTTTCTATTCCTTGGCAATGAAACCTAAATGGATGTTGTTCCTCAAGTTGTTCGAGGAGAAGAGAACAATTCTAAGGCACACTATGAAGGTATTTCACATCTTCCTACTTTAGAGTTTGGTGAAATAATCTACAAGCAAAATGGGTATTCCTCAATACTTAAAAGAAATTTAAAAAAAGGTAAAGAATTTTCAAATTTCATTCTAAATATTTTTACTTTAAATTTTAAAACAACATATAATTAATTATTCAAAGATATGAAACTTTGTTTCATTCTTATCATCACTATAAAATAAGTAAAAAAAAATTATAGTTTAAACCACATCATGTGTGAGCAATTATAAGTCAAAATACGTTTATGAAGAAACTATATTTCTTAAGAAATTAGTTACACATTCAAAAAAAAAAAAAACGTAATGTACAAAAAAACAATTATAGTAAATGTTTCATTTGAAATGATAATTAAGTGTTGTAATACTGAGGGGAGGGGAGGGGGGTGAATCAGTATGAGCACTTTAGACCACTTTTAACCACAAGATATATTCTTTCACTTTAACAACAATGTTGGGTAATTTATCATCAATGTATCATCTATGTTTGCATTCAATATATCATAAGTAACATCACATCGAAAACATCACATAAAATACATAGTACACCAATATTTAAGTGGAAAACAAAATGGGAGAAAACCACACAATGATTTCTTATATATATATCAAGAATTCATTCATACGAAGCACCGACTTCCAAATTCTCCAACTGCAACTAAAAGGAGGCTCCAACCCCCTATTCTCACTCTCCAACCTGAAGGAAGCTATGACTCCTTTGTAAAGACCCCTCTTACGTTACAAATAAAAGAGAAACAAAATGCAATTGTTTTTCTTTAGTACACGATGACCACTACAATTACAGCTAAACAACACATTTGACGACGAGCACCACATCCACAGAATAGGCAACAAACAAATACAACTCCATGCACTAGAACAAGAGAAACTGGGCGAAACATGCATAAATCAAGATAGGAATGACTCCTCGCTGGACACACAACATGACGATGCTTACCCGCTAAGGACAAAATCTCCCATCCCGAAACAAGGACTGCAATTGCTAGTAACTAGATCCTCTAAGGTGTGCAACGAAATGCATGAAGGCGTTTCGACCCAAACGATGAACAACAACACCTGCAACAGGAAGCACAGACTCTCGCTAAGTTGTTATTCGCCTCTACCCAATAGGGCGAGCCACGATCCCCTAGTCAAGGATCATGCCCTCCCAAGGCGATAGGTGCGGCGATAATCCCAGCGCAACCTAACCTATCTCGACCAGGGACTCCAAAAAAATCCAACGCGCTAGGGGCCAAATTAACTGACAAGAAGTCTACGCCTACGCCTATGCCTACGCCCACAAGCAACAGGTCGACAAGACAGAAGATGATGTTATTCAATAAAAAAAAACACACGATATTACACGTCTTTACCAATAAACAAAAACCATTATTAGTTAAGAAAGATTCCTAAGCGCTGAGGAGTGAACTATCATAAGGTTATCATTACCATAAATGTGACCCATCAAGTGAACAAATTGCACAAAAGTTAATTTATCACGAAAGTTATCAAAGGGTGAACTAAAATGCACTTAAATAAGTAATCACTTCACATTCAATGATCTATGATGCTTATTAAACATTCGACAATGCTAACTATATCATTGTTGTCTAAACTATTTATGTAGGTACACGATATTACTATTTAGTAAAACTAAATTAAATCACTATCTTGTGAATTCTCTTATCTTGGAATAGCAAGAAAAAATGAAACTTATATACTGGACCTAAACCCTTCAGCACAAATGGAACCAAATATTACTCACCTAACCACATATTGAAGGTAAGTGTAAATGTTGTGATTCTTCAATAAAGTACATCGCCGAAAAGTGGGGGTAAAGGCTGTCATTAATTATAAGTCATTGTCCTAAAAACAATATCTAGATTTAAACAATCAAAAGTGGCAGTCCCTTGAACAAATTAGATTTATCATGTAAAATCATTGTCATACGATAATGAATATAAAATCGTTCTTGTAAGAAGTAATATAAAATAGCTATTACTCGCTCTAGAAAATTGTTGTCATTACTGAGTGTAAAATCGTTGTCTAAAGATATTATAATAAAGGCTGTCCCTAGGTATAAATAACAAGGCAGAGTCACATAAAGATACGACAGAGGTAAGTCTGTGATAACGCAGATTTAAACACATCATAATGCAAAGTGATACAAAGGAAATATCGTTGGTTCTAACATGTGATAACACAGACTTACTAGAATAGATCGTAACCCCAAAGACGCTACCATTGCATCGTGGATATGCCAAGGAAGTAGCCGGGTAAAGGGGTATTGTGGCATCTCAATTTCGCACCGTCATCTTAGTGATATGGGTAAACCACAGTGATATAAAATCCGTGATACAAAAGCAGAGATGTAAAGTCAAATCGCAGGGGTAATACTGGGCAGGATGCCAAAATTGTGGAGCCGAATGGTGCTTACTGCCAATGGAAACGTGGGTTAAAAATTGTGCTTAAGACATTTAAAATCATGGATCAGAAATCGGGAGAGATGTCAAAATCGTGACCAGAAATGTTGTCTGCCAATCATTTCATTTTTGTGGGTGTCATTCAAAATGTCGAGTCTTAATAATGGGATTTGCTAAAATTTAGCCTTCCGAATTCGTTGAGTAAACCTAAGATATTGCATTCAATCATAGTAAATAAAATGTTACCAAATACAAAGATGAAGCCAACACATATATACAACAATCGCAGTCACACTAGAAGGTATTAATTCATTGTAAGTCTAGGTGTAATAATGGTTAAATTCATTGACTAAGATGGTATAAATAAAGGGTAATTTTGCTGGGAAAAATCGCCATCAATATTTAATGGAAACACATAGTACATTCTCCATTAGCCATCAACTATTATTTAAAACACCGAGTGCATTATCCATCAACTAAATTAAAAAACAGAGTGCATTCGCCAACAATTGCATTAAAACACAGAGTACATTCTCTAGCAATTACATTAAAACACAGAGTAATTATGGGTTCACACGTATTTGCTGAAGGGTATGTCTGATGCCTATCACTGGGTGATGTCACTAACTTCCACGGGTTCTAAATAACACAATCCTAGTACTTTAAAAACTGTCAATCGAGTCAAATTAAAGTGCAGAGGTAAAATCGCAGGCCATAGGTGCGAAAACGTAAGGTAAAATGTTCACAGTAAAGGCAGACCAGATGTATAAAAAAACAACACAGTAAATTTTCCGGGAAAGGCATTAAAAATGAAGACGACATTCATTTAAAAACAGGGAGATCATTTCATTAAAATGCAGAGATACTTTCATCAAATGCAGAGGGTAATAAGCGGATCGCGGAAGGAAGGATAACAATCACAGAAGTACTCATTCACAAAAGGAGCAAGGCAATCCATCAATCAGGAACTATCCACAAGGGTAGACAACTAGGAAAACATCCTTCACTCATCATCCATGCACGGAAAAGAAGGGCATTAGAATATATAGGTAGATGTGCACCGAAGTGTTGATCATCGATTCGGCTCCTGGTCGACTGCTCAGGCGTGGATTGGCGAACTAGGGATGAGGACGAAGACCAGGCATAAACTCTTCATAAAAATCAATTTAAAACCAACACAATAGTCACAACATCAAGGATCAAATGCCAAGGGAATGAAGTCAAGCAGTGAGCTTAAGGCTACGGGAATTTAAGTTCTCGATTAAACTGCTAAGTCAAACACCTTCTTTACACAGTTAAAAAAAATACAGAAATGAAAGCGTAAGGTCTATAATACTCTATCATGCAGAATCAAAGTAAGCGTACCGTAAACCAAGTCATTTGCTCTGATTCGTTGTCCCATGCGCTCTGTGCATCTCCCTCTTTCCGATCGATGACACTTCACCGATACCTCCCAACCAATGCTAGGGGTACTCTTCTTCCCCCTTAGCCCCGCGAGCCGCAAAGGGGCCACGCACACTGAACCAGAGATTAGCTAGCTCCCATCTCGCCTCGCAAGGCTGAGCTACCACTCCTCACCGAGCTGGGAATCCCAACTCCCATAAGCTAAGTCAGTCAAGTCTAAAATTTTGCAGCGTAATGTTATGCATAACAGAGGAGATCCATCATCCTTCTCCTCCCTCCTTTATATAGAGTTTCTAAGTCATTTACTTTCCCAAATTTCCATTTAATTTACTGTTCAATAATTTAATTCCCTGTACATGTGTCAACCATCCCCTTCATTGCACCATAAATTAATTTCATTAATTAATTGATTACTCCTATTTCCCTCAGCCACCTAGAAACATTCCTAGAATCGCTCCTAGGTGTTCCCATATTCCTTTACACATTTTAATGACATACCCCCTTACTAATTTATTAGCTGAGTTCAATTTAGAAAGTTCTTAAATGCAAGATACCTTAATAGGTTAGTCATTCTGCTTTTCCCCTTATGTTTCCCTTTCTCTTTATGTTTCCCCCTTTTTCCTTAGTTTCCAAATTATTTTAAATTTCACTTTTTCCCTTTTCAATTAAAACTCAAATTGGCAAGTGTAGAAAATTATCTTTTTCCCCTTTCTCTTTTTAATTAATAAATTTTTAATTAGCATATATAACAAAACAATTATTTCCCCTTTTTCCCCCTTTTTAAATTTTATCCCCCAAAAGATTTTTATAAATTAATTGAATTGCTTACCCCCCTCTTGTCACATGATTAATGATTATTATTATTATTATTTATTTATTTTTATTTTTATTTTTATATAAATATATATTTTTTATCACAAGTATTTATTTTCCTAAGCTGGGCAACAGTTTATTAGGGAAATTGTTTTAAATCTTTCTCATCACCTCATTCATTCTAAGGCCATCTAGGTTTATTCATTTATTAATTAAAAATGTGACGTGCCCTTCAGGATGCTCTAGGTGCTCCAAGGGTGCCACTCGCCTCCTTTTGTTTCGCTTGTGCGACATTCCCTTCAGGACGCACTACGTGCTCCAAGGGTGCCACTCGCCTCATCTCATTTTTCTTGAGCGATGTGCCCTTTAGGACGCATCACGTGCTCCAAGAGTGCCACTTGCCTCTTGAATGACTTGGTAGACATAAAAAACCCTTGGAGTCAATACTCTGTCAGGTGATCTTGTGGGAGACTAAGGGCCTCTAAGGAATAAGGCCCCTGCCTTATTTCACGCCCCTTAGAATCATCGTGAGTGACTGTCACAGTCTTCCCTCACGACATTGTGGGTCTTCTCGAACTAGGTAGTCGTTAACCTATAGTTCAAGCCACGGTGGGAGTGCTAGTAGGCTGTGGCAAGGATGTTTTCCACACCTCTCCCTCAATGTTTCTAGTTATCGTGCATGACCCCTCTACTCCACATGTGAGTCTGGTTGGCAAGCTATCGTCAGCCTCCATCATCAACAAATCATGTCAGAAATAATATCCATAATCATATCATCTAATCAGATGCACAAATTTCATATATACAACAATCAAACCCCAATAGTCCACTCCTCGACTTGATCCAAAGTCCAAGGGGCTTCATTGATGCCTCTTCATCCTTGAGGTCCAAAATCCTACACATTTAAGAAAATCGAGTCAATATCACCTGCCTATGTCAATACAAAAAAATAACATGTCATCAATCCATAACGCCTCATAATCATAATCAAATGCCCAATAGTATAATAATCCAGATCACTTGCAAGCAAGTGTCCTCAAAGAATAAATTCACTCAGTGCGCGCAAGAGCGAGATGTTACATACACCCCTTCTTGGTCTAAACTTTGTCCCAAAGTTTCACAATATATAAGTGCTGAAATAATGGGTATCACAGTATCATAAGTCTATCTATCAAACAAAAATGGAAACTGTTGGCACATATCATATGCATCCTCCTAGGTCGTCGAGTGAGGACTATAGTGGTCCCACTGGACCTTGGCCTCATCTACTATTTGATGCCATAGTTTTCGAATGCGATGATCCAAGATGCAGATCAGCTCAACCATGAGCGCACCCTCATCCGAAACCCACAAGGTGCTCAAGTCAAACATGTGTAGAATCACTAATCATAATGTTTCAAACAAAGATGTGAAAGACATTGTGCATACGCCTCAGGAATCAGGAAAGGCTAGTCATTGGGCCACGAGCCTCTCTTTTCCACAATCTTGTAGGATCCCACAAACCTAGGAGACATTTTATCCCCTTTTCCAAACTTGATCAAACTCTTATGTTGTTTCAGCTGCAAAAATACTCGATCCCCACATCGTAACTATGATCGACACGACACGCAATGACATAACTCTTCTGTCGATCCTGCACTTCCTTGATCCTTTGTATTATAGTTTTCATTTAATCTTCCATTTCTTGGATCACTTCCGGTCCCACCAGGACCCTATCCTCAAGCTTATCCCAACTCAAAGGTGTCTGACACGGTCGCCCATAAAGAAACTCGAATGGAGCCATCTTAATGGTGCTTTGGTAATTGTTGTTATAAGAAAATTCTACGAGTGGCAAGAATTCTTCCCAACACTTCTGTTGTTCCATCATGTACATGTGCAACATGTATTCCAAGATCTATTTCATTCGTTTGTTTGCTTGTCGGTATCTGGGTGATACATAGTACTACAGTTAAGTTGGGTTCCCAAGGCCTCTTGGAAACTAGTCCAAAATCATCCAGTAAACACATATCCTCGATCATATATAATCCTCTTAGGTATGCCATGCAACCTCACAATCTCACTGATGAAAACTCTAGCTATATTAGGTGCCTAATACATCGTATGCACAGGAATAAATGAGCACTCTTCATCAGAGTGTCTACTACCAAAAAAATTGAGTCGTGTCTCCTCACCGTCAGTGGAAATCCAACAATGAAATCCATCGAAATAACCTCCCATTTCGATTCTGGAATAGCGTGTGGCTGTAGTAATCCTATTGGATTTCTATGTTCATCCTTTACCTACTTATATTCTAGACATATGGCCACATAGCTGATGATGTCCGCCTTCATTCTCTTCCAAAAGAATAAGGGTTTAAGGTTCGCCCTCATCTTCGTGACTCTTGGGTGGACCATGTACACTGATCTATGAGCCTTGTTTAGGATCAAACGCTTCAACTCGTCATTTGGTGGTACGTAAATCCCATTTTTAAACCTCAATAATCCATCATCGTCAAACGTAAATCCTTCAAATATTGGTACCATCATTGTGTTTTGTCCGATAAAATCCTCGACCTCTTTGTACCAGTCATCGTCGCACTGTAAAGATAGAATATTTTCATGTAGATTTGTCTGAAGAGGAAACACCGACAATATGTGTGGTCTTCGAATCAATGCATCTGCCACTCGGTTCATTGTTCCTTTTATGTAAGAAATATTGAAGTCGTACTCGCTAAGAAATTCCAACCAACGTTGTTGTCACGCGTTCAAGTCACTTTGCACAAATATGTGTTGTAGTCCAAAACGGTTTGTTTTTAGTTCAAATTTTCATCCAACAAGGTAGTATCTCAAAACCTACAAGGAATAGAAAATTGCTAACAACTCCAAATCATGCGTCGCATAGTTCTCCTCATGCCTTCTTAGTTTCCTCAAGATGTAAGCGATCACTCGACCGTATTCCATGAAGACTCTGCCTAAACCTTCCTTGGATGTGTTAGTGCATACCAAGAAGTCCACATCCATGTCAGGGACCTTTAATATCAATGCTATTGTCAACATATCTTTGAGCCTCCGAAATTATTCCGCACATTTCTCAGTCCAAACAAACTTCTTGTTCTTCTTCTGCAATTCCATGATTGGATTTGCTATCTTCGAAAATCCCTCGATGAACCGTCGATAGTATCCTGCTAAACCTATTAAGCCCTAATATTGGCTCATTACCCCTTAATTAGGGCATATTACATTAGTAATGTTATTTTATTTATGTCGGTTTTATTCCATTAGTTGTAATTATACCTCCTAGTCTCTTATATATACCAAGGAGACATTTTCATTTGGAATCATCTTAGAATTGTACATTTATGTGGGCATAAGGAGGTTTCCCCCTAGAAGAGGCTTATTATCTAATTTTATCTCTTTTTCAAGGCATTGAGTACTTATTCTGAGGTTTTTCTATGCTATATTGATATTTGGTTATTAACATATGGTATCATAGCTCAAGGTCTTGGGGTTTCGATGCTACATCTGAGACACCTTGGAATTTTTTCTATAACTTTTTTTCTACAAAGAATCAAAAGGACTGACTTGGAGGATATTTAGTATATGGATTAAGGTACATTGGGTTAACATTTTATCTCCTGAGGCCTTATAATTTCAGAGATACAACCTGTGAAAGATAGGGTTCTAGAATCATCCTGAACTTAGTCATTGCATAATTTTTGCTATAAAATGTTTTATGTAATGTGCCAGACCCTAAAATCCTGATGATATTCATGGAAATTAGTAAGGTATCTGTGGTAAAACTTTCAGCTTTTGGGTCATCTTACATTTGTAGATACACCCCGTGGAAGATAGGGTATCTAACTAGTCCTATTGACTAGTCTCAAGAAGGTTTTCCAGGTAAAACAATTGTAACTTATTCCTATATTATCCAAATTAAGTGAGACTGGTTGCATTAGATATTGGATAGTCTGTAGTATTTTTGGTACAATTTTCAAAATTTTATATCAATTATTTTGTGTGGGGCACGCTATACAAGTGATATCTCCCGGAAAGGCAAAAAATAAGCAAGTTGTGGGGAAGTTACCCTAAATTCCACTTGGTACATCCAATTTTCATCAGACCTGTGGAATTGTAGAGAATAAATATCAAAGAACTACAAAAAATAAAGTTTCATACCTAGAAGGGCCGAAACTTTAGAGATACAACAAAAGAAATATTGTCTAGCAGAACCACCTCAAAATCAAGGTTCAAAAGTGATACTTGGCCAACATGTTGATACTAAGAGGGGGGTGAATCAGTATCCAGTACAATTTAAAACCTTTTTCAACTTATACTTAAACCATTCAATTATATCCAATGAGCAATGAACAATATTATAAGAGTTACACCAATACACCACAATACACCATGCACAATATATGAGAAATAATCAATAGTTTTTGTTCA
>ML792839.1:111917-122262 GCA_009831015.1 Picea engelmannii
CAAGGCCTTGGCCCTTTATCAGTTTTGTGGGCTTAATCTCTATGTCATATTCTAGAATAACTGCAATCCATTTTCCCCTTCTTCCATCAGGGTTGTCTTGTGTCAAGATATCTTTTACTACCGCATTTGGAACATAAGCTATGGTGTGGGAATGGAGAATATAGACCTTGAAGTCTTTTATGGCCTTTACCAAAGCAAAATCTTGCTTCTCCATGATATTGTAATTCAATCCAGCTTCTCTTAGAGATTTGCTGAAAAAAGCTATGGGTTGTTCATAACCTTCGCTGTTCTTCTGCAGTAATACCACTGCTATAGTATGTTCAGAGGTGAAAGAAAAAAGATAGAAATATTTAGTGAAATCGGGGCTAATCAACACTGGGGCTTCAGTGAGTGCTCGTTTGACTTGTTCAAAGGATTGTCTGGACTCAGAGTCCCATTTTATTTTTGTGTCCTTTTTTAGCATGTTTTTGATGTTTCGGAGGAGCTCGGCCAGATTAGGAATGAATCTCCGAAGAAAGTTAATTTGTCCTATAAAAGACTGTAGTTCTTTGAGGTTTCTTGGGTGTTCTAACTTTAGTATGGCTTTGATTCTGCTGGGGTCAATTCTGATTCCCTCTTTAGAGATGATGTGTCCCAACAGTTTGCCTTCTTCTAACCCAAAAAGACACTTCTTGGGATTTAAAGAAATCCCAAACCTTCTACACTTTTCGAAAACTCGTCTAAGGTGCCGCAGGTGTTCATCATCAGATTGGGAAAATACAGTCACATCATCTATATAAACGACAATAAACTTACCTGATTCTTCAACGAATGCGATATCCATTGCCCTCTGGAACGTGGCTCATGTGTTCATCAAACCAAAAGGCATCTTCACATACATGAAAGTGCCCCATGGTGTGGTGAAAGCGGTTTTTTCTTGGTCATCTGGGTGAACTAGGACCTGGTTGTAACCCGAGAAACCATCTAGCAGAGAAATTCTACTGGACCCGACCACCCTTTGCAGGAGGTGATCCATTTTAGGCAAGGGGTAATTATCCTTCACGGATGCTTTGTTCATATTTCGAAAATCTATGCAGAGTCTGATTTCCCCAGTTTTCTTACGTGTAGGGACTAAATTAGAAACCCATTTAGAAAAAAGTAGTGGGACTATGATCTTGGCATCGTACATTTTCTTAATCTCTTTTTCTATCAGGGGAAGTAACTTGGGATTTATCCTCCTAAGTTTCTGCCTAAATGGTTTCTGGTCTTCCTTTATGGGAATCCTGTGTTGTATGATGCTGGTATGATGCTGGTATCCTAGGATTCTCTTCAGTTCCTATATTGCAGTCCTCTACCTCTTGCCCATGGGCTTCTATTTTTGGTTTCTTAGCTACATCGTCATTGTCAAACAGATCTTCTAAAGGGACAAGCCCTGTAGGTAAAACATTGCTTTTCAATTGTAAAACATCGACATCCATTTCGTCATCTCCTAACTCTCCTGAATATATTGTATCTTCTTTATCTACCGTATTTACAGTATTCACACTATCTATTTCAACATCAGAATTATTTACATTCTCGTTTTCATTTTCTAAATCTATGTTTGTACATTCAAAATCGTTCTTGCATTGCAGAAAGTCCTCTATCTTATCGCCATTTCCAAACACCTGCCAGTACCTGATATTATCGGGGACCGTCGGTCTGCATTTCACCTCAATAGTGTATGGGCGAGTTTGGCAGAAAGGAATCTTGCTGGAGGCTGCTGACGTAGCCAATCCGTCAGCCAGAATATTCTGTCCTCTCGGCATTACCTGCAAATCAACCTCGTTCAAACACTTCAAAGCATCGAGAACAACATTCCTGTAGGCTCTAAGGCGAGGGTATTTAGCGGCATACTCGCCTTTAATTTATTTGATTATTAATTCAAAGTCACCCCTTACCATTATTTGCTTAGCACCAACTTTTTTCAACACCTTCAGACCGAGCATTAAAGCTTCGTACTCGGCGATGTTGTTAGTGCATTGGAAATTTAATTTATAGGAATGATTTTCTGAATACCTGTTTCGATGGTTGTGCAACCAGACTCCAGCTCCTGCTCCTTCTTTACTCACAGCTCCATCAAAATACATACTCCAGAAATCGGCAGGGAACTCTTCGGTTATCATGTTTTTCATCTTAGTTGCCTCACCATTTTCTGGGCCTTCATCTTGGCCAGATACATCTTCCACCAGCTGAATATCTGGCTCTTCAGTATCACCATCATTGTAAAAGATGAATGAATCTAAATCAGAATGAGTAGAGTAAAGGGGGTAATTGTGAGGTTTCTCTTGACTGCTGACCATATACTTCATCAGTGTTTCTCTGTATAACCTCCTCTGTTGTCCAAACACTGGGATAGTGGCGTAAGACATATCCAGCTGCAGGGTTCCTTTAAACTTAGCTCCCCAAGACCGAGATAGCAACATACCATATTTTGGCGGAATGTCTGCAACCACCACGTCCATTACCATGCTTTTCGAAGGGATCTGAACCAGGGCGATGCACAAATCTTTAATCAAACCAATACATTTGACTTTGCTGGAGTCAAACGAGTGTAGATCTTTATAAGGCCTAGTGACCTCCAATCCCAGTTTTTCCATTACTGCTTTAGGCATCATATTGTGTGAGGCACTTGAATCCAACATGGTGTTATGTAATATCAAGTCGTGTATGTTCAAACTGATGTAAAAGGGGGCTACGTCACCAGTATCATCTCGACCATTTACTTCAGGTCCGAAAATGAGTTCGGGATGATCGTTAGTAAGGTTCACAGTGTCTGAATGAGTCACCGATCCAATAGTCAAGGCCTTGGTGCCTATGTCAGGTTCAATGGCTAATGCTTTTAGTACCTGTGAACGATAACCGCCTCTGTTCATCAACTCTGTAAGTGGGATAGGAATTTTTATTTTGGCCAATTCCCCCTCCAGGCTGAAAGGTGCGGGAGCTCGGGCCTAACTCATTGATTCTGAATGGTCCACAATAGTCTTCCGCTCAGAAGTATCGGTTGGATTAATAGGTGAAACTTTGGGATGTGATGGTCTTTTCAGAAGGGTGATGTTTTTCTTCACGGGGGTGTTGGATTTACTTTTCTCAGAAGCCTTCTCAGCAGTAGTCTTCTCAGGAGTTTTCTCTGTCTCAGCCACCTTCTGCGTTTCGGCCGTCTTTTTCGAGGAATTTCCTTCTGTCTTCTTACTTCGCAGATTGTATTGATGGTGCACCTCTAAAATAGCATTTTCAAAGGCTTGTTTTCCGCATCTTCGGCTTCCTCACTTACCTTATTTTGATTTAGAAGATAGAGTTCCTGCTCTTCTTGGGTGAGGAAAATGGCCTCATTATCATGAATTCCCATGAGGTTAATGTGAGTGTCTTCCAATTCTTCAACCACCTCTCCCCCTTCATCAGCATAGTTTTCCTATAGAGGAGGTCTGATCGACTGATCTGGGCCTCTCGGCTCTCTTTGATCTCTCGGATCTCTTTGTCTAATCTGAGGAGTGTTTCTCCTGAAATTGGGGTTCTGAATCTGGGGAGCAGGTGCATTGTCCCTTGGAGGGTTTCTGTCGGATAAATTCATTCTTTCCTTCATAAATTCCACCGTTCAAGTCAAAGAATCTAGCTTGGAATCTGTGGTCGACGTGGAAGGTTCTTCTTTGATCATGACTCTCCTTTCTGTCCTTTGATGATCCCTTTTCGCCAACAGATTAGCCTCCACACTAATAGCACTTTTTTGCATGTCTTCAAGGGTGGTAGCATTTCTTTCTCTTAATTGGTAAGACATGTCAGCATCGAATCCATCAGGGAATTTAATCAATGCCAAACCCAGGGGAGTTTTGATTTCAGTTGGGATTGCATTATACAAGTTGTTAAAACGGGTGCAATAATCTTGGATCGTCTCACCTTGATTTCTTTTTATGTTCTCGTATTCTGACAGTATTTGAAGAGGGTTTTTATTTACCTCCCATCTGTCAAGAAAACTTCTTTGGAACACAATAAGGTCAGGAACTGAGGCAGCAGGTAAAGCTTTGAACCATTTCTTGACGTCTCCTGTCAGACTCTGGGCGAACAGTCTCATTTGAACGTCAACTTCGTCAACTTCTTGCAAATCAAAGTAGTCGTTCATTTTATCCACATGTTGTTGTGCGTTTAATGTTATGGTTGCATCGAACTACGGAAGTCTAGTCTGGTAGTCTTGGGGCATGGCATGTAGCAGTGCGGCCAACACCAAAGGGGAATACCGATCTGCCATGATGGGCGGAGGAGGTGGGACGACGACCTGGATGGTAGGAGAGGTAGCGACTGAAGATGAGGACGAGGAAGGAATGGGCGGTGCTGAGACAGTGATTTGAAGTTTAGTCGTAGGAGACAAGACCTCGGGGGTTCGACGTTGCAACACAGTTGGGTCAAAGACGAGCTTAGACACAAAGGTTTCAGACCGTGTTCTAACAAGGTTTCGTTGCGGAAAAGGATCAAGATCAATGTTTTGAAAGGTAGCTGGTTCTCCGGAAAAGGAAGGAGACATATGATGGGGCGTATAACTCACTGAGCTGGTAGCTAAGGTCTTTCGCCTGAGCAACTGTTCAGGATTATCTATCGCTGTAGAGGGTTCTGGGTCTGGATGAGATCGAGTGTGAACCTTCTTGGAAGCCAGAGCTCTTTTTGGTTTTTATATATATATCTTTTTTATTTTAGGAGTCTGAAAATAATATATACAAAGTAGATCAACCTCTAAACATTACTTTTTTCTCAGAATCAAACGTTCTTTTTAGGGGAAAGAAAACGTGAGATTGTCAGTTTTAGTTGTTCCCCAGTGGAGTCGCCATTTATGTTAGCACTTGGTAAATTTCCTAGAGGTTGAAATAAAGAAGAAATCTACAAAGGTAACCTTAACCAACCACTTTTAAAGCTGGGATCTAGCCCTTCCAGCTTCAGAGAGGGATCTCTCTATTTGATTTAGCTTTGTTTTTAATTTCAGATATTAGGCTAGGTAAAGAAAATGTAGGTTTTGTTGTAAAAGAGTTTTTTGAAGTTGGTTGAGACGGTCTACACATCCATTGGGCTATGGGGTCTGTATTCTATCAGATATTAGATACAACCAGAAATGCCAAAGAAAACCTTCACAGGGCGAGATAATACACTCACTGGATCTTTAGTAATTTAAATTGATGGATGGAAGAACAGATGAGGAAAATAAATTCAACTAACAAGCAGTTAAGAATTTCTTAATTGAAGATATTAGAATATAAACATTTAAATCTTTAGAATCAGAAACAGGGTATCAAAGATAAATCCTGCAACATAACACTATTCATAAATATTAGATTCAGAAAACAAAATGATTACAGAGAAAGAAAAACATTTAACTTAGACAATCAACATCACCAGTGAACATACACAAGAATCCTGTAAAAGTGCCTCTTCTTTATTAATGGCAGATCTCTTCAAAAATAGTACAGTTTGATAGCAATAGGGTGTGCGAATCAACAACCCTCAATACTTCGAGAGTTGAAGTATTTCTAATTTCAAATTACAATCGTTCCTGTCATAACTGATCAGGACGTGCTCATTCTATTTTTAGTCTAACTACTTTAACTAATCAAAAACTGTTTGATGACTCAATACAACTGGATGCGGAAATTTCTGGGGTAGGCCATTGGTGAGGTGCCTTCGCAACCTCTTCTGACTGGACAGGGGACTGGATTGTGGCAGCTCATCTGCTAATCTAGTAGATCACATAGCTCTTCCCATCTGAGATGACCTGGCACTGTGACTTTAAGCAATCTCCGATACACTTCATCCATGTCTGTATATTTAGCAAATGTAGGCTTGATGGTGAATATGTGTTTAATCTCATGTTGGATACTAATATCCAACTGCAGGGCATCCATGAAAGCTTTTCCTTTGATGCTTCCCTATATCCCTGCAAACTTGGAACTATCCTTAGACACTTCAGTCAGCCTTTTCTTGTAGTCAGGGAGTGTCATTAATTTGTCATTAGTGAACTTCAGGCCAGGTAGGCCCTTCTTTTGGAGAACATCTATCTTATTGAAAAACTTCTATACTCCTTGATCCATGACTTGAATCTTCTGCTCAAGCTGAAGCATGAGACCTCTTTTGGTTAGAACCGTTTTTACCTCAAGTATAGTTTTTGTCCTGTCCTCGATTTTTAGTTCTTCAAGTTCCTCTCTGGTCTTGGAATTCAAGAACTTGATGATTTCATTTTCTTGTGCTGGCATGTCTCCCAGCTCCATTCTGATTTTCTCAACAGCCTGTTTTCTCCTCTCGAGCAACTCATTTTTTTCAAACATGATTTGAACCATTGGCCAGATTTCATTTATGGACTTGGAAATATCTGTCTACACAATCCCTTTGACGTTAGCCAAAGTCTTCCCTGCCATTTTCTTCTTTTGGAGCTGCTGTAACTCCTTCCTGATTTGCTCATTCACCTTCTTTTCTTTGGATAGGCTTGTCTGGAAAGATGTCTTGAGCTCTTGGAGGCTCTCCACTTCTTTCTTCAGCCTGCTGATTTTTGACTCTTGCAGGTTCATCCTCTCCATGGACTTGGCAAGGTCTATTGTTCCTTCTGGTAGTGGCACTGATGTGGCAGACGGAATGGATGTCACTGTTGTTGTGCTCAAACCTGCAATTGGGATAGCAGTCAATGGAATGCCTTCCATTGGCTTCCCCGACTCTTTATCCTTTAGCAGTCTATCCATCTCATCCTCCATCTCTTTTAGCTGAGCATTCTGCTCCATGAGTAACTTTAACATCTCATCCTTTTCACCTTCCTTTTCTGCTATCTCCTTGGCCTGTGAGTCCTCTGTGGGCGGGAGCTTCAACTGTTTTCTTAAGGACGCGATGCCAACATTTTTATTTTTTATCATCTCTTCCGCAGCCTTGACTTTCACAGGGTCGTAACCAATTTTGAGGACCAGCTCCTCCAGCGTCTTGATTCTGTTGTCTTTAGCGAAAGAGGATATTTTCTCCATCTTGAGTTGGGTCTGAGCATTGTTCAAAGACACTTGTAACTTTGCTGCAGAAGCTGAAGCGTGGGACAATGTGTGGAAAACCATCTCCCCTGTTTGTTTATGCAGATCCATTTGATCTGCTAGATGCACATCTTTCGCTTGGAACTCGAAAGTGGCCCTCTTGTAATCTGAAATAACCTTGGGATCCGGTACCTGTGCTTGGAGGTAGGCCATGTGCATCCTACCCTTTTCAGTGTCAAAGGATGACAAAAGCCTATGCTGAGCTGTAGATGACTGCTTCCAGAACTGGGCATAAGTGCTGCTAGTGAGGGTCTGGTTCTTCTTCTTGATTAATTCATATTTCTCGAAAATGACCAACTTGGGCCCAATTTTGCTTGGCGGAGTATCCAGGGGAGAATCTGTGGATTTCTTCGATATTGTTGTTGTGATTGCTTTAAGTTGGCTCGAATCGAAAGGTAGAGTGACTGGCTTGACCCCTATGGTAGTTACTGTGGTAGTCGGGACTTCTTGTTCTATTGTCGTGCCAGGCGTTGAAACTGTCTTTGGCCTTTTGGTGTGCATATTGAACTCCTCTGATGACACCTCTGTTACAGGAGGAGACGACTCCTGTCGGGGCCTCTTCTCCTTGGGGACCTGGGGTGTGGTAGTGGGTGGCACACTCGTTGAGGGCACCTACTATTCCACTCCAACTTGTTGTTCCACGTCCATCAAAGTACCAGGCATCCAAACTATTTGATTTGCAAATTTATCGATCTCTGGCTTGGACTCATGCGTATATGGGACATTCTTATTTTTCACTCTCATCTCAGAAATGATCCCACATGGATCATAGTGCCAGGTGAAACTTGTAAAGAATTCCATCTCCTTTAACATTCTGTCTTCTTCCTCCTCTGCGCCTCGACTATTGCAGATAAAAGAACCAATCTGCCCCTTGATCCGCAATTGCTGCTTCTTCTTCAGGGAAACAAAGTGAATATCATCAGAAGTCATTATCTGCCTAATATATTCTAATGCAAAAATCCTTATAGGTACATATTTTGGCAGCTTGTAGGGTGCCAATTCGCACCCGTAAACTCGGATCTCGGTGGGATTCTGATACAAGTACCAGTCTCCTGTCTTTGCGTCTTCCGAGAGATGTAGAATTCTCTGGACCTCTTCATTTATTCGTGGCTCAGGCCTGCCGCCCAGCATGCCTACCACTGTGTGGTAAAACTGATCAATGAAAGCTTTGAAGTCGTATTCCGCAGAGTTATGCTTCAGGAGAGAAGTCCATGGTGTGACTGGCTGGGGCCTTCCATCTGCATCCATCTTCTGCATGGAGAAACTGAATTTGTCGGCTTGAAAGTAAACGAACATGTACGCTAGTATGGAAGAATATCTTAACATCCCCTCTGTGCCGAAATTCACGAATTGTTCATGAATGTTATCGGCCAAGAAGGTGTTGTAGTCGAACTGCATAGTGGGTTGTTCATCGTTTGAGAAAATGGACAGAAAACCCAGGATGGGCTCATCTACCCATTGATCAGAATAGTAACCAAGCAGGGCACACAGGGAAGAAATGATTTGATTTCCTTTGGTGGAGAACATGGAAGAAGGGTATTGGGGATTGGTGGAAGGGAGTGGAGCGGAAGTGGGGAGGAAAAGCTCAAATATCTGAGCTCTCTGAGGGAAAGTCATTTTTTGATATAACTCAGTGAGGATTTCTAAATTAAATGGGGACGCAGATTCAACACGAAGTATTTGAATCATATGGCCAATATCCTCGGGGGTGATGAAAAAGAGGACGTCTCCAAACGAAGAAACGATGGCTTTCTGGTCAGGGACATAATGGGCTTGGCCTTTGAGGGAGAATTCTGGGAAATGATGAATCTGGGGAAAGAGATACAGGGGCAAATTGGACTCCCAGAGTCCAATTTCGTCGCTCTAGTCCAGGAACACCTCCCGGAGCCATGACTGAATATCAAAAAAGTCGAAACTGCAAATAGTATCTGCTATCAATCGATCTTGATCGACCAAGGTAATTTTGTCTAGGTCGACAGGGGGAGGAAGAAAAGGATTCTCTTCTCCCTCCGCTTGTCTCGGCGTTGACACCATTTCAGCAATTGTACCTGCAAATAACAATACATCAGTGGGGTCAACAAACTGCGGGTGAAGGCGACGCTGAAGCAATGGAGGAATAAGAGGTTTCTGGCGCGATGGAGGAATAACGAATGAACGGGGCAAACGGTAGTTTTATTAAAAAATGGGTCGGTTTAGCGCGAGAGATAGGTCAGTAGGATAACGGGTATGTTATCCTATAATAAATGGACAACGGTCCATTTGGGATGAGGTGGCATATGACTGTGGCCAACGCATACGGACGAGTGACGTGGAGGCCGGTGACTGGACGTAGAAGTCACCAAAGGGGGTTGGTCATGAATGGAAAGGGTAAAGGCCTGACAACAGGGACTGACAACAGTTATGGGATGGGACATGACCCCGGGAACAAGTGGGGCAAGTGTACTCAGTGGGGGGTGACGTCCGTGAGTGACGGGATGTTAGATAGCATGTGAGGGATGGGACTTGAGAACCAATAGACCGACACCACGAATGACCAGGGGCCCGCCGAAAAGAAATATCTATTCTGGACCCCCCCCCCTTGGTTAAAGGCAGGACACCAGGGGGGGTATAATATTCATTTTGATCCATTGATCTTCGCGCTGTTTTCCTAGCCGGAGATCTTAGCGCGCTCCTTAATACCTATTCCGGACCCCCGCCCCCTCCATTAAAGGCAGAATGGAGGGGGGGGGGGGTCCGGAATGCTCTATGAGCCGTTGATCGGAGCGCCGTGATCTGGACCATTGGAAAGTGAATGCAACATGAATCATGAGCGGATAAATATGAGCTTGGGGAAAAACTTAGGCTAGAATGTTTTACGGGGTTTTCTTCAAATTTCAAAGAGATATAACCATGGGGTTTCGAACAAACTATTCTTAGGCATTTGGGACATGGTGTAACATCTTTATTAACCTTTTTTCAGGGGGGGGGGGGTGGTAAAACAAACGAAACAACTGACCTACATGCTAATCCTATCTTCCTAGGACAATTAACCCAGATTAAACTGTTGGGCTAAGAAATTACTCTACCTAGGGGATATCTGGCCAGGATTAGACAGTCTAGTCAAATTTATTCACTAACCTAATCTAAGGGCTATCTGACCAAGATTAGACAGTCTGGTCAGATTTATTCACTAACCTATCAACCTTGAAAATTTAAAAGAACTTGGTCATGCTTGAAAGGTATGACCAAGTTACTATTATTGCATGGGGCTTTTGTTTCAATTCTTTTATGCCCTCTTTTCTTTT
>ML792839.1:129803-176956 GCA_009831015.1 Picea engelmannii
GAGAAAGTCCTCCTGTAGATGTCATTTTCCTCCTTGAGATGTGCTCTTCCCTGGCTAACATGCAAAACTCAAATCCAAACGTCAACTAGCTCTGATACCACTTGATCCGTCAGGATTTTTCGAAATGACTATGGTTGAGTTTTATTTTCATGCATTAAATGACCATTGGGAAACTTAATGAAAGAGCGAGAAAAGCAAATGCATTATACAAAAATTAACATATTTTCAGATCTGAAAACACAATGAAAAGCAGCAAACCATAATGCACAAGTTTGATAACGGAGTTCGACAACTTTGCCTACGTCTCCGGGCCTTTTCTCTGTGAGGGAGGCTTCTTGATTTATTTTCAAAATCTTATTAGTACATCTTTACAATTTCTGATTGGCTCCTAGACTAATCTGGTCTTGTTCTCCATGATCTCTAGAATCTTGCACAACTTACGGCACCTGAAACGGATATACCGAACTCTCAGAAATTGTCCGACAACATCTCTACCTCAACAGCTCCTCTGCCTCAAACTGGCTTAGACCTGGCTTTGCCTCAGCATCTCTGCTCTCCAAAACCGTCCAAAAGCTCTCTAAATCTCCCCCAATGGCCTCAACATGGCCTTGGTTAAATAGTTGGGAAAGTTGGTTGTCAATCTCCAACTTCCTCCCAAAATTTAGGCTCTAAAAAAGCCCAATAACTCCCAATTATGAGTTAATTACATTAAAATTATTTGAAAAGTGGTAAAAAAACCCACTTTCAACCATACATTAGTTACAAATGGGCCTTAAGCCCCCAAAGCTCGGGCGCGCGCACCTTTTTGGGTGGTCATATGGGATCATGTGGCCACGCGCTTAGCGCAGGCCACCCCTTTTACCCCCCAGGTCGTGGTCATATAACATTTAGGTCCCGAAACCACGGGCTATACCCGTTATATAACTGTAACAACTAAAATTTTAAACCGCGCACATAAAATGGTTAAATAAACCGTGCGATAACATAGTCATGGTTACATTTTTAACCCCGCGCAATATTACAATGTAACGGTTATATTAATACAACCGTTGGTTAATGTTTAAACCATAACCGCCCGTGCAAAATTGAAACCTTCTGTCGCGCTCCTGGTTCCACGGTATGGTCGCGTGGTGTATTGCGCCGAGGGCTGGGGGCTAGGCCCCGGCCCTTTTTCCCCCGGCTTCAAACCTACACCGGATTCAATTAATAATTTTTCCATTTACATTACAACAACCAGCTGTCGGCCATATGGCTAGCCCATTCGGTTAAATCGTTTGCTCTCGGGAGGTCACGGGTTCGACCCCCGGCTGAGCCAAAACAACTTTTATAAAACAAACCACCGACAAATAATACTGCGCCACGTGGCAGCCCGCCACTGGGCCACGTGGCGCTTTTAAAACCAATCACAACCTGACACGCGTCAGAATCTGATTCGTCCACGTGTGTGCCACGTCAACTGCTACGTCATCTGCCACGTCGACTTCCGTACGTCCAGTCATCATCCCACGTAAGCCTACCACGTCAGCTGCTGACGTCACCCTGCCACGTGTCACCCTTTCAGTGGTGACACGTGTCACTTCGGGATTGGTCCAACTGTGCGCCGAAAATGCCAAATCTGCTTGACATGTGTCACGCTCCGGAGTCGCCACGTGTCCTGTACGGATCTGCCACGTGTCGCACGTGCGGACATGCCACGTCAGCATCTGTACGGACTGTACGGACTACACAGTCAGCAAAGTCAAAAAAAAATTTTGCCTGTTTGGCTCGGCGGATAGAATGCGATATCTTCCTCATACGGACTCCGTTTGACATAAAAATTATACCATCGGAATCAGGAAGACGAGCCGGACGCAATGGTGTTGGTTTCATCGGATTCCGAGCACTTTCATTTTTGAGCATTTTTCATGCCCTGACAGTCTTCTGAATCCGATTTCGGATCATTGTCCTAGTTTGAGCCCTTTTAATTTACGCTTACAAATTGATGAAAAATGACTTCCGACCTTTTGTTTATTAATTTACGCCAAGAGGCGTACACCTATTGACAATGGGCATAATCAATGATCTTTTAAATCTTACTTAACCTTAAACCCTTATCTGATGGCTACGCATTGAAAATGCTTGGCATATTCTTAGTCGTCCTCCAAAATCACTGGGTCCGATTTATTGTTCATAACTTTCTTGCATTTATCAGGGCATCCGTTAACATGTTTAATTTTTAACATTTACCTAATCGCATAAAAACAAATGTTGTAAGGTTATATAATTACGACGTTTAATGATTAAATAGGGTTAAACTGTAGCAACTGAATAATCGTCCACAACTGCCAGCCACGTTTCGACGTTCACCAACGCTATGTACCTTTCGGCGTTAGTGTTCTTCTTAAGACGTCGCGTTGAGCACATACGTCCCTTTGTGGGCTCCTCCATTTATGTCTTTGGCGCTTGATAGCTTGGCATGTGACCTGTATGGCTCTAAAAGGTGCTTGATAACTTGGCATGTGGTCTTGGGTATGACAGTTAAAGTATTTATTTGTGAAATTATTTGTAAAAGAAACAACGCATGGCGCATTGGTAGGGCGGTCACTGTCAAAGCTTTGCACGGTGGGGAGGTCCAGGGTTCGACTCCCGTGGACTCATAATTTTTTTTTTTTTTTTATATTATTCAAACTTAACTAATATTTTAATTAACTTGTTAATTAAACTTTATTAATATTTTTTTTATTAACTTATTAATTAAACTTTATTAATATTTTTTATTAACTTATTAATTAAATTTTATTAACTTTATTAATTTCATTATTATACTTTAATTTAATCTTTGATTTTTTATTTTATTTTTTAATTTTATCAAATAATATAATATTTCTCAACTTAAACAAATAAAAAAAAAACATATAAAGAAAAATTTAATAAACAATTTAACATATAATGTTACAACTAAATTAAAATTAAGCAAATAAAAAAAAAAACTCTGTATTGGCAACGCCGGGATTGCCACTTGCCCGAAGACTCACAAGTAGGCAACATGGGGTTTGCATGCGTCCCACGTGTTAGTCTGCCTCCTTCTCGGAAGGCTCGCTGCTTGGATCCTTCGCAAATGCTCGGCTCCCTCGCAATGCTTTTGCATTCTGTAGCATGGGCGCTCCTCCCATTCATTCTGTAAATTAATATCTACTTTCTGTGTTTGCAGCGCTCGCTCCCGGACAGAAACCTCTCCACAAGGTCCGATGACAGCCTGCTACTCCTCCTCCTACTGTCACATGTCAAGACCGAGCTCCCCTCAAATAATTCTGCTGCTGCTGCTGTAGTCGGTCGGTCTGTGCGTACGCTGGGCGATTTGAGGGATATTTGAGGTTTTCCATAGCTTGGAAACCCTCAATGTCCCTTTCTGTTCCCTGCGCCGGCTCTGAAACGCAGACCCCAGGGATAAATGCAAAATCCTTGGTAGTGGTTGAATGCAATATCTGATTCATAATTACTGCACATGATTCACTGTGAGGGATACCAAGAGCCTTTATTCCACTTAGGTACCCCAGATTGACCTGATCCACGTGGAAGTGGGTCGAGTGCTCACATGATACATGATCGAGAGCATACTTGAATAGGCAAGCGTAGATCTTGACAGGCGTTGACGCACCAACCCCTGTGAGTGAGATTGTTCCAGGGTTATTGAAAACGTTATTACGTTCTGAAGGGCTAGAAACTACCACAAGGAGAATATCTGGAGAAAGCTTCCAAGTCCAGCCACAGAGCAACCTTTCCGTTCATGCCGCAGCGCATCTGTGACCTCACGATAATGCCAGAATGCTCCGGATGCTTAACCAGGTGATAAGCCCACCAAATATGAACTGTAAGCTGGTGATGGCCATGGACGAGGCTACTGTGAGGCTCCGACGGTGCCATCAGGCTCTGTGGCTATAAGGGATAATTGCGAATCCGACTTTGGGTCGACTATGCAAGCAACAAATCCAAAGTGTACAAACAATTCAGGTAAGGTCGTAATTTGATAACGAGTTACGGACTAAGCGTTATGGTCGATTCCAAGTCCGAGATGGAATTCCTAAAATGGAGGAACATAGAGTCTATATTACGTATGTTTCTCTTTTTGAACATATGGTTAAGTAATAGGGTTTGTAATTGTAAGCCCTGACTGTGTTTTCTATTCCATAAAGGAGATACAGGGCACGCCACTGAGATGGACAGTGATTTTATGTCTTGAGCTATAGCATTAGAGTCTATTGTTTTCCATATTTAATAAAATAGTGATGCAGCTTTAAAAACTTTGCTTTCTATTATATTTTCTTTCAGTGTTTCCAGCAGCATGTATCTACTATTGTATCTTTTAATTTAACTTTTCTTTGTAGATTATATGTTTTAATTTAACATCTAGGGTTTAATTATTATTTGAGTGTAGAGTCGGCTTATTATGGCTTGAGAAATTTCAACAGAAGACTATATTGTTTGTGATATATCTTTTTGGCAATGGTTGAAATCATTGGTTTTGATGGCTATTAAATTTCTCTTTAATAGTAGTTATTCTGCAAATGTTGGGATTTTTAACATCAATTTTATATGTTTTTATTGGCATTTTTTTTTGCTTGAATTTATGGTGTATTTTTTTTTTAACTCAATTCCTTTAGCTAAAATATTATTATTATGATATCAATAACTTGTTCTTGTAGACGTTGTGGTATGGATGGGTTCTCCATGTGGAAACACCTATCTTGCATAACAAATCACAAATCAACCATTTCATTTCGGCTAAAGATGTCGACCATCAATATACCAGCAGAGAGGAGTTGAGTTCAAGTAGATTTGGTAAAAGTTAGACAGTAATTTCAATATTTATTACACTATTTAAATCCAGTCTTTATTAGGAAGGTTTTCCCTTCAATTTAAGAAAATTTGGTAAGATATCTCAAGAATTTTTCCATTTACAGAGGACAGCACTGAAAATATGGATGAACAAATGGCCTTCTTGTGAAATTGAAGCATAAGCTCTTACCTTGTAATGTATTCCCAATAAAGTGTATATGTTTTCACCAGTTATTTTTACTTCCATGTCTAACTGCAAAGATTTTTCACTGTTTGTTCTACAAGAAAACATTTACGAGTAAAAGATGGCTTACGTTCCGCTTTTGTAACAAACCTAGTAGTTAAAATTCTTATTGCATTTATTTATTTATCTTTTTTTTTTTTTATTAAGGTTTCTACGTTTTGTTTGCAGGAGTTAGGAGTTAGGGCTTGGAGTTTTGGGAACTTGGCCCATAGGCCCAGATTTAGAACTACGGCTCTGATACCAAATGTAGGAGACAAATAAATTAAACAACCAATTATTTTATACTTAGTCGTAAAATTTAAGAATTTCTATAATTTATCTCATTTGTATGTAAATTCATCAATATAATAAAATTTAGTAACAAATTAAATTACAAATACAATGCATAATTCTTGGTAAATACCTAAATACCTGAACCTGATGCTATTATCCTCTGTTTTCTCACCGCTTGCTTCCTTCCCGTTTCTGCAAAACACTATTCAAAACCATCCTCCCTGCCAACTAGGTAGCTCCCTAGCCCCAAGATATCAACGGATATCCTAGCCCTCCGTGCCCAAAACCCCCAGCAACTCCGGTGCACTGTATCCACTCATGAATTTTCACTTCTCTCTGCAATACTCCCATCTCCCAAAATCCATCCCCAACTCTCGTAGAATACCTCCCGTCAAACTCCTTCCCTTCCTTATCCCTCCTTCACCGACTCTCCTCCCCCTCATTAATTTCCTTATCTCCCCCTCATTAATTTCTTATCCCATTCTTTAATGCCTTATCCTCTCGGGATTAACAGGTTATCCCTTGTTGGGTACGTAACCCTTTTATAATATATATTATTAATCTATTAAATCTTTTACTCAAGTTATTAAACGTAATTTGTAGTTAAATTATTAATTAATTAATCACAATTATATCCTTTAATTAATTAATAAAAAACTTAATTAATATCATTAAATCATCTTTGTTTAATTAATACCTTGTTAACCCAATTAATCCCCTAATTAGTTTTACTTATAATTTATTAAACATTTATCCAATTAGGGTCATTACAGATAGAGTCAAGAAGGATTTTTTTGGGGATGGCCTTAAAATTGATGTTCAAAGGTTTGTGGAAGAATGTTTGGTTTGCCAACAAAATAAGGTGGAAAAAATTAAGACCCCGGGTCTTTTACAACCATTAGCCATCCCAAGTCAGTGCTGGGAGGAGGTTTCCATGGATTTCATCATAGGGTTACCGAAGTCTGAAGGAAAGAGTGTCATCATGGTGATTGTTGATAGACTGACCAAGTATGCACACTTTTGTGCACTCTCTCATCCCTTCAAAGCTAGTACAGTTTCCACCGCATTCATGGAGACAGTTCAAAAGCTACATGGCAACCCAAAGATTATTGTAAGTGACAGAGATCCCATCTTCATTGGACATTTTTGGACATAATTATTTTCTTGTTTGCGTACTCAATTGGCTCATAACTCATCCTATCATCCTCAATCTGATGGAAAAACTGAGATAGTGAACAAATGTCTGGAAGGATACCTTTGTTTCTTTTTCTCTGATAAACAAACACGATGGCTCAAATGGTTACCCTTGGCAGAATGGTGGTATAACACTTCCTTTCATAGTGCAACAAAAATGACACCATTTATGGCACTCTATGAATACCACCCTCCTTCCATCACTTCTTCTCTAAAATAAAATTCTAAGGTTCAAGCAGTGGAAGATCACATCAAGCATCAACAACAAGTTCTCCAAATCTTTAAGGACAACTTGACCATGGCACATAATCGCATGAAACAACAAGAAGATCAACATCGTAGTGAAAGAATTTTTGAAGTAGGGTATTGGGTGTTTTTAAGACTACAACCATACAAACAAATGTCCCTCAAGAAAGCCAAAAAGGATAATAAATTATCACCAAAGTACTATGGCCCTTATAAGGTGTTGCAAAAGATTGGTACTATGGTATACAAATTGGAGTTGCCTGCATCTTCACGAGTACACCCAGTTTTCCATATTTCATGATTAAAGAAGGTTATAGGTGATAATATCCTAGTTCAAACTATATTTCCAGAACTTGATGAGGAATTAAAAACCATATTGGAGCCTAAATCCATCACTGACACAAGATTTCGCCACCTGAGGAATAGATCCATTTCAGAGTATCTCATTAAATGGAGGAAACTACCAGCTGAATATTCCACTTGGGGAGATGAGTCTTTTATACAGAAGCATCCATAGTTACTCAAGCGTTGTGGACAACACTTGTCTTAAGGGGAGGGGCATGTTAAGCCCTAATATTGGCTCATTACCCCTTAATTGGGGCATATTACATTAGTAATATTATTTTATTTATGTCGGCTTTATTCCATTAGTTGTAATTATATCTCCGAGTCTCTTATATATACCAAGGAGACATTTTCATTTGGAATCATCTTGGAATTGTACATTTATTTGGGCATAAGGAGGTTTCCCCCTCGAAGAGGCTTATTATCTGAGTTTCTCTCTTTTTCAAGGCGTTGAGTAATTATTCTAAGGTTTTTCTATGCTGTATTGATATTTGGTTCTTAACAAAACCCATGAAGCTACGCACTTCCAAGACATTCGTTGGCGTAGGACATTCCATAATAGCCTCTACCTTTGCTAGATCCACGATGATGCCTTCATCAGAGATGACATTCCTTAAGTAGTGAATCTTCGATTGATAAAATGAGAATTTGGACAACTTCCCGTACAATTTGTGCTCTTACAGACACTGTAGTACCAAGCGCAAGTGCTCATCATGCTCCTCCATCATCTGAGAGTAAATCAAAATATCGTCAATGAATACTTGGATGAACATGTCCAAGTACTCGCGGAACACCCCATTCATCAAACTCATAAATACCCCTGGGGTGTTTGTAAGTCCAAATGGTAAAATAGTAAACTCGTAATGACCAAACCTCTTCTTAAATGTGTTCTTAGGGACACCATCCTCCTTGATCCATAACTGGTGATACCCTGATTGAAAATCAACCTTTGAGAACACCATAACACCCTTCATCTGATCAAACAAATCATCCATCCTCGGCAACATATACTAATTCTTGATCGTTTCCTTGTTCAATTGATGGTAGTCAATGCAGAGTCTCCATGAACCATCCTTATTTCATATGAAAATAACAGGCTCACCCCACGGTGACACACTTGGACGTATCAGTCCTAGGTCCAACAATTTCTTTAGTTGCATTCTCAACTCTTGTAACTCTGGGGTTGACATCTGATAGGGAATTATAGCTATCAGTTTAGTCCCCGGTTTTAGGTCTATGGTAAACTCCAATTCCCTCTCTTGAGGCATCCCATGTAACTCCTCTGGGAATACATCCACAAAATCTCTCACCATAGGAAGGTGTTCTATACCTTCTACTACTCCCTTATCATTTAACGCAAGGATTGCATAAATCTTATATCCCTTGCGCATTCTCTTTCGTAGCTGCAAGGAAGAGATGAACCTCAGGGAAACTCCCTGTTTCCATCCTACAATCATGTGTCTCTCTCCCTCATCATCGACCAAGCTCAACCATTTCATCTTACAGTTGAGTATCGCCTTATTCGATTCCAACCAGTCCATACTGATCACAACGTCATAAGATCCCAAGATCATGACGTACAGGTTGGCCCTGGTGAAAAACTCTCCCAGGTTAAGGTACAACCCATAACCTTTCCTCTAACCCTTTGTTTGGCTCTCGAAGCCATCTCTACAAAGGTAAACTCATCATGTTTGACTGCCTTTACCTTAATCCTTTTTAGCGTTGCACTAGAAAGGAAAATCTCGGTAGAACCAAGATCAATCAAAATACTAAGTGTCTGGTCTGCGAAGGTACCTGACATCTTGAGCATAGTCGACTGGGGATTTGCATAGTGGTTATTCACCACTGCATGAATCCGATGGGACTTGCCCAAATATCCCATGGTAGTGGGTCCAATTGATCCAGATGCTCTAGTCCTCTTTACTGGGGAGTCGCATTGGAAATGTGGCTTCCCACATTCCAACATACTTTCTTCGGTCCAATAATCCTGGTACTCGAAGTAGAAGATGAATTCCAATGCTAAGGCCAACACAAACTTGTTGACCTTAAGTTTCTCGGTAAGGGTGCGGAGCATACCGAAGAAACTCCAAAAATGGGCCTCATACTCGGGCACCGTACGCCCACCCTATCATAAGGCGTTTGAACTCATTGAGTTGATGCTCAATGAATTCCTCAGAATATACCTCTCATGGAACCATTCCTTGAGAAGTTCCCATGACATGTCTTCGACGACCATGCTTAAAAGTGGCAGGCTCATCTTCCACCATAGAAGAGTGCTCCCCTCCATTTGAAAGACCACCCTACGGACCTTAATGTTGGATGTATAGTCGCGAAGTGCAAGCACCTAGACTTATTCTCCAACCATGCCTCGACGACTGCACTATCCGAGGCACCAAAGGACTTGGGAAATTTGACCTTCTCGAGTTCGCAGTGAAAACTAACGGTACTGACTGGGCGCACTGTGGATCCTCAGGGGTATGGGAACCCTAGCCTCATCTCAGTATAGAAGGTGAGTCAAGGCCTTTGACCATATTTGGAAGGAACCTGGTTAGACGATCATCATCCCTTACAACAATTGAATCCATCCCAAGGGATTTTTCCTCCCCCGTGGGGTTAGACTCCGAGGGTGCGGGCACTTTTGGAGGCGTCGCACCTCCTTCCACGACACCACACCACGAACTATGTGGCATCCTCTAATCGAGATCACCACCTGGATACATTAAGATTTTCATTAGTCCTAGGTTAAAACTCAAAGGTTTACTACAGTGGAAATCCTGGCGATCCACAGTCGCAGGGTTGAACCCGCTCTGATACCATATGTAAAGACCCCTCTTACGTTACGACTAAAAGTGAAGCAAAGTGAAATTTTTTTTTTCTTCAGTATAGGAAAAACACTATGATTACAGCTAAACAACACATCTGACGACGAGCACCACGCTCGTAGAACAAACAACAGACAACTATGACTCCGCGCACTAGCACAAGCGCAACTGGGTGAAACATGTGTAAATAAATATTTGAATGATTCCTCTCTGGACACACAACACAATGAATCTTACCCGCTAAGGAAAAAATCCCCCATCTCGACACAACGAACTCAACTGCTATTAACGAGATCCTCTAAGGTGCACAACCAAACACATGAAGGTGTTAGGACGCAAAGGATGAATAACAACACCCGCAATGGGAAGCACAGACTCTGGCCAAGTTATCATTCGCCTCTACCCAATAGGGTGTGCCAGGATCCCCTAGTCAGGGATCATGACATCCCTCGGCAATAGGCACGATGATAATCCTGGCGCAACCTAACCTATCTGGACCATGGAATCCAAAAAAATCCAACGCGCTAGGGGCCGAAATAACTAACAAGAAGTCTATGCCTATGCCTATGCCCTCAAGAAACAGGTTGACAAGACGCAAGATGACATTATTCAATAAAAAAAACACATGATATTACATGTCTTTGCCAACAAACAAAAACCATTATCGGTTAAGAGAGATACCTAAGTGCTAAGGAGTTAACTATCATAAGGTTATCATTACCATAAATGTGACCCATCAAGTGACCAAATTGCACAAAAGTTACTTTTATCACGAAAGTTATCAAAGGGTGAACTAAAATGCGCTTAAATAAGTAATCACTCCACATTCAATGATATACGCTGCTCATTAAACATTCGACAATGCTAACTATATCATTGTTGTCTAAACTATTTATGTAGGTACACAATATTGTTATTTAGTAAAATTGAATTAAATCTCTATCTTGTGAACTCTCTTATCTTGGAATAACAAGAAAAACTGAAACTTATATATCGGACCTAAACCTTTTAGCACAAATGGAACAACATATTACTCACCTAACCACATATTGAAGGTAAGTGTAAATGTTGTGATTCTTCAATCAAGTACATCGTCAAAAACTGGGGGTAAAGGCTTTCATTAATTATAAGTTGTTGTCCTAAAAACAATATTTAAATTTAAACAATCAAAAGTGGTTGTCCCTTGAACAAATTAGATTTATCATGTAAAATCATTGTCATACCATAATGGATATAAAATCATTATTGTAAGAAGTAATATAAAATAGATATTACTCGCTCTAGAAAATCGTTGTCATTACTGAGTGTAAAATCGTTGTCTAAATCTATTATAATAAAGGTTGTCCTTGGGTATAAATAACAAGGCAGAGTCACATAAAGATACAATAGAGGTAAGGCTGTGATAACGTGGATTTAGGCACATCATAACGCAGAGTGATAAAAAGGAAATATCGTCGGGTCTAACATGTGATAATGCAGACTTACCAGAATAGATCGTAACCCTAAGGATGCTACCATTGCATCGTGGATACGCCAAGGAAGTAGTTGGGTAAAGGGGTATTGCAATATTTCAAATTCTCACTGTCATCTTAGTGATATGGGTAAACCACAGTGATATAAAAACCATGATACAAACATAGAGACGTAAAGTCAAATCGCAGGGGTAATACTGGGCAGGATGCCAAAATCATTGAGCCGAATGGTTCTTACTGCCAATGTAAGCATGGGTTAAATTTTTTTCTTAAGAGATTTAAAATTGTGTATCAGAAATGGGGATACGTGTCAAGATCGTGAGAAGAAATGTTGTCGTCTGCTAAGAATTTCATTGTTGTGTGTGTCATTCAAAACATTGAGTCTTAATAATGGGATTTGCTAAAATTTACCCTTCCGAATTCGCCGAGTAAACCTAAAATATTGCATTCAATCATAGTAAAGAAAACACTGTCAAAGACAAAAATGTAGCCAACACATATAAACAAGAATCGAAGTCACACTAGAATGTATTAAATCGTTGTAAGTCTAGGTGTAATAATGGTTAAATTCACTGACTAAGATGGTATAAATAAAGGGTAATTTTGTTGGGTAAAATCGCCATCAATATTTAATGGAAACACATAGTACATTGTCCATTCTCCATCAACTATTATTTAAAACACCGAGTGCATTCTCCATCGACTAAATTAAAACACAGAGTGCATTCACCAACAATTGCATTAAAACATAGAGTACATTCTCCAGCAATTACGTTAAAACGCAGAGTAATTACGGGTTCACATGCATTTGCTCAAGGGTAAGTCTGATGCCTATCACTGGGTGATGTCGCTGACTTCCACAGGTTCTGAATAATGCATTCCAATTACTTTAAAAACTATCATTCGAGTCAAATTAAAGTGCAGAGGTAAACTCGCAGGCCATAGGTGTGAAAATGTAAGGTAAATTTGCACAGTAAAGGCAGACTAGATGTATAAAAAAACCACACAGTAAATTTGTCAAGAAAGGCATTAAAAATGAAAATGACATTCATTTAAAAACACAGAGAGAATTTCATTAAAATGCAGAGATCCTTTCATCAAATGCAGAGGGTAATAAGTGGATCACGGAAGGAAGGATAACAATCGCAAAAGTACTCATTTGCAAAAGGAGCAAGGAAATCCATCTATCAGGAACTATCGACAAGGGTAGACAACTGGGCAAGCATCCTTCGCTCATCATCCATGCACATAAAAGGCGGGCATTAGAATCTATAGGTCATTGTGCACCGAAGTGATGATGATCGATTCGATTCTTGACCAACTTCTTAGGCGTGGACTGACGAACTAGGGATGAGGACGAAGACCAGGCATAAACTCTTCATAAAAATCAATTTAAAACCAACAAGATAGTCACAACATCAAGGATAGAATGCCAAGGGAATCAAGTCAAGCAACGAGCTTAAGGCTATGGGAATTTAAGTTCTCAATTAAACTGCTAAGTCAAACACCTTCTTTACATAGTTAAAAAAATATAGAAATGAAAGCGTAAGGTCTATAATACTCTATCATGAAGAATCAAAGTAAGCGTACCGTAGCCCAAGTTGTCCGCTCTGATTCATTTTCCCACATGCGTCATGAAGCTCCCACTTGTAGACCATTGACACTTCACCGGTACCTCTCATCCAATGCTAGGGTTACTCTTCTTTCCCCTTAGCCCCTCGAGCCACAAAGGGGCCATGCAGACTGAACCAGTGACCCGCTAACTCCCAGCTCACCTTGCAAGATCAAGCTACCACTTCTCACCGAGATGGGAATCACAACTCCCACAAGCTAAGTCAGTCTAGTCTAAAATTCTATAGTGTAACGTTACACATAACAGAGGACATCCATCATCCTCCTCCTCCTTCCTTTATATAGAGTTTTTAAGTCATTTACTTTCCCAAATTCCCATTTAATTTATTGTTCAATAATTTAATTCATAAAAATACTCCACGTGAGGGATGATTTTAGGGGATAAATTTCGCTCATGGGCTAATTTTCCATGGTTTTTCCAAAAAAGAGATTCACCATTTCAAAAATAATTCACCCAAATTCTATAGGATAAAATTATTTTACCTTAAAAATCGCCAAAATTTTATAAAAACTATATAAAATACTTAGAAATTTGAATATTTTTACAAAAATATCGCCAAACATTTATAGTTGACATATCAAGGATTAGTAATATTCGCCAAGGTTTCTACATTTTAAAATAAATTTCCATCCTTAAAATCATCCCTGCTCCATGTACATGTATCACCCATCCCCTTCATTGCACCATAAATTAATTTCATTAATTAATTAATTACTCCTATTTCCCTCACCCACCTAAAATCATTCCTACAATCACTCCTAGGTGTCCCCATATCCCTTACACAATTTAATGACTTACCCCCTTACTAATTTACTAGTTGAGTTCAATTTAGAAAGTTCTTAAATGCAAGATACCTTACTAAGTTAGTCATTCTATTTTTTTCCTTATGATTCCCTTTCTCTTTATGTTTCCCCCTTTTTCCTTAGGTTCCTAATTCTTTTAAATATCCCTCTTTCCCTTTTCATTTAAAACTCAAATTGGAAAGTGTAGAAAATTACCTTTTTTCCCTTTCTCTTTTTAATTAATAATTTTTTAATTAGCATATGTAACAAAACAATTATTTCCCATTTTCCCCCTTTTTAAATTTTATCCCCCAAAAGATTTTTATAAACAAATTGAATTGCTTACCCCCCTCTTGTCACATGATTAATGATTATTATTATTATTTTTATTTTTATTTTTATATAAATATATATATTTTTAACACAAGTATCACTTAGACCTAGATTTTATTTTCCTAGGCCGGGTGACATTATATTAGGGAAATTGTTTTAAATCTTTCTCATCACCTCATTCATTCTAAGCCCATCTAGGTTTATTCATTTATTAATTAACAACGCGGCGTGCCCTTCAAGACTCTCTAAGTGCTCCAAGTGTGCCACTTGCCTCCTTTTGTTTCCCTTACGTGATGTGCCCTTCAGGACGCACTATGTGCTCCAAGGGTGCCACTCACCTCATCTCATTTTTCTTGCATAACATTCCCTTTAGGAAACAACACGTGCTCCAAGGCTACCACTTGCCTCTTGAATGACTTGGTAGATATCAAAAACCCCTGGAGTCAATACTCCATTAGGTTCTCTTGTGGGAGACTAAGGGACTCTAAGGAATAAAGCCCCTGCCTTATTGCACACCCCTTAGAATCATCATGAGTGACTGCCGCATTCTGCCCTCACGAAATCATGGGTCTTCTTGAACTAGGTAGTCGTTAACCTACAGTTCAAACCATGAAGAGAGTGCTAGTAGGTTGTCGTAGGGCTATTGTCCACACCTCTCCCTCAATGTCTCTGGTTATCGTGCATGACCCCTCTACTCCACATGTGAGTCTGGTTGGAAAGCTATCGTCAACCTACATCATTAATGAATCATGCTAGAAATAATATCCATAATCATATCATCTAGTCAGATGCACAAAATTCATATATACAACAATCAAACCCCAATAGTCCACTCCCCGACTCGATCCGGAGTCCAAGGGGTTTCATCGATGCCTCTGCATCCTTGAGGTCCAAAATCCTACACACTGAGGAAAATTGAGTCAATAGCACCTGTATATGTCAATAAAAAAAATAACATGTCATCAATCCATAACACCTCAAAGAATAAGTTCGCTCAGTGCGTGCAAGAGAGGGATGCTACATCCTTGAAATCTTTGGCTCCAACCAAAAGGAGGCTACAACCCCCTGATGCTCCAAACTGAAGGAAGATACAAATCTCTAATTCTTATCTCCAACTAGAAAGAGGCTACAATCCCCTTTCCTTGCCTCATCCAACTGCCCTAAATTATAAGTAGACCAAACTATAACTATCACAATCATTGCCACTGATATATCAATGCACTTGTAACCAACCTGTCACTATATCCAACCTGTCATTTCAACCTGTCCAACCTATCATTGTCATTGATACTCAACCGGTTCCTCTCACATGGATCAGACACCAATGACACCTTTCAACTAGATGTCCAATATCACCAACACATGCCTCTACCAAGCATGTACAAATATCACCAACATACCATCACAAGACGTGCATTAACCATGCACCAACACATGTACCATACCAAGCATCAATTGTATACCACAACTTGTATCATCAACTTGTACCATCAACTCGTACCATATCATGTATCAATCATGTCCCAATACTATACCATGTACCATACCAAGTGCCAAACATGTGCCAACCATACACTAACCATGCATATCAACCATGTACATCAACACCTATACCATATCATATACCATATACCATGAAATGTGTCTCAACCATATACTATATCAATCTCAGTCATGCCATGTACCATAAGATAAGCCTCAAGTATATGCCAATATCACAAATATGTACCTCTAACAATGAACCATAACAACCATATACGAAGTACCAAGAGTATGTCTCAAACCTTGAAAACTAGGGTATTCAGTTATGGCTGTTATGGTTCGTTGTTAGAGGTACATCTTTGTTTCAAGTTAGAAAACTAGGGTTTCCAGTTTTCTACAACTCCGAAACTTCCACTGCTTCAAACCTTCACTGCCTCAAACTTGATACATCAGATTCAACCTCAGATTCACTAATAGATTTTTCCAAAAGATAGACCATAATGTTCATAAGATAGATATTCAATATAAGTGTGTGTATCTAAATGAGAGACTCTTTGAGGTGTATTAATGCTTTTTCTGAGTAAACTCTTCCTCATTCTAGGGGTTTCTTGTTACAACCACTTTACCCTTTGACTAAGACTTGTAACCAACTAGGGCTTCTTGACCACTCTTCGGGGCTTCCAACTTTACAATGTCATATCTCCATAATCGTGAGGAACCACGTGGCATTCCACATATCACCGGAAAATGCATGACAAGGACTATCCACCTATGAGGTTATTTCATGTATTAATACTGTCCTTCATGTCCATATTCCTCATTCAACTTTGGATACCAAAACCACACCGTTGGGGCTACCATAATTTCATACCAGACTTCTCCAAGGTTTTACATCAATCTCTAAGGGTTGACATCAATATCCAATATCACTCTCCAAGGGTTAGTATCAATGGCAACTAGCTATCCAAACCAACTATCCAACAATAAGAAAATACACAGTAATAAATACTCAATGTATTATAATGTCAAATAATCATCCCATATGGAAAATTTATATCTCACAATACTAATGATAACAATGTATATCAACAACAATATTGTAATTAGGTAAAATATTTGAAGCCATCATAAGATAAGATCATGTAATTAACTCATCAGACTTCACCATTATGTAATTACATTTACAGATAAACATAAATAAAAATCTATATAAATATAAGAATAGAAATATTAAACAAATAAAATAAATCCAGCAAGAATGAGTGATGAATCTATATTAGAAAATACTTAACTAAAAGAATGTCGTAGTATCCAAGCTAAAAGTTAAAGTAATCACTTTAATATGATTTTGTTGTCATTTTAGGTAACAAATTATTTACCTAAATCTGTGCTTTAACTATGATGATTGCCTCAAAATGATGAAAAAGTTCAAGATGGTGTCTAAAATCCTTCATTTATTCTATAATCACATCCTAGATTTGATGTTTGGCTTTGTTGGAAATATTGAGACAGGGGCGTGAATCAATATTACCTTTTATCCAATTAGTAGTTCTTTTTAAAACTTTTTCAACCACAACAATAAATTAACAACGAATTCACAAATAATTAATTATTTGTCTGATATAAGATTAACAATGTCTATTTAACAACAAGATATGATTGTGAGGGACACCATTCCTTTTTAGAGAACCAACTCTAGGAGACACAAATCCACTTCCTTTTCCTGAGCACCTACTCAAGGAAGCTACAATTCGCTATCTTCTTCAAGAACCAACTTGAAAGGAGGCTCCAACCCCCTGAATTCTTCAAGCACCAACTTGAATGGAGGCTCAAACCCCCTAAATTATTCAAGCACCAACTGGAAAGGAGACTCGAACCCCCTGTTGTTTCAATATTCTACCTGAATAACACTCCATTCCTTCCTAGCTCCTCCCTTCCACCCTCACTGTGCAGTTATTTTTATTCTGATATATTCTGGTGACTCTGGTTGAGGTATACTCAGATATTTCATGAGTTACACTTTCATTCTTCATTCTGATAAGTTTATATATCTTACCAAATGGTGTTTTTCACTGGACCATTGTGTCTCTTCAATGAATCAATATGTCTCTTCATTAACAGTAGACTATTATTTAAGTTAACTTAAATTGACTTCAAATCCCCTTTAAATTAATCAAGTTTAGTTATTTCTTATGTCAATATTCCTTATGGAATGATCGATTCTGAGAAACCCCAACAAGTGATTAATGTTTTCACGTTATTAAACAGATCTCTAGATTCGTGGAAACTTGACTATCGCAGGATTGTGATGAGGATTCAATCTTGATCATTGATTTCCATGTCTAACTGTATTGGGAACCTAGCCGCTTCCTTTAACCCATTTCCAAAGCATTTGACTTAGGGAAAGAATTGTGGATTAATTCCTAGTGGGGTTGTGCCTTTCATATCTTGAAATTTTTCGCAATGGGGCTACGCCTTTTGTGTCTCAAAATTTGTCGCAGTAGGGCTACACCTATTGTATCTTCCAAAATTGTTGCAATGGGGTTGTGCCTCTTGTTTCTAGAATATTTTCACAATGGGGTTGTGCCTCTCGTGTCTCAAAAAATTATCACAATGCGGTTGTTCTTATCGTGTCTCAAAACTTGTCACAATGGGGTTGCGCCTCTCATGTCTTGAAAATTTTCACAATGGGGTTGTGCTTCTTGTGTCTCGAAAACTTGTCGCAATGAGGTTGTGCCTCTTATGTATCAAAACTTTTTGTAATGGGGTATTTCCTCTCATGTCTCGAAAAATTATTGCAATGGGGTTTTGATTCTCATGTCTCAAAACTTGTCGCAATGGGGCTTCACCTCTCAAGTCTCAACACTTGTCGCAATGGGGTTGTGCCTCTCCTGTCTCGAAAACTTGTCGCAATGAGGATGTGCCTCTTGTGTCTTAGAACTTGTTACAATGGGGCTTTGATATGACTTCCATGTCACGTGTGGTAGAGAATATGGATGAAGCGTGGTAAATCTATCATCGTTGATCTAGAATATTTTTCAATGGTCCGATCTCTGTGCGATGCAACACTATTTCTCCTGAGGTTGTGCCCTGCACGATCTCTACCTGATGGAATGTTATTTCTCCAGAGCTTGTGTCTTGCAATTTCTGTGCAATGTAGCACTATTTATCCTGAGTTTGCACGATCTCTACGCGATGGAAAACTATTTCTCTTGAGCTTGCATCTTGCAATTTCTACTCCATGCAACGTTATTTCTTCTGAGCTTGTATGATCTCTACGTGATGCAGTTCTATTTCTATGAGCTTGCATCCTGTGTGATTTATGTGTGATGCAGCGCTATTTTTCCTAAGTTTGCGCGATGCAATGCTATTTTTTTGGGCTTGTGTCATGTGCATTGTTAACATAAATGACAACCAAAATTCCAACAAGATCCCCCTTTGGAATTGATGACAACACAGTAAACTTTCCTTTCACTATATTATCCCTCTTTTTGAGTTTTATAGATTGAATTTTGTTGCTTGTCCTCCCCTTTTGACAACAATGATAGAAGGGATCTTTATTTTCTCCCCTTGATATTATGTTTCCCCTGAGGTGAGTCTCCCCTATATTTGTGCTTCCTTTTTTATGAAGATTTTATAGTTAAATTAGGGATGTAGATTGCTCCTAATTTTGTCTAAGATTTTCAAATGTGCTTTTGGGTAAGGGTTTTGTAAAAATGTATGCAATTTGTTCTTTTGTGTCTACATACTCCACTTTCACCAAATTTTGAGTAACTTGATCTCTGAGGAAATGGTATTTGATTGGGATATGTTTGGTTTTAGAGATCCTTACAAGATTATTAGATATGCTTATAGCATTGGTGTTATCAAAGTTGATAGTGTTTCGATGAACATATTTCACTTGTAAATATTCTAGGGTTTGTTTCATTGTGGTTACTTGTGTGCAGTAAGATGAAACAACAATGTATTCTTCTTCTGCCATGCATGGTGATATAGATGTTTTTTTCTTATTTATCCATGCTACCAAACAATTTCCTTGGAAGAATGCTCCTTCACTAGTGCTTTTCCTGTCATCTATACTACCTACCCAGTCTGCATTAGTATATGCATTCAAAGTAAACTCTTTTGTTTTTGGATACCATAATCCAAAGTCTAATGTAGCTTGTAGATATATGAATATGTTTTTTACTACTTTTAAGTGAGTTTTTTTAGGTGTGTATTGAAACCTTCCCACTAGTCCTACAACCTGCATTATGTCAGTTCTTGTTGTTGTTGCATAGAGAAGACTTCCAATCCTAGATCTATACATAGTCTGGTCTACATCCATCATCATCTAAGCTCAGTTTGCATCCTGTGACCATAGGAGTGCTCATTGATTTGCAGTCTTCCATTTGTAACTTCTTGAGCATTTCTTTGACATATTTATTTTGGCATATGAATATGATTTTTTCTATTTGAGTAACTTGTAAACCTAAGAAGAAAGTTAGTTCAACTAGCATAGACATTTGAAACTCTTTCTGCATTTATGTGGAAAATTGTTTACTTAATATAGTCAGATTACTTCCAAAGATTATGTCATCCACATATACCACTACAACAATCATGTTTTTTTCTTTAATTTTGATATACATATTACTATCAGTAGTTCCTCTCTTATATCATTTTTTTTGTATATACTTATCAAGTCTTGAGAACAATGCTCTAGGGGCTTGTTTAAGACCATACAAATCCTTCTTTAATTTTCATACATAGTTTAGTTTTTTTGTCAATCTAAATACTTTAGGTTGTTCAATGTAGACTTCTTCTTCTAAGGTTCCATTTAGGAATACTGAATTGACATCCATCTGATAGATTTTGAATTTTTTAAAACATGCAAATACCATAAACATTATGGTGGATTCTAATCTTTCTACTGGGGCAAATGTTTCTCCAAATTCAATTCCTTCCACTTGGGCGTATCCCTTTCATACTAGTTTGGATTTACTTTTTATGATCTGTTCATTTTCATTGATTTTGTTTTTGAATATCCATTTGGTTCCTACCACATTTTTATCTTTAGGTCTTGGAACATGTTCCCAAGTCTGACTTTTCTCTATTTGAACAAGTTCTTCATTCATTGCTTTTATCCAATCCTCACTTTTACTAGCTTCTGAAATTTTTTTAGGCTCTATTAGATAAATCATTGTGTGTTCTTCATATAAGAGTTTCCTCCTTGTTTCTACTCCAAAACTCTTGTTTCCTACAATTTGACTTTCTAGATTATTCTTTTGAACCCTTTTTTATGGTGGTTTTGGCATGGATGTTTATCCTTGAATATTTTCTTCATCATTGTCTGGTTGATTTTCTTGTAGTTCTTTAGTATCTTCTTCATCTTATGATTCACCATCTTCTTCATCATCACTTGTTCTTCTCCATTCATCGATTTTTGTTTCATATTGAGATTTTATTTTTATTTATTTTAGAACATCTATTTTTACATTTGCACTTTTGACTATTTTGTGAAATATTAGATTATAGCATTTGTAGGGATTTTTGTTTGGTGAATATCCCAAAAATATACCTTCATCTAATATAGAGTCAAATTTCCCTAGATTATCTTCATCCCTCTTGATGTAACACTTACTTCCAAAGACTCTGAAATGTTTCATAGATGTTGGTCTTCCAAACCACAATTCATAAGGGGTTTTCTCATGGCTAGATCTTAGTTGCACTCGGTTAAGTATGTGGATTGTTGTATATATTGCATCTCTCCAAAATTTGTCTGGAAGCTTAGCTTCATTCAACATAGTTCTTGCAGGATCTTTAAAATTTATGTTTTTCCTCTCCACAAATCCATTCAGTTGAGGAGTTCTTGGAGTTGAGAATTGTCTCTTGATTCCATAATCTTCACAAAATTTATTGAAGTCTTTAGAGATAAATTCCCCTCCATTATCTGATCTTAAAAAATTGATTTTGAGATCTATTTCATTTTCTACATAAGTCTTGAATGCTTTGAAATTTTCAAATGCATCATATTTTTCTTTGAGAAAATATACCCAAGTCATCCTCGTGTAGTCATCAATCATTGGAATGAAGTAGTGTTCCCCTTGTATGCTTCTAGTCCTAGAGGGCCAACATAGATCAGTGTGAACAATCTCCAAGGGTTTTGATGTAGAATATTCTTTTGTCTTGAATTTGACTCTTGTCTGATTTCCTAATTGAGAGTGTTTGCAAACATGATCTCAAGGCTTGATTACTTTTGACATGTCTTTTAAATCTACCTTTTTACTAACTTTGATCAGTTTATCAAAGCTCAAGTGTCCCATCCTTCTGTTCCATAGCTATCTTTCATCTGCTTGACTCATATGACATTCTTATTCATCCTTAATATCTAAGACATACACATTGCTTGAGGTTCTTATTGCAATAGAAAATATCTTTCCCGATCCTTCTTCTCTTATTTCACATTTCTGGGAGTCAAAGATGAGTATATTCCCTTGATCACAAGTTTGGCTTACACTTAGAAGATTAGGCTTCATATTTTCAACTAGTAACACATTTTATGCTTTGTTTTTCTTGTTTCCCAAGGTAATTGTGCCTTTTCCAAGTATTTTAGTAGATACCTTATCTCCAAATGTGAAACTTCCTTTTTCCTTTTTTGCTATATTGAGAAATTTATTTTTATCTCTTGTCATATGTTTGGAGCATCCACTGTCCATGTACCATTAACACTTTTTTTTCTTGGCATGCGGGGATACTTTTCATTATGTATCTTCCATATGTTTTCCTTTCCATATTTTCTTATCTTGAGTGATAAAAGAAATTGGTTTTTTGGTTAGCCTACATTCATTGGTTTGATGGCCATAATTGTTTCACTTCTTGAATTCAACATTGAACATTTGTAATGGAGAGAATGAATTGTAACTTCTCTTCTTCCAATTATTTTTGTTTCTTTTATATTTTTGGTTATTTCTATGGATGCATGATATTCTAGAAGCCTTGCAATATATTGATTTATGGCCAAAGTTATTGTAAGAGTAGTAATATCCAAGAAATATGTGTTGATATCTCTTAGGAGGAGTCTTCTAGCCATTATATTCCATTTGTATTCTTTCTATTTTGTGGAAAGTGTAGACTTCAACCTATTATGAACAATCTTTAATGGTGCTTTCTTCATCTAATTATTTTCAATTTTTAAGGTGCTCCTAAGAGCATCTGCATAACTGATTTTCCCTTTGTTTGTCTTCTGTGTTGTAGAGGTTGATTTTTTTATCATACCCAAGTCCTGTCTTATCCTTTGGTGATCTTTGACTATTCAAAATGTCATCCAATATTTTTGAACTGTTTTCAAATCTTGAGTGATTCTTTCCTTTCTCAAGTTCTTTTTTCAGAAGGACAATTTCAACTTCTTGCTTCTCACAGTCTTGTTGTTTTTCATTAAGTTGTTCAGTTAAGACCTCTTCTATTATTTTGGCTTCTTAGAGTTGATTCTTCATGTCAATGATGATTTGTTCATTTTCCTTGACTGTTTTTGAGATTTGTCTTTCTCTTGATTTTTGTGCTTCCTCAAACTCTAGTAACTTTCCTTTTAGTGACTTAGTCTTGTTTTTATATTGTATGAGATCTTCAAGAGCACTGAGAAATTATGCTTCAATATCTACTTCACCTTCCTCTTTAGAGTCGTCATCCATACCAAAATTATTTTTAGTATTATTATCATGTTTCTCTATACCCATAAATAGATGATCTGATTCTTCTTCTTCTTCTTCACTTTCTTCAGATGAGTTGTTTTCTTATTTGGTGTAGAAGGTCTTATTATTTTTGTGGAATTTCTTCTTATTTCTATTTTTTCTCTTCTTGTACTCTTTGTAAGTTTATTCACCGTCACTTTCTTCTTGTTTTGGATAGGGACATTTGTTGGCACAATTTCTAACTTTGCCACAGTTAAAACATTTAAGAGGTAGTTTTCCTTTGTATTTAACAGTTCCTTTATTAAGTTTTTTCATGAAGTTTGCTACTTCATCATATATCTCTAATTGATATTCATTGGACACTTGCTCCTGATTCTTATTATATTTCCTTTCTATGAAGGTTGTTTCTCCTTTGGATGGTCTTTCTTACCCTGTCCTCATTTCATAGGCTATGAGGATTCCATGGAGCTCATCCATGGTGAGTTTTTCAAGGTTGTCTCTATCCTCTAAGGTAGATATATTGGCATCATATCGCATAGGAAATGATCTCAACACTTTATGAACAATATATTTTTCTTCTACTATTTCACCCAATGCTCTGACTAAGTTGACTATCTCGTCTACTCTCTGAAGATATTATGCAATATTTTCTTCTTCCTTCATATTTAGATTTTCAAACTATGCTCTGAGTGTTTGGATTTTGGATTTTTTTACTTTTCCATCTCCTTCATAAATAATTTCCATCTTGTCCCATAATTCTTTGGTTGTTTTGCGGTGCATTTCTTTTACAAATACATTTTTGGATAATCCACTGAAAATGACATTAATATCTCTTGAATTGTCATTGCATAACTTCTTTGCAACAAAATTAGTTAGTGGGGAAGATGGTGCATTGTGTCCATCTTTTATAGACTGTGAAATATTAATTCCAAGTGCCATCATATGACTCTTCATCCTTATTCACCAAAAATCATAGTCATCTTGTTTGAATAGTGGTGCTATTTTGGATGACATTCCTTGTTGTTGATCCATTGGATTCTTTAGGATCTACCTTCCAGTGGTTAGACTATGGTGACGTAACCTTTCTTTGATACCAATTTTTGGAAATACTAAGAGGGGGGGTGAATCAATATTAGTTTTTATACAATTAGTAGTTATTTTTAAAACTTTTTCAACCACATCAATAAATTAACAATGAATTCACAAATAATTAATTATTTATCATAAATAAAAATTACAATGTCTGTATTAAAATAAGTTGTGATTGTGAAGGACACCAATAATGTTTAGAGAACCAACTCTAGGAGACACAAATCCCCTTCCTTTTTTTGAGCACCTACTCAAGGAAGTTGCAACTCCCTGTTTTCTTCAAGCGCCAATTTGAAAGGAGGATCCAACCCATGAATTCTTCAAGCACCAAATTGAAAGGAGGCTCCAACCCCATGAATTATTCAAGCACCAACTTGAAAGGAGGCTCCAACACCCTGTTGTTTTAGGATTCTACATGAAGAGGACTTCAGTCCTTCCTAGCTCCCCCCTTCTTCCCTCACTGCACAATTATTTTTATTCTCATATATTACGGTGACTTTGCTTCAGGTATACTAAGATATTTACTGAGTCACACTTTAATTTTTCATTATGATAGGTTTATATATATTACCAAATGGTTTTCTTCACTGAACCATTATGTATCTTCAATGCATCAATGTGCCTCTTCATTAACAATAGATTGTTATTGAAGTTAACTTAAATTGAATTCAAATCCCTTTTAAATTAATTAATTTTAGTTCTTTCTTATGTCAATATTTCTTATGGAATGAAATATTATGAGAAACCCCAACAAATGACTAATACTATCACATTATTACACATAGCTCTAGATTCATCGAAAATTGGCTATCACATGATTGCGAATAGGATTCAATATTGATCGTTGATTTCCATGTATGAATTTCTTGGGAACCTAGCCACTCCCCTCAACCCATTTCTAGAGAATTTAACTTAGGGTAAGAATCATGGCTTAAGTCACAATGGGCCTATTCCTTTCGTATATCAAAAATTGTAACAATGTGGATGTACCTTTTGTGTCTCGGAGCTTGTCATAGTAAGGTTTCACCTCTCATATCTTTAGAACTTGTCACAATGGGGTTGCTCCTCTTGTGTCTTGAAAATTGTTACAATGGATCTGCACCTCTCGTGTCTCAAAAAAAAATCACAATGGGGTTGCGCTTCTCGTGTCTCGAAACTTGTTGCAATGGGGCTGGACCTCTCATGTCTCGACACTTATCACAATGAGGTTGCTCCTCTTCTATCTTGAAATCTTGTCGCAATGAGGTTGTGCCTCTTGTGTCTCTAAACTTTTCATAATGGGGATGTGCCTCTCATGTCTCAAAAACTTGTCACAATTGGCTTGTGTTCTTGTGTCTCAAAACTTGTCGCAATGGGGTTGCACCTCTCGTGTCTCGACACTTTTAGCAATTTGGTTTTTCCTCTTGTGTCTCAAAAACTTGTTGCAATGAGGTTGTGCCTCTTGTGTCTCCAAACTTGTCGCAATGAGGATTTAATACTATTTCCATGTTGCATGTGGTAGGGATGATGAATGAAGCGTGGTATATCTATCATTGTTGATCTAGAATATTTTTCAACAGTTTAATATCTATGTGATGCAACATTATTTCTCTTGAGCTTGCTCCCTATGTGATCTCTTTGTGATGTAACACTATTTCTCTTGAGCTTGGTTCTTGCGATTTATGTGTAATGCAATGCTATTTATCACAATCTTGTATGATCTCTACGTAATGGAACATTATCTCTCCTAATATTGCGTCTTGCGATTTTTGTGTGAAACAACACTATTTCTACTGAGTTGGTGCTATCTCTGCACGATGCCGTGCTATTTCTCTAAGCTTTCGTCCTGCATGATTTCTGTGTGATGTAGTGTTATTTCTCTTGAGTTTGTGTGATCTCTACGTGATGCAATGTTATTTTTTTGTGCTTGTGGCATGTGCACTGTTGACATCAATGACAACCATGCTTCCAATAGGCTTCAATAAGGTAATTTTTCTTGGGAATACAGTTAAGAGTTTCTTTCAGCAATTTATTTAATTGGTTATGAGAAGTAGTCAATACAAAAACTTCTTCACCCTTTGATTTTAACTAGTTATTCAATTCCTTTAATTCTTCTTCGTTTTCTTTCCTCATCCCTTCAATTGTATCTACATGTATTTTCTTCAAACATTTTATTTCATTAGTCAAATCACCCATCTATGACTTATAAATTGAGGCTTTCTCTACCAAGTCATCTACATTATCTTCATTACTCAAAATATTCAATATCTTGTGAACATATTCATAAAAAATCTTTGTTCGTGACTTACATTAATAAGATTTCTCGGCTAATTCTTTTAGAAGCCTTTCTATCTTGATACATAGATCTATTGACACTTTGTGTTTTTATTTCTCAAGGTTTGCAATATTTTTGGTGAGATGTAAATTAACTTCTTTAATCCTTCCATTGTATGCCACTAATGAGTCTCTCTACTAGTAGGCATTAATCAACTATTTAGACTCAACTAATTCATTATGTATAATCTTAATCTTTGACTTCAAAATTTTGATTTTTGCATCTTTGGCGTTGACAATCTCTTTATATTTTCATTGTTTTTGGTTCAATTAGAAAGTGTTAAAATCTTGTTCTCCGTTTCTTTGACTCTAGTGATATTAACTCTATCAATTATTTTTTCATTTTTAATTGTATGTTCATCTTAATGGCTAGATATTGCAACTTCCTTACATTGAAAATAGATTGTATTAGTCTCTAGGCTACCATATCTCGAGTTTGTCTGTTCTATTCTACCATATCCACAACATTAATTTGATTAAAATATACTTCAGAGGACATAATTTTATATTGATATTATACTGACCCCTTTGTAGTGTCATGCTACAATACTAATAAATTGAATTTATTCTTCTCCATGTCATTTGATGCAAGAAATCTGGGAGATCCAAGGTCTTATAAATCTAACTTAATACCATGACCCAATTTTATCAATTGGGAGTGTCCATCATTTGATACAAGAAAATTTACCATTGTTAATGTTTGAGACTCTGTAGAAGTATCAACATGTTTTTCAATAACTATATGAGGTGCCACTGGTAAAGGGGTAGATGTTATAACTAAAAAAATATCACTTGATTTCTTCGACTATAACTCCTCTAATAAGAATAAACTTTCTTAGAAACATATTCTTGTGTATTCTCCTTAGAAATAATTTGAACAATATCATCAAATTTTTCAATGTCTTTCTAAACTTTCCTTCTTTTATGCTCCGTCCCATCTAAGCTTTATGATACTCTTTTACTATTTTCATTTCGCTAGAATGTTGGATTATTTGCATTGTCATTCCCTTCTTTGGAAGTACTAGGTTCTTGGGTTCAATTAATCTAACCACTATGGTGATTTGTGATAGATGGAGTAGTTACTATAGCTTGATATTTCTCCAACATATGATTTTCTTTGGAATTTTTGTCACTTACCTACAATATCAACAAAGACTGCACTTCTTCCCAAGTATCCTTGCTAGTTATTTCCTCAATCTTAGGTTTTGATTGTTGTGCTTATGGTGCAAAATTCAAAACCATATGTTTTTTTGAAACCACATGATTACGGTCATATTTCCAAACATATCATTACCTCAAATTAAGAAGATAAATTAATTTATAAATAACATCCATAGAAGACCTACTATTTACAATTAAAGAGAAAACTTGATGAGAAAGACAAAGGAAGACCTATGAATTTTAGAAATAAAGTGTAGTTTGTCAGTTGTGAGTCTTTGATGAAGATACTCTAGGGGAAAATGATAGGGTGATATATACATAAGTAAAAGGTAAGGTCCCCCTTTACATCCATACACATGAATGATGGTACAATCTTGATAAAAATACCAATCACCAATACTCATTTTAGGACTTATCTAAATAAATATCCTATATTCCTCGAGCATTCAGGAAGGTTGTTTTCCATGTATGAAAGTGTATACATGTAATAATAAGTGATTATAAAATTACATGTTACCTCCATTTGATGCAGTTACAGAAAAAATAGAGGTGCATTCAATAACTGAAAAGGGTTTTCATTGTTCATCTTGTTTTCATGGGGAAATATGCAAAAAGGGATCAAATTGAAAAAATACAAAAATACATCAAGTATGCTTGATAATGGAAAGTCTTAAAATCATGAAACAATCATAATTTTTTTTGGATAACTTTTGCTATAAAATTCACAAAATTATACTTAATCAAAGAACAACCAACTAGGGTAACTATACCATTCATCAAACATAGCATAAGCTCATCAACATGCAAGTCATCATCATTTCCCAGAATTATGGACAAGATTGAAATTGGGACAAATAACATTGAGGATACAAGAAAGAAATTAGGAATAGAATTTTCATTTGGTAAAAAATGACGAATGACTTGCCTTTTCTCCCTAGGTGTCCAAATATTCACCTTTGCAACTAATTATTTTTTATCAATTATTCTCAAAGGAGTTGGTAATAAAATCATAGAATAAATATATTTTGGTGTGATAGTTAACAAAACCCTAGTATCATATGTAGACATAACGAAGCAGCTAGAAGGATTGTACAATTTGGTGAATGTCTCAATTAATTTTGGTTCATGAAATTTTAGAGGTGTAATAGCAAGGATAATTTAGGATAGTTGACTAGATAGGAGTAGAGTCATTTAGGTTATGGGTTTTTCAGTGTGCTAATTCCCATGATTTTGACAAGTTGCTTGGTTCGAATGAGACTCAAATATATCCTAGAATAAATCCACTAGACATTTTGACTTCTTAGTGTTACAGAAAACAAATTCTTATGGCTATGGGTCATGGCCACAACAAATACATACCCTAAAAGACAACTCTCAGACTCAAATCAAACAATCATTTAAAAATAGCTACTTTGGAATAACTAAATTGCAAGGGAACGAGAAGAGAATAGATCTAGATTCTGATATTTGTTTTCGATCCTGCAAGAAGACTTCCACTACAACACTCTTCTACAATGATCCTTCAAAATCTCCTACAAACAAAGAGACGAGCAATTGCAAGGAGGTAGTTATCTGATAACTAACTAAAATATGATTGTTACCATTTTCATAATGGATTCAAATTATAATATGTAACATACATTAGAAAGATGAATCAACACATAGAATTGGATGAGAACGAGAGATATTTTATTATGAACAACATAAAATTTGGTTACAAACTATAGCCATTGCAAAACAATCCTTTAACTAGGCTCCAAGTTCCTCCACCCAAGGCCATAAATGATAAATAATACCTGCAATACTTTGTACTCAAATAGTTCCAAGGAAGGCAAAGGATTTCTTCCTGACAATATAGGGAGAACACAACTGATGAAAAAAAACATTTCAATATGGTAAGGAAAAATTCATATGCAAGGGGAAAAGGGGACTTGCAGGACTATAATGAAAATTCCAGTATGAGGATGAATTTCTTCGTTCTATTTTTCCTCCAGGGATCATTTTAAGAATGGAAATTTATATTGAAATGTAGAAACCTAGACTAATCTTACTAGTCCTTAATGTGCAAAATTTCAAATGTTTGGCAACAATTTTGTAAAAATATTCAAATTTCTAAGGATTTAATATAGTTTCTATGCAATTTTGACGATTTTTAAGGAAAAATTATTTTATTCTATGAAATTTGGGCGAATCGTTTTTATAAAAAATGGAAATTGGTGAATCTTTTTGGCACAAAAACCATTGAAAATTAGCCAATTTGTGAAATTTATCCCTTAAAATCATATATGTTTTCCTCCACCCCAATGCTCCAATTTATACTCCTTTTTTACAGTTGGAGTAGTTATTTACATGCTATAGGAGGTCAGAAACCCGAGGAATCCAACATCGCCCAAAATGTTGGGATTTATTATTTTTTTAGCCAAAATAGCATGTATGTGGGTTGCTAACTAGCAACCAACGTATTTACATGGGTTTCTTTAAGGAGAGTCACATACATCAATTAAGATGGGGTTTTTTAAAGTATTTTTAGGGTGTAAAAGGGGGATTTTGGTCCTGCAAGAAAGGAAAGGGATATAAATGAGGCCAATGAGTCATCATAAGAATATGTGGTGTCAAATGACACTATAATATATGCCCCCTAATGTTTGAGGTTATAGGAGCAACTGATGGTTGAAATACATTACAAAATAGTCATGATATTGTGGAGGGTCCTTGGTAGGATTAGTTGAAGACCAATTTCAGAACATTACCTACAACACGAAAAGGTAAGATAATATCTTCCCAAGTTGGGCATACCCATTCTAAGGAGTGATATAAGCATGGCCTCAAAATAAAGTACATCGCAGATCCATGAGTAATGAAAGAATAATCGATGTCCATGACCATGAAAAATGTACACAGTGGATCCATGTGATATATAAAATTAGAAGTCATGGCCACATGAAAACAACACAGTGGATCCATGCAAATGTAGACCATATCCTCGAATGGATACATAGTGGAGCTATGTATCATAATCAAATAAAGGGTATTTGGAGTCAATGGAGTGAACAAATTGATCCTCTACGAGTACTGATGTCTAAGAGGGTGGTATAATTAATACAAGTTGGGTAGGAGCATGTTGACAGACATATGTGAACACACCATCAATTGTTGGCCCTCGACCAAGTTTTGAGGAAACATTGGTCATGTTTGACCATTTTTGGGACTTCGATAGGCTGGTCGAAGATGGAGCACCCAGGCGAAGCAGAGATCGCGGTCTTTCGCTTGTTTTGCGGGCTTGTGGACCCAACAAAGGGTTATTATGGTTTATGTAACGTGTATGGGATGTTGGCCCATGGGTTTACTGATGCTTAGGCCTTTTTGTAATTGTATAAATAAGTAGCTAAGTGATGTAAGAGGTAGATATGATCGGATTAGTGCATGACTACTAGTGGTTATGTGGATGATAGATTGATTTTGTCTTAGTGCAAGAAGTGTAAGTGCTTTGTGCTATTAAGGAATTGGATCTGTGCCTTGAACTAATTTTGAGGAAGGTGGATCTAGTGTGTTGTGTGCATATCACCTGTCCACTATGGAGTTGGGATCTATGGTTTTGTGAACATGAGCATATGAATGTAAGGAGATCGAAGACTAATAAAGAAGAAGAAGAAGAAGAATTTGGTGGATGTAGCCCCACACTGGGGTGAACCATGTATATCCTGTGTTGATGTGCTTTATGAGATGTTGTTGATGTTGATTATGTGATTATTTTCTTAGTGTTTTTATGTATAATGAATGCATCTGATATTGTAGCTTAGTGCTTAATGATGTGAATTAATGCTAGATCTGTGCTAATGCTATGTGCTAAGTAGTTGGAAGTGTTATATCTTGGTTATTACTACTCTTCTCTGTAATAAGGGTTAAGTCTACGATGTGAATAAGGATAATAATCTAATGCATGTTGTTGGCTAAATTCCTTGCTAAGTATTGTAATCACAGATCTGTGTCCCAACCTGGTTGTATACACCTGAGTCCTACAACCCCCCCTGCCTCTACCTTGAGTAAGAATTCATCTGCTTTGTAGGTGTTTCCGAAAGGGTCTGTAGTTAGGGTTTTGTTTGTGCATTGTTGAAGCATTGAACCCTAGGTCTACCCCTGTGCCAACAAATGGTTCTATTGTTGGGACCTGAAACTGTGATTGTTGAGAATTGAAGGAAAAATAAAATAAAAAAAATTATGTGCACAGATTTGTTTCTGTAGTGCATAGTATTCTACTTAACTTGCAAAGCTATGTGCTAACGAAGAAACCAAATCTGGAGAAAAGAGGTAATATCTTGAAGATTTATGCTCTGGTAAAGGTAAGCTAAGTGGAAATTTTTGCTTTGAAGGTATGAATCTAGGTATGTTTGATAGATTTTGTTCTAGTGTGAATGTTAGGGCACAGTTAGAAGAAAGAGTTGATCTGAATAAATTTGATATAAATAGATAAAGATATGTTATTCCTATGCATAGAAAGAATTTTTGGACTAATAAGTGGATGTAGGAACCTAGAAAGTTTTTTTGCATAATGCAGGTCCATCGCTGTGATCCCAGTGCACAGTACATGAAAGGCTAGGGATCATTTAAAATAAAGAGAGGATTGACACTGCGTTATAATTGTAGAAGACCAAGACATCTTTCTAAAGAATGCCCTGATATAGACCCCCTTTGCCTTTATTGTAAATCTATTGATCATGAGGTTGAGGATTGCCCTAGGATGATTTCTAAAGTTGAAAAGATGAACATGAGACAAGAAGACTATAAATAAGGTAAAGAAACCAAGCATATGTTAAAGAATCATACAGAAAAAGAGTCAGACTATGTTAATACAGTTAAAAGAAGAAATGATGATCACAAAGACATCGATTTACTAGAGATCATGAAAGAAAAAGAATGCATAGTTACAAGAATATAAGACTTCGACATAGACTGTGTATTGGATGAAGAAACACATGTGAATATTATGCCAGAAAGCACTTGGGAAATTTTGGGAAAGCCTGCTATGATACCTTCATTGGGAAGGATAGGCTTGTTTAAAGGAAATATGATAACCCTATGTGGAAAAATTACTAATATACCTATGATTTCTAATGGAACTACGAATGAAGAAGAATTTGAAGTTATTAGGTTTGTTGAAAACAACCCCCCTCTTTCACTTTTATTGGGAAAGAATTGGATTGAGAAGGATCAGATCAAAAGGAAAGTAGAGGAGGAAGCCACAGAAAAGAGGAAGCAAGAATTAAGGGACTTCATAACCGAAAGAATAGTGTGACTAATAGAAGAACAAGAGGATTGGTCGAGGCAATCGAGGGCCAGAGAATTAGTTGTCAAAGTTGAAAGAACACATGAAGACTTAAAGAACCTGCCCATGCATGAAGAACGTATGTCCACCAAGGACCTAGCAAGCAAAGAGGTATTTTTTCCAAACCCTTCGAAAGAACATCAGTAGTGAAAATCTACTAGGCTAAGAGAAAGTAAGAATAAGAATGGAAAGAGGAATCCAGAGAATTAGATCACATGAAAGAAGGCAAGGAAGCTCAGTAAGAAGAAAGATAAGTTAGACAAACTACGGGAAGTTCCAGAGAAGACTTCGGAGGAGGAAGATCTGCAGAAGTTGAAATTCTCCGGAATAACATAACAACATAGAATGGGACTTCGCCACAACAAAGCTATATGACCATTGGAGGCATCCCAACCATTAGAATGACACTCCAAAATGGTTATAAAAGAAGTTATTTATGGAAATATCGTGGTTGGACCATTGAGACTGTGCCATAACGGATTGATTCGTATTGATTGAAACATTCCTACCCGTTGGAGAAACCTGTTACAACGTTGCCTATTTAACCTGTCAGACACTTCGTTGGGACCAATTTTTCAAAACTGTGATATTTGAGCTAACAGAGAATCCATCATATCGCATTGTGCTTTCTAGACCTCACCATCCATCTGATTACCTCGCTGTCTACTCGCCTACCTAAGTTATTTGATTACGAGTGTGCTTTTCGGGTGAACGTAGTGCAATAGAGAAGTTTGTGGAGGAAATAATTGTGGACCTAATGACTAAGAGAGTCATGTCTATGGGATTAGAGGGATCATCGACTAGTGGGTTGCAAGCATACCCATCGACTGGATGACGTTCTGGCTGTACTACTGAGAAACGAAGCAAACACTGTGACGATCTGCCTAACGCAAAGCAGATCTCGTCGGTCTTTCAAAACTACATGCCACTTTTGGTAGGCGCAATTAACCATGACAACATCTAACAGGATTTCGAGTACACATTGATCACTGCATACCTCCTGAAGGGGATACGTATAGTTGAATCCCAATTAGGACATATTCTGTCTCTTTAGAAAAATGACTTCAACCTCGGAGACAGGAAGAACTATGTGATGCTCGCACTGCATAGGTATTTGATGAAGATGACTGGGAAGAATCCGCACATAGTCTCCCATTCATGGATAAAGGAGCTCGCGCAGTCGATGATCTTGAATGTGATGAAGATCCCCCAATTAGGCTGAAATCAAGAGGTTAACACTTTTTTTAAGTGTCTCCTATCGTGCTACCATGGAGGGTATATGTGGCTTGATAGGTGCATCACTGTAGATCCGATGCTAATCCACCTCATCACATGACTAAGTATAAAGGGACCAGTAGTGGGTATATGTGGCTTGATAGGTGCATCACTGTAGATCCGATGTTGATCCACCTCATCACATGACTAAGTATAAAGGGACCAGACCCTCACTATTTATACTTAGGGAAGACTTTAGTTCGATCCCTGCACATCGTATAAAGGAAGACTACGACGATGTAGAGAAGGGAAAGCGAGGCTACAAGTTAGCCTCCATTCAGGATGGCACAATATGCCTAGATTTTCATCTTATAGCTGGCAAGCTTGTCAGAAAGAACCAGCCGACAGAATTCACTGGATTTGTAGTAGACCTCGTAGGGAAGTGCTTCGAAGGAATGCAAATGAACTAGGCGAGTTACCTCATCAATGAGCTGGAGAAGGACTGTCGCAAAGTGAAGGATCAAGGATATGAGTTTCAATTTAGTTGGCTACTAGTATTGATCAAATTTGTCATCTGGAAGATGCCAGAAGGAGAAAAATTCCCTAAAGTTGAGCCATCAGAGTTGTTGGCCGCAAGGTTCTCCACCTTGTGGTACACGAACGATATGGTGAAGCAGTGGAAATCGAATGTGGTGTTCCATGCTTACTATTTACATCTGAAGCACTCCATTGAAGCATTTTCACAAATGACCCCAAATACTTTGCATCAGTATAGGTCGCTAGCGAAGTTCTGCGCAGATCAACACTTTATTTACATCACTGCACATAGGGATGAAAGAAAGAAGGAGTTGCAGTCCTACTATAAGTTGGATGATGAGGACATGGAAGAGATCACTAAAGAATGACCAAAATATTTCCTCATACCGGTTGAAGATGCAAAGCTCTCCGATCTTGATATCATCAGAAGTCCATTGGTCACCCATGTCGAACAAGATGGATAGAAGAAAAAGACGAGAATGGAGGATGTCCAAAACATAGAAAGTGATGAGGAGGACAAGGCCATAGAGGAAAGTAGGCCGGACTGACCAGGATGAGGAGGAGGAGATGAAGTGAACCAAGAATAAGGAGGGGAAGAAGGAGACAAACAATATAAAGGCAAAGTTACACTACTGAAGGATCCCCTTATAGAGGCCAAGACATCAAAGAAAAGGAAGGATTCTCCACATAAACCCTCAACAAGAAAGCCTACCCAAGCCAATAAGCCTCAGTTGAAGAATGTACTCATAGTGGATGATGTCAATCTCATCATTGCAACCGTGGAGGATGCCTAAGAGGATATCCTGCAGAGACACAAAGAAAATAAAGAAACATTGTATGAAAGAATAGCGAAAGAGATCAAGGACATACAAAAAGCCATATATTCGAGTCGCGCAGTACCTACTATGCCTTCGTCATTGGAAATTGTAGAATCGGGTGATGAGCCCACCCAATTATGAAGGATAGTAGATGAAATCAAGGCTCAAATTCGTTGAGTCCAGGAAGAAAAGGAGATCAAGGCCACATAGTCCTTGAAGAAATAAAAGGAGGAGGCCCTAGAGCATCTTTGAGTTGCGTAGAAGGAGAAAAATGACATTCAGGCGAAGTTCAAGAAGAAACATGCGAGGATACAGGAAGAAAAAGACAAATTTCTCATAGAGAAGATTGCGATCAAAGAGGCAATGACTAAAGAAATTCTCTCTGTGTCAGGCTTGGCACAGGAAGAAGAAGATTCAACCAATATATAAGTGGGGAATCTCGCCAAGGCCATTCAACAACTTCAAGCAAGGATAATGGAGCTAGAGATTCAAGCAGTGTCAAGCACTCTGGAAGAAGTACATGACCGAAGGGAGGAAGCTGTCAGGAATGCAGTAGAAAGAATCATAGCACTCGCCTCAGAGTGTAAGCAAATGAATTATTAGAGTGCGAAGACCTCTGATCACCTTGAAGAAGATTTGGAGCTAAGGAAATTGGAAGCACAACTCTAGGAGGTGAAGAAATAGGAATCCACCATGCAAGCACGAATGAATTTTCTTAATGCAGTCGAGAAGATGAAAAGGTCACAGGAACAACACGTAGTCCAACAACAGATTACTGTCATCAAGAGAAAATTCATGGAAGTGACATAGAGACTCCAGCTGGTGTAGGATGAAGCCTGCATGATTTTTGAAGAGGTCGAAGGACAAGGCTTGCAGCTAGACCAACTGGTTGTGACAGTGGAACAATGCCTGGAAGGGCCTGTTACTAAGCAAGTTATTTAGGAGATCGTCGAGCAGGAAGATCTGGAGAAGTAGAAATTTGAGGTAGCTCGAGCTAGATCGAGGCCTTTGAAGTAGTGTTGCCTAGATCTGAGTGACTTGGGATGAGTCACAGGTGAGTGTTGAGGGCCTGTTGACCCTCGACCAAGTCTTGAGGAAATATTGGTCGTGTTTGACCATTTTTGGGACTTTGACAGGCTAGTCGAAGATGGAGCTCCCAGGCGGAGTAGAGATCACAGGATCTCCCTTGTTTTTCGAGCTTGTGGACCCACCAAAGGGTTATTAGGGTTTATGTAATGGGTATGGGATGTCGTCCCATGGGTTTACCCATGCCTAGGCCCTTTTGTAATTGTATAAATAAATAGCTAAGTGATGTAAGAAGTAGATATCATTGGCTTAGTGCATGACTACTAGTAGCTATGTGCATGATAGATTGATTTTGGCTTAGTGCAAGAAGTGTAAGTGCTTAGTGCTATCAAGGAGTTGGATTTGTGCCTTGACTTGATTTTGAGGAAGGTGGATCTAGTGAGCTATGTGTAGATCACCTATCTACTACGGAGTTGGGATATATGGATTTGTGCACAGGAGCAGATGAATGTAAGGAGATTGAAGACTAATAAAGAATAAGAAGAAGTTGGTGGACGTAGCCCCACACTGGGGTGAACCACGTATATCCCGTGATGATGTGCTTTGTGCGATGTTGTTGATGTTGATTATGTGATTATTTTCTTAGCGTTGTTATGTATAATGAATGCATCTGATGTTGTAACTTAGTGCTTAATGATGTAAATTAATGCTATATCTGAGCTAATGATATGTGCTAAGTAGTTGAAGTGTTAGATATTGGTTATTACTGTGTTTCTCTGTAATAAGGTTTAAGTCTGCGATGTGAATAATGATCATAATCTAATGCATGTTGTTGGCTAAATTCCTTGCTAAGTATTGTAAACATAGATCTGTGTCCCAGCCTGGTTGTAGCCACTTGAGTCCTACAACCCCCCTGCCTCTACCTCGGGTGAGACTTCATATGATTTGCAGGTGTTCCTGAAAGGGCTGGTAGTTAGGTTTTTGTTGGTGTGTTGTTGAAGCATTGAACCCTAGGTCTGACTCTGTGCCAACATCAACTGTGGGGGAAAGCCTGGTCCAAGGTTATCTAAGTAACCTAAGTTGTTTGGGATGACTCACCCTGATGGGTTTTACAACTCTGTTGGTCGGTAAAGGGATCTAATCTCAACTGTAAAATAAAGAAACTAACCTAACTATCTACTATGCACATTTATATTCTAAATATATACAAAGTGTACAATAATAGAGATTGCAATATTTGTGAGAAACCTTGAAAAAACAATGTTATAAAAAAGAACCAAATCTCAGGCAAAATATAAAGAAAAGATCTAATATTAATTACTAGTTTACTTTTACTTAAGATAGGAGAAGAAAGGAAAAGAATGAATGTATATGATAATAATATGAATTATATAAAAAAAGTATTAAGTTTAAAGGTGAATCTACATTCACCTATCAAATAAAAAAAGTATACTAACCTAGAACTGGCCAATGTTTAAGAGATAAAATTGTGCTTGTGTCTTTATGTGCCAAGTTTCTCTTGGAATATGCATGTTAATAGAAATCTTTAACAAACAATTGTATAATTCTAAGACTATGAAGATATGAAGTAAAAGTCGCTTCACTTTGGTAGTACAAGTCTCATTCACACTACAGAAAGAACAAGTTTTATGTAATTGATCTCAGGTGAAGACATGAATAACCATTTACATTAAGAAATAAATTTCCATTTGATTAAATAGATCGGTCGTAGCTCAAACTATAGGAGGAAATTCAACACCTTTCAATATTGGCACCAAGATAATACAATCACCTAGAACTAATAATTTGGGACCATGGTGTTATCACTGAAATTTTGTCCGCAAATGCTTACAGGAATCCAACACCTCCAAACACTTATTAGTTCACCCACAACTTCAAAAATGCATTTCCAAAGGGCACAAAACTATACAACTGGTTATAAAATATGCATGCACTAAGGATACAAAGTAAGCACGCGCACGTGCGCCAGTCGAAAAATGCCGCAAAAATGCACATGCGCTGATGCACGACTGTGGATGCAAAAAGCCGTGCATACCTTAGAACGACGCATTTATGATTTTGGTTAGCCTTCCACCCACTTCTGGTTCATCTCCCAAGTCGATTTGACACCCAAATCCGAGCTGAATCTGAGTGGGGGGTTGGTCAAAGACCTAAGGGTGCCCTAAAGAGCCCCTTGTTCACACTAAAGTCTGGTTGAATAATGCCTCAAAGCTTTGCTATAAAAAGAGGCCATGGGTGCACTCAATTTTCAAGGAATTCATTTGTATTTTTATGTTTCCTATATTCTCTTGGAGGATCCTCTTTTCTCATCAAGAGCATACAAGCACCATTTCATTGAGCTATTCACATCACCTCTTGAGTGAATAAGCCTTTGATTTCTTCACCATTTCCTTCTAGTTTGTTATTTCTAAGAATAGATCAATCTTTGGGGGTTCAAGAGCCCTCCCTTGGAGGAAGAGGGGACCCATAAGTCTCCCTTTCTCTTTGGTGTTTTTCCCACTAATACAACTTATCCATTGGTGGCATGAATGTTGTTTATTTTTTGGTTGTATTTCCCTTATGCACTCTAGCTTAGTTTATTTTATTGTTTTTAGTTTAGTTGTTTGTTTACTTCTCATGATTGATGTTTCTAACTCTTGCATTCACTACTTTCTTATCTAGCTAACCCAACTGGACTTGTAAGCGTCCTTATTCTGCTCATTTAGGTGACGAAAGGGACGCAACAGATTGGGGACTCCACTGGGGATAGGTATCAATTTTCTCCCCATTTGGGTTGTTTGAAGCACTTATTTTTAGTTTATTTAACTTGCAGGAACCATAACCATCCCATGCCTGCCTGCAAAAAGATAAATTCGGAGCTGAGCTGAGAGAATTTCATTTGAAATTTTCTTCCTGGCCATGTAATAGAAAGTGCACGGATTTTTTAACCCGCAGGCATGTCTTCCGAGCACGTGCGCCAAACTCATTGTGTTGCTCAGTGCATTCTGCGCACCTACGTCAAAAGGTCATTTTTTATTTTCTCATTGGCGCCAAATGCGCCTCTTTCTACTCTGTGACCTGTGCATCTGTCCAGAAAATCAGACATTGTAAGGGTTTTTGTGATCTTTTGAAAGTCCATAGCCTTCTTAAGTTTGAGTCTATGCAAATATTAATATGCACCACACTTAGATTCCCTCTCCACATGAAGGTTTAGTCAAAACATAGGCACTTAGGGGGGTTAAAATCCATATTTATCCTCTTTTTTCTTTCATTTTTCCACATGGATGGCTTGCTTTTATTAAAGTTAAGTTGGAATCATTCTCTATCACATATATAACCACTTACATTGGGACCATAAATTGAATGTCAATTATTGAGTATGCTCTTCTCTCGTGCCATAGAGAGATCTTGAGAATCAGAAAAACGATTGAGGGGAAATTTCATCTCCCTTAAAAGACAAAATATTTAGGAGAGGACAACAACCCCCCTCAGGACTCCTCTTAATTTATTTTTCAAACACATCTTAAATTTGTAACAGGCCCATACACACCCACATGCTACAAAGATAGAATAGTTTTTGAATTTACTTTCTTAGATTACATCACTAGGGATGTTTAAAGGTTTTGTAACAGGCCCATGCATGCCCACATGTCCACAATCTAGGATAGTTTTTTGAAGCTTTCTTAGATTAAATCACACTAGGGAGTTAAGGGATTGGTAAGGACCCATATGTCCACATGCTAGTTCTCTAAGGACTTTCAAATTCCGCAAAGTTGTACCAATGACATTTAGTAAGTTAGGTAATCAAGAATTGTAAGGACCACATGAAGTCCACATGAAACAAGGTGACACCTAACTTATTAAAAATTTGGCACACTTTCACTTGTTCACACACAAAGTCACTAGTCACTCTCATAGTTTCATCTGGAATTGTGGAGGTTGAAGTAAGTTTCCTTCAAAGGGATCCTGTAACACCCCACCCTTTTCTCGACGAAACTATCCACTCCCACTTAAACTCAAAGAGGTTGGTTCATACCCTCAATCTCTCAAACAACCACATCTAAATTTTTTCTAAAAATTCACTGAGTTTTCCTCCATAGGAGGTGCTGAAAGAAATTTTTTACTCTAGGTAGGATCTTGAGGATAGGAATCCAAATAACTCCCTGTTATTTGGTTCTCGCATCTTGAAACAATAGAAGTTGTTAAATAGGGAACTTTAAATCCTCCAATTCAAGTGTTCCTAACACCATAAGGCAGGGAGATACCCATGAAGGGTCGAAGGTCGAGGTCTGGTTGTTTTGTGCATCGCCCCTTGAGGCACCCACCTCTTGGACAGGATCCATCCCATGACCCATTTCTAAGGATGAAAATCTAAATGTCTCACTTTGAATGAGGTACCTAGTGACCAAATTTTAGGACATCTACCCAGGTGGCGATTGTGGGCTGCAATTTCACCTTGATCAGATTTTGTGTGGCTATTGGGAAATATCACCAGCTCTTTCGAGATATGCCCCCCCTACCCCTCATTATAACTGACTGTTTCATCCTTCACTAGTTCCTCCTTCGGTGGCTTCAGATCCCACTGTTGAGTGCTATTGGAAGGTCCAGTGCTATTTTGAGAGGAAGGGCGTTGCTTCTTTTAGGACACAAGCATTTTTTTTCTTTGTTCTCCCACACAGAAAAAATCCACCTACCCACATGTATGCTTCTTTATCAATTGATTTATGTATGATTATCTTGTGATTACATGCGATTGAGAGATATATTGTGAAGGTCCAAAAATTATAACAAAGACTCTTGTTTATTTATTTCTCTCATCACCATTTGCACACACCCACTTTGCTAGTTGGACATCACAGGGGACCCACATAATCCCCATCATTCTAGATGCTTGCTAAATCTCCCTCCCATTCTAGGGGGAGTTCCTATCCTTTCCAACTCATCAGCTCCACCTTGTCACACCCCTATGAGTGCTACCATATTGGGATCTTCTTTTCTTGGTTCCACTTTACTTGGGTCCACTTCCCAAGGTCAACCATACACTCGATTCCCTTTACAAGGAAGTGGGGGGCACACTTCTTCCCAAGGAGGAAGTACAACCCCACCCAACCCCCTTCAAGGGTCAGGTACACAAAACACTCCCACCATGGTTGGAATGAATCCTCCACCGCCACCTCAAAGGCCTTACTTGGCTTCTGTCAACATACCATATCTGACTAAGCTCACTAATGATCCTATATTGCATGACCCCACATCACCTACAATGCCTACCAAACTCCCTTCATACATCCCTAATTTTGAAGTAAAAGCGGGAGATGACCCGACCAACCATATCATGACCTTCCACTTATGGTGCTCTTCAAACAAAATCATCGATGACTCTACTCGATTGAGGTTATTTCAATGCACACTCACTGGCCCATCAACCAAGTGGTATGTAGAAGAAAAATTTGGGTCCATGTCACTTTTGAATCTTTGGCCAAAGCATTTTTAACCTTCTTTTAACTACCAATATGTCATGACAATGGTCTCGAAATTCTCTCATAGTTTAAACAAACCTCCGCTACACACATCACTGACCACATTCATGAATGGCATCAACAACATAGTCTATGCAAAGATGAAGCCACCAAGCAACAATGCCTCAATTGGTTTCTCAAATCACTTGTTTCCCTCCTTTCCAAGGATGTGGCCACCACCTTCCCCCGGTCTAAAGAAGAAGCCATCGGTAAGGCTCAACAGTTTGAACTCATTTATTCACAATCAGGATACTTATATACGGTATTACCTGATACCCCGAGACCTGTGCCATTCGACCAAGACAAACATGGGATGTCTCACTCAATAGATGGATTGATTGGTACCACAACACACCACAATCCACACCTCCAACAACCACCTATGTATGGAAGACCTCAGTATCCACTGGTATTTGGAGGACCTCCTTATTATCCTCCTCCCCCTTATCAAAAACCATACCCTAGTGGCCTTCCTCCACCCGTAAGTGGACCACCATCGACACCCACAATACGCCCAATAGTCCAACCAAGTTCTGGTACCCCCTCTACCTCATCTTACACCCTAAGCACTAGTGAAATCATTACGCATTCCTATGTATCCTATGGACCATTGCCACCAAATAATCCATACTTTCCATTATCTGGCCCTCCATAGCCCATGGCTCCACCAAAAGGACACCCACATGGTGGGGTTAACTTTGTTCAACCCTCTCCCATTTAGCAATATCAAAATTTTGAAAAAGTGAATACGGAAAATATGCCCCATCAGTCTAATAATGCCAAAAAGAAAGGAAAAAACTAAAACAATAATAATCCAGGACCAGGAGGGAATCACCCCCAAAAAAACCAACCTGCCGGGGGCAACCAAAATAAGGGGAACTAGAACCCCCAAGGGGGAAATAACAACAAACTCCAAGGAAAAAATAACAACAATATTTAGACAAACTTCCCTTGTGCCCTTTGCAATGAGTATGGCCATTATACTCACCATTTCCCTCAAATCACCGACTTTAAACGGATGAAAGAATCTGGAAATGGACCATGTCCCCCAGCACCACCTGCCCTGCCACAGGCCCCTCAACAATATGTGCAACAACCACCCCCAACTGTGTTGCAAAACTCCATTCAACACAAAGGGGTGATGAACACCCAACAGGAACAACATCCTGCCCCTCCACAGATGGGACAATATCCAAACCCTAACACTCAGGTTGATCACACTATCCTACTCACTAGCGAGGAAGAACTTCTTCTACAAACACACAATTGCCAATATAGTCCACTCCCTGACTCCGTTCCCACTACCTCGAAAGTAGTCACAGTCACAACTGGACCAGCTTTTATGATTCCTCACCCTAATACTGAAACACCCCTTCGTATTCCTCGCATCCCATTACTCCGGAATGTCAACAACCCTTAGGCTAGGGCGACACATAATTATAGTCTGGTCGATGACTTGGCACAATCTCCTACTACCATCTCAGTTTTAGAAGTCCTTCAAACCTCTCCTACTAACCGGAATTCATTACTCTCTGCCCTAGGGGCAGTCAACCCTGTTGATACTCGACTCATCACATTTGATCTTGATAGTGGGGAACCTCGTCTCCCCTCTTTGGGTGCTTTCCAAATACCGGTTAAAATTCAGAGCATCACAGTTCATCGTCGCATCATTGATGAAGGTGCATCCACATGCATCATGTCCAAAACCGTATGGTAGAAACTTGTCTCCCCTGAGCTTATACCATTCGCCATCACCCTTAGATATTATGATGGACACCCATCCTCTCCTGACGGGCTCTTTCAAAACATGCCCATTGAACTCGGGGGCAATCCTCATTGACATTGAAGTTATCGATGCTCTGCTTGATCACAACATCTTGTTCGGACGTAGCTACATGTATGCTATGAAGGTTGTGGCCTCTTTTGTGTTTTGCACAATGATGTTCCCCCACAATGGGAATATCGTCACCATCAACCAAGTGTCACATTATGATCCCAACCCTTCCTCCAACATCGATAACATCTTACCTTTTGTCCACACTAATCCCGACACCTACCCACTCATCGATATGGGTCCCAGAATTTTCAAAGACCCATCCTTGCTAGGGACATACCATGGAGCACCATCGCGCATGCATCCCTCAGCACAAGTCTATGTCATCTCATCCAATGGAAAAAAAAATTGAGATACCCTTCCTCCAAAAGAGGCTTCCTTACTATTTGAAGTACCACTGGTCGCAGAGCTCCTTCCTCAGGAATCCCCTGAGAACTCTTCAGCTCCACCTTTTCCTGAATTTACCCTCCCCGAGGGCCACATCCCAGTTTGGGAGACAGACCCCCAAGCCATTACTCAAATCCCCTTCCTTTACCCCCCACCGGGTGTACAAGATTTCCAGGTAGCCGCAATGCTTACCCTTCCCAATATGGTGCTGGAAATTCCAATATGGTATCTACATCCACCTGCGATGGTTCCTTAACCATCCCTCCCTCCCCAAACAGAAGGAATCTCAATGCAGATTCCAATACTTACTCCAACTGCACCACCCTCACCCCCACTCTCTAGCGCTACTGCTACAGCTGGGGGAAGACGGAAGAAGAAATAACCCACCGCTCCACTTCCCCCACGAGTTCAACCTCATTGCACAGTATGCGAGAAAGACAGACACCCCACCAATAAATGCCCCTCTCTTCCCAAGCACCACAATTGAATTCAACTCCCTCAAGCAAGGACACCACTCGTCACTACTTCCAGCACTACCACTGCATCCCCTAATACAAGTAGAAAAGGGATGCGAACCAAATTCACATGTGCCATCTATTCAGAGTATAGCCATTACACCCACCATTTCTCGACGTTACCTCAATTTTGGCCCTTCCACCCACATCATCTCAACCACATGTCACTGACATTCACTATGTCACGACCTCAATAAATGAATGGATGGGATTTCCTTTCTCTCTCTGTGAATCACTTGATCATTTCACATATCAATGTCCTATGATCATTGAATATAGGCATCGCCGAATGGCCCTTATTCAAAATCCCACACCCCACCCACCACCAGTCGAACCAGTGCTTACCCCTACTCCATCACCTGATATTGTTCATCTCTTCTCTCCAGAACCTGAGGCACTCCCTACTCCCCCATGGTTATTGGATAGTTTCTATGAGGATTTACCCCCAAATCCCTCCAATTCTCCAGTTCATTTCCCCATGGAAATTTTATGCCCGACTACCATTTTCAACCCACAATATCTCAATATTTGGTTTATGTCAAGAGAACCATCGCAACCCCCTTGCGTCATTCCCCCTACTTCTTTACCACCAGAGTCCAATCACATGATGACAACCATCAATGTTACTCCCCTGGATCCCCTATATTCTTGACAATTCCACTGCGTCGAAGACATCCTCAAGGAATTAACTACCCTCGATTTCCCATGGGATCCACTCCATCATAAAGCACTCTTTTTTTCACAGGAAACCTTTGTGCCTCCCAAAAAAAACCCCATATATGCAATCAAAACCAAATATTCAATCCCCTTAGGGCATATAGATTGGTTCAATAACCCTATCCCTGCCCCCAACGCTTTTGAAGAAGGCAACATGGCCAACATTTCCACCACCATCAAAATCGATACGTCCATCAAACCTGGAATCATAGAGGAAATCACCATCGGTGCCACATGCTCTCCTGAAGAGTTCATAGCTTACAAAGCTCTCTTCCAGGAATACCGTGATATTTTTGCATGGTCATACATAGAGATTCCCGACCTCGATCCCTCTATTGTCGAGCATCGTATAGACACATGGCCTGATATTACCCTTGTATGACAAAAGAAACGTCCATTACACCCATACAAAGAGGCAGCCATCAAAGATGATATTGACAAATTACGTGTTGCAGGGTTCATATACCCCATTGCATATATGTCATGGGTCTCCAACCCCATCCCTTTTAAAAAAAAATAGGGCACTATCTGCATTTGTACAGACTTTCGCGATATCAATCACGCCTATCCTAAAGACAATTTTTCAATGCCCTTTATCAACCAAATTATTGATGATTGTGCCAGCCATGAGGATTTTTCCTTCATGGACGATTTCTCTAGCTACAACCAAATTCAGATTCACCTAGCCGATCAATACAAAACCACATTCACTACCCCTTGGGGTACTTTTTCATATCGTGTCATGCCTTTTGGCCTCAAGAACGTTGGTGTCACTTTTCAACGTGCCATGACATACATTTTTCATGATCTATCTGTTGATGGGCGAAAATGACCGTCCGTCAACTGGGAGAGTGGAACCGGTCCGGGGTTGTCTAAATAACCCAAGACGTTTGGTATGGACCACCCTAACGAGTTTAATGGCTCCGTTGGCCGCTCTGAGGTCTCGTAAGGAAACCAAAGAGAAAGTGATCTGAGCTAAATAATCTAAACTAAGGAAACTAGAAACTAATAAAACAAACTAAAATAAACTAATCTAACTAAATAAAAGAAATCAAACTAAAACAAAGGAAACTAGAAACTAATAAAAACAAACTTAACTTAACTATACTAATCTAACTATAAACTACTAACTACAAAATACTAACTATGATTATAATAACTCAAATCAACTACTTAATTATCAGTTATGATCATTCCTTATGCACAAATATACAATATGGACAAATTACAGATTTGATTAAAACTTGCAAAACTCAAGTGTTCGCTGCCCTAAAACAGCCAAGGATCTATTTTTGTCTTTTTGTATTTATAAAACAGAAAGAAAGCTAACTGAAATTAAATAATCTAATCTAAATCTAACTAAACTGCTGATTAATTAAAGCAATAAA
>ML792839.1:177056-209670 GCA_009831015.1 Picea engelmannii
CCTTGAACCATTGCTATCATACCTTATAAGCTTGTCCATGCATTCGGTACATATTGTATATGTTTGTATTCCAAAGTCTTAGAACCATACAATCCAAATCTCTTCATATAATAATCGAGCGATAGTCGAAAGTAAGGATAAAAACAATATGACCAAATCCATTACACAATTTTCATAAGATCAGAACAAGACCAATAACTTTCATGCCCAAAGATTCAACAGTGAAATATATCCAAATGCGCAATCAAGGTAAGATAATGCTCAAGAACATAAGTCTGATACAACATTTAGCACTCATGTGATAAACCAGTGATCAAGTATCAACCAAAGACGATGACAATCTAATCAATGAAAGAGGTGTTTTCACACTTGCAGTTGTGAAAACTAAAACGAAATTGAATCGTAATTGTCACAAATAATGAGACGAATGTCTAAAAGCACAATGCGACAATGATTTGTCGTAATACGACAAGGTGTAGGTAGCTTTTTGAGAGTAATAAAAAAAAATGGGTTGGCTGCCAACACTATCTCAAATCAACCTCGCCTACTTGGACGATCTCACTGCTCGATCTAAGAAACACACTCAACATCGTGTTGACTTACACATTGTCTTTCATAGGTGTCATCAGTACAATGTCCACTTGAACCCTCTCAAGTGCGTATTCTATGTCACCACTGGATGCCTCCATGGGTTCATCGTCTCCAAACACGGCATCACAGTGAACCCCCTCAAGGTCTAATCCATCATAGGAGTCCCCCCCCCTCGAAATTTAGGCCAGCTGCAAAGCTTATAAGGAAAAACTAACTTTTTTCACCGCTTTGTCCCCGATTATGCCACTCTTGGAAACGATTTCCTTCACCTCTTATGACATGATATCCCATTCCAATGGGATGAACATGCCCAAACCTCTTTTGATGATATTAAATTGGCACTCTCCAATGCCCCATTAATTATCCCACCTAACTATGACCGCAACTATATCCTCTACTTATCGGCCTCAACCGTCTCAGTAGCAGGAGTTCTCTTCCAATTAGGGGATAATGACCGTGAGCATGTAATTTACTACATTAGTAAAAATCTTTCAAGGCCACCCTTGAAATTCAATCACGAAGAGAAACTCTCCCTTCCAGTTGTCCTCGTAGTCCAGAAACTGTGCCATTACATCCTTCTTTGAACTACCAAGGTCATAGTAGATTCCAAACCCATGCAATACTTTCTTAGTCGTCGGCAAATTAATGGAAAATTTACCCGATGAATCATCATCCTTTAGGAGTACGACCTCAAATTTTCAACACCCAAGATAAAGAAAGCCCTCGTCCTTTCTGAAGTCATTACAAAATTTCCTTCTGATGCTATTATCTCTCCCGTCAATACTGACTTCCTCGATGAACATCTCTTTTTCATCCCTTCAGATGATCCTTGGTAAGGTGATCTCCTCGTCTACCTTCGAACACAAAAGTTCAGAATCCACCTCTCCTGGGATGATCGTAGACGTATTTTCCACTAGGCCCCCCTCTACCTCCTTATTGGTGATATCTTATATCGACAAGAGGTCAGCACCATACTTCATCGATGTTTGACTATCGACGAAGCCGATAGAGTCTTGAATGACTGCCACAATGACGCCTGCAGTGGCCACCTCTCAAGGATGTCCAATGCCCATAAAATCATTCGAGCGGGCTACTTTTGGCCCACATTGTTTCATGATTTCATCCACGCTATGAAGCAATGTGACAAATGTCAGCTATATGCCAACAAATCAAGAGAACCACCCGCTCTTCTCCACCCAGTCATAATTGTCGACCCCTTTTGCAAATGGGGCATAGACTTCATGATCTGCAACCCTCCATCTAGCAATGGACACAAATACATCGTCCTGGCAGCCGATTATTTCACCAAGTGGGATGAAGCCATGCCCACCTTCAACAACACCACTGACACTACGACGCATTTTTTCTTTAACCACGTCATCTCCCACTTTGGAGTCCCACTACAGTTAGTCTCTGATCATGGGAAACACTTCGAGAATGAGATTTTCGTTGGACTCTCCTCTAGGTTAGGCTTCTCCCACGAGTTTGCCTCCTCATACTACCCTCAGTCCAACAGACTGGTAGAGGTAGTCAACAAGGTCCTAAAAACCATATTGCAGCGCACGGTTAACAAACATAAGACCAATTGACACCATATGTTGTTTTCTTCACTATGGGCTTATCGCATGGCAATTAAAATGACCACTGGTTTCACAACCTTTCATCTAGTCCATGGGGTTGAGGCCACTCTACCCATCGAGTGAGAAATTCCCACCTTACACACCACTATTGAGCTATTACCCGACATTGCTGCAATGGAGCAACATTTTATGAACTTAGAGTCATTGGATGAAGACCATCGGTCTTCATTACAGAATAATAAAGTAGTCAAAAAATGGTCAAAGGCCACCTTTGATCTCCATGTCAACCTTCAATGATTCAACAAAGTCGACCTCGTCCTTTCTTATGATATCGCTCACGATACCCTCGGCCATGGAAAATTCGAGTCATTATGGCATGGACCTTACATAATCCAACATTTCCTCGCTAAAGGCACATACATCCTAACCTCTCTCGAAGTCCACCCTCTCAAAGAACCCATCAAAAGGTTGTACTTAAAGAATTTTTATGCCTGAGTGTAGACATTCTACAATAGGATTTTTCTACATGCCCTTGAGCACTCCCTGTAGTACCACCTTCAATCGGCGACAAAAATCCTTGAACTCTCCCCCGGCCTCCACTGTAGGAGCATGTGATGGACCAGCACCCCAATCATCAAAATGATGTCTCCTGCCTGCTCTCTCATCATCGGTCGACCTCGTACCACCCTCATCCCAACACTTTCTCTCCCCTTCCTGTGGCTCTCCCCACGGTGGTCTCACTGGCCCCTGATGCGCTGACACTCTGACCAACTCAACCTCGCATCCACGAGGTCCCACATCTGCACACACAACAAACAAGTGATAGCATCAACATCCATCCATACATAAAGAACATGATATACTATCTAAATATCAAAACATCAAATATATCACCATACCTCTATGGTTGAACACCTCTCTAGGGGGTAGCACAATCTCTGGGTCATCTCGAAAATCCACCCCACTATAGGGGAATTGAAGTATGATCTGTGGCATCTGATGCTGCAATCATGCAAGCTCAGCTGAAAAATAATGGCCACCCTCATGTTGAACCAAGATATCCTCCCACCGCCTTAATCGTGGATCTCACGCACTCGATGCATCCAACAACACTCTAGGGCGCAACATGGGCATCCTCTCCAAAAACCAGGCTACCAATATGGAACCAAAGGAAAAATCCCCTAAGTCAGTAGCTCGATGCCTGTTGAGATGCCCCACCATATTGGCATGTAGCATCAAGCCCTAGGAAAAATTATCACCCCCCAATACCCTCTGCATGATCCTCAACTAAACCCCACTGATCCGCTGAGTAGAGAGAGATCCATACATTCTCACAATCATCGTTTCCATACAAATATGAACAAGGGCATGCATCACCCAAATCCTCACCACCGATGCCGACATGAAGTCCTCTCCTGAATAGTATTTTTGGGATAGGTTAGCCAACTGACCATCTTCGGGAAACACGGGCTCAACAGGTAGCGGGGTTCCCCGAAAAGGGAGTCTAGTCAAAAAATATACATCCTCTATCAAAATCAAGAATTGTAGCAGGTACTCCTATGCCCGCACTAGTGAAAATTCAAAAACATTCAGCAACCCACAGGCTGCCAAAGGGCCTCGTACAGTCAATTACCCATCTCTCACCACCTCCCTTAGGCACACCCAGTCCCTCTCCCTCCAGTGGATTGGCATCATCAAATCATCACCTGCATCCATACATACAATATTTGATCAACCATCACAACCCATAAAAACGTCAAAATCTCCAAAAAAGATAAGTTTTTGCACCCTTCATCTTTGCCTCAAGGGTGTGGATTTTTTCCCCACAGGCATGCACATATGCATGCCTGTTCATCCCACAGTTGTGAACTTATGCATGATTGTTGGCAATACAAGGGTGCATGCATGCGCTCCTGTCACACACACAGACGTGCATGATAGTGCACCTATTCACTACACAGTTGCGCACACATGCGCAACTGTCAGGAACACAACTGCGCATACATGCGTTGTTGTGCTTTGAATAGGTGCGCATCCAATGTGCGCTTGTTTTCCCCATTTGGGCACCCCCGTGCATGGCTATCCCAATTATAATCATGCACTCATGCACGCAAATCATTAAATTGCCCGTGCACTTGGGGGCCCACCCTTACAAACCCCCCCCTATGACCATCCGTACAAGCCCTGCCCAAAAAAGAAATCCTAATTACCATGCAGGAGGATATGACCACTAACCTGGCACTCACTGATCCTGAATTGGCCAACTCAATCTCTCGAAATCTTGAAATCTCCTCCAAAAACTATCATCAACTCACTACAACAGTAGGTACAAATGAGGTGATAATCTGGTCCCTACAACTATATATAGAACCTTTGACAAACTTCCAAGAACAATTTCAGGAGCTCCGAGCATCTGTTTTAAAATCTGTCTTCAGCCATAGGATCAGGATCCCACTCCCTACATAGCCACCCTCCCCAGGACGCCATCCATCCTTGGCCCCCGGGGAGCATTTTTATCACCTCACGCACAGGTATGCATGCTCATGTTCAAAATTATCAAATAATTTTTATACATTATTTATCTTCAGATATTGTTCACGTCAGGTATTCAGTTTTAATATGTGCAGGTACTTGGTCATCACCCACCAGTGCGGTCCTTTCATGTATATGATCGATACTAAAATTTAATCATTCCCTCTGAATATCAATTGCATCTCCCAGTCACACCCTCCGATATTTGCCTCTAGGCTCCCCCCATTCAACTCTGCAGTACTCACACCTCCGTTGTATTTTAGTATTGACAACCGATAACACTCTCTCCCACATGAGTTGTCCCCATTGTTGTCCCCTCTAGCACTTTGACACTCATGTTGTTTTCACCCCCTAGGGATGCAAGTCCTAAATTCCTAATAGTCCTTTCATTCCCGAGAATCAGCCACGTGCTCCTTCTCCTCATTTTTCTAGCTTCCCCACAATGGACTCCCAGGTAACCTCATTACGATTATCTGTCAATAATAGAAATCTTCTACCCATTATGTAGTGTCACCACATTTTTAAGGCGTGTATTACAACTACCAACTCTAAGTCATGAGTGACGTAGTTTCATTCGTGTTCCTTTAGTTTTCAGGAATCATAACAAATAACGTGTCCTTCTTGAGTTAGGACACCACCTAGTCCTTCTTTACTCGCGTCTACACAAACGGTGAAGTCTTTGTCTATATCTACTACCTTTAAAATGAGTGCAATCGTTAATAATTCCTTTAACTTATTAAAAATATATTGACATTTTTGTGACCAGTTAAACTTGGTCCCCTTCTTTTGAAGTGATGTGATAAGGTATGCAGTTTTGGAAAATCCCTCTATAAATCTGCGGTAATATCCAGTGATTCCCATGAACGACCGGATCTTTTCTACGTCCTTAGGTATCGACCATTCCATGATGGCTCTTATTTTCTTAGGATCAAATGCAATGACTTCTACAGATATTACATGTCCCAGGTACTGTATTTTCTTCTGATAAAAATCACACTTATTGAATTTAACATACAGTTTGTCCCTCCTTAAAGTTTGCAAAAATATCCTTAAGTGTTCTTCGTGTTCTTATTCTATTTTAGAATATACCAGAATATCGTCAATAAATACCAAAATGGATTTGTCCAAGTACTGACTGAAAATATTGTTCATTAAACACATAAACGTGGTTGGCGCGATAGTGAGTCTGAAAGGTATAACCACAAATTTGTAACTTCCATATCTCATTCTAAAATACGTTTTACTTATGTCTTCATATTGTATCATAACCTGGTGATAACTAGATCATAAATCCAATTTCGAGAAAATATTTTCCCCACTTACTTGATCGAACAAATCATTTAGCCTAGGTAAGGGGTACATGTTATTAATAGTCATCTTGTTTAATTGTCTGTAATCGATGCATAATCTCAGAGTTCTATCTTTCTTTTTCACAAAGAGGACTGGTGCTCCCCATGGGGAAACACTCGATCTGATATATTCTTTGTCCAGTAATTCCTACAGTTGAATTTTTAGTTCTGTTAATTCCAAAAAACTCATTTGGTAAGGTGATTTAGAGATAGGGGCTGAGTCAGGTAGTAGGTATATAGAAAAGTCTATCTACCTCTATGGGGGTAATTCAGGTATATCATCAACAAACACATCTTTGAAATCATGCAAAATGACAAAATCCTCCAAGTTGGGTTTATTTTCTTTTTTTAACAGGTTTGTTACTTGGATGGCATAAACTTGACAACCCTTTCTCATGCATTTCTTGAATTGCATTGTTGAAATATGTCTAATTGATACTGGTTTTTCTATACCTTGAACTATCCTAGTAGTGTCATTTTCGTCTTTATAATGAAGTGATTTTTCATAACAATCTAGCACTTCTTTATGCCTTTATAACCAATCCATTCCAATAATTACACCATAAGAGCCTAGCGGTAAAATGTTCAGATTTGTCTTTATGTTTTGACCACCTAGACTGAACTCAGAATCATAAATAAAGTCGACAACTTTTCTTTTCGTTCCTATTGCTAGTTGTACCAGCCAAGATCTTGCGTGTCTTATTTTATTAAGTTTCTTTGACTCCACTATACCAGGGGTGATATAACTTAATGTAGCTCCAGGATCAATTAAAACATAAATTTGAGTGTTATTGATTTTACCTTCAATTTCCACCACAAAGGATTGGTGGTCATCTTGTCGGCCATCCACGGCTGCATTGATCTGATGTAAGCTTCTACCTACACCCCCTACTATAGAGGCTTCCTGTAAATTGCGAACAGTAGTTCTGTTTGTTAAAATCAAATGTGGATAGTTCCTCCTTAGATGAGGTTCTCCACATTCCCAAGATTTTAACGGTTCACAGGGGTTGTCCCCAAACTTCTTTATTCCCAAATTTACTGGTTTGTCACCTCCTTGCGTGTTTGGATTGTTGGAGTGAAAAGATTTCCTTGGAAAACCTTTTTTTGTGTTCCGATAAGAATTTGGCTAGTATCCCTTCTTCCGCTACTTCATTTGGTCTCATTTCTTGTCCTTCCAAGCCTTGGGAAATTCTGTCCGTTGTTTGTATTGGTCGTAACACATTCGGGATTTTCTGAATACTTCACTCAAGGAATTTGGATTATCAAATTTGATTTTGTCCTTGTAGTACCATGGTAAACAACTTAGGAACCACTGGATTTTCACTTTATCCTCCCGGATTTAAGGTACGAACCTTAGTAATTCCATGAATTTGTTTATTAGATCTTCCATAGCCATTTCACCAAGTCGTAGCTCATAAAATTATTTGGTTTTTATTTCATAGTAACTTTTAGATAGGTACTATTTCTTAAAGTATTTCTTAATGTCTGACCATTCCATCTGTTTCTCTTTTAGGCCCTTTTCCAATTTCAGATCTTGCCACCAAATGTTGGCTTTTCCGTTCATATTATAGATGGCCATTCTGAACTTCATATTGCTAGAATAGTTTTATATCTGGAAATACTTCTTGATGTCTAATAACCATGCTTCAGCTTCCTCTCCTTTTCTGAATTCCCTGTCAAAGGTAGATGGTTTGATTTTCTTAAATTCACCCTCAAGGTGATCCACCTGTTTGTGTTTTGTCTATTTTTGTTTTGACTTCAGCTGAAGGTGTACCTTTAGATGAGCTATCCCCTTTTTCTACTTCAAGACAAAAATTCTTGGAGGCCCTTTTAATGACCTCTTCTTCATGGTTATCGTCCTTTGGGATTTTCTTTGTCACTATACTATGCAACATGAGTTCATTTATTTCCTGTTGTTCTTGTTATGCCTTCTTCAGTTTCTCATTGTTTTCTTTGAAAACTTGCAGCTCAACAATGAGATTCCTCATCTATTCTAGAACTTTAGAAGGTGATCTTCTGTCACTATTCTATCTCGGATCTTCAAGAGGTATTTATGCATGATTCCCCTCAAGTTTGATTTCTACATCATCCTAGGCTGTCATGATTAACACAAAACATAAAAGAGTTTTATGTTTGTAACGAGAATGGTTTGTTAGTTTTACATAGACATAAATACATGCTAAGTAATTAATTTGTCCCTGTTCAAGGTCCAAGTGTTGTAACCTTCGCTCTGATACCATATGTAGTGTACCTCTAATTTTTCATAAAAAAAAAATTCTCTTGTTAGGGGCAATAAAAACAGACTTATAATTAAAAGAAAGTATCCCTTTATCTCCATTTTCAAACTCTGATAGGTTTTCTTAAGTTATGACTGCCAATGATGACATTACTACCCAACCTTACACCCATTGAACAAAGTTTCCTAAATAGGCAAGCCCCACAATCTAACATTTTTCTTTCAATTTTAAGTCATGCTAACATTCATATGTAGCTATATGTCTATACATTGTATTAACTTAGAACTATATTAGTCTTAGGACTTAGGGTCCTAAACTCTCCTCTAATAACACACTTCCATACTTGCGCACAAGGTTAAACTCAAAAGACTATACGAATAAAACTCATATAGCATACATAACGTATTGGGGGTCGAGGTTATACACCTTGGCGAAGTGTTGGTTTAACATAAGGTGTTTGGACTTTCTTTATATGGCCAAAGTCACCAAAAATCATTCTCGATAATTTGTTGGTTGGGTAAAGACCTTCCAGTCAATACATGGCATAACGGATTTCTATTTATAAAAACCCTATGCTAACAATTCATTAAATCTACCTAATATAAATGATGTCTAAACTAAACAAGGTGCTATATGGACTAGTAGTTGTTGGAAGTTAATAGTTTCGGTATCATAGAATTACGAGGGAACTACCCTTTACTTCATAACCCATTAAATGTGAAAGGAATGTTTATGTCAGTCAAGATTTAAACCTCTGACCCGACCATTAATGGAGGTATTAGGTATGTGAAAAATGATGGGTCATCACCTATACCTCCATCCAACACGAATGCACCAAATCAGTTCCATCACATGGGCCACGCCTCCCGTTGTACTATCAACATTCACTCTACATGGTGTGAGTGCTTTAGGGTTACAGTAGTTTTTCTTTTGTCATTCTTGTGAAGTTATTCTGAAGTTGGCTCTGCATTTTTCTCTTTGTTTTCTTGGCGTGGAGAAATGGTGGCTTGGAGAACCTCCCTAGACTGTTCTTGCTACTGGTAAGTGACTTCCCTATTGTTATAATTTATACTCAATCTTTCTGCAAGGTCTTCGACATTCTTCTCTTTGTGTTTCCTTTTCCAACGAGTTTGCATAGGTATCGCTTTTGCATGTCATTTTGTCTTAGGGTTAGTCATATCCTACATTCCTTCATTTTTTTCAGTGCCATTACTTGGTGTTGAGTCTCTTCGAGACTTCACCAGAACTATAGCCCATAAGTCAATCGATAGGTTAGGAATTATGTTGTGACTGCATATTATAATTATCCAAGTTAGGTCAATTCCATTCGACAGGTTTTGAATAATGTTTTTCTATTTTGGTTGGGTGTCTTGTATTGATTTTTACTTGGATCCTCCGCTTCCCAAATATCAGATGATCGTTATGACTATAAATTTTCCTTTTAGAATTATTTATGAAATTTCATTGGGCATAACCATATATTAATAGGCATCTGGGAACTCTATGAATCGAATCAATTTTGTTATAGGAATATGTTTTGTATCCTGCATTGTATTTAAAATTTGGGTCATCTTTTCGTTCCAATTCTCTTAATGTCTGTGCATGTGTCAAAGGCCATTCGAGTCTGGTAAACTCATCATAGATGTTGACTCTGTGTTTTCCTTTTCTTTAATTAAACCTCTCTCAGTCGATACTAGATAGACTTTGTTGGTGTTATTTGACCTATTTCTTTTAAATTCAATGCTTTCCATTTAAATAATGTATTCGGCCTTTCTTGTTATACGAATCATGTAATTTAGACTTCACTTTAAATGTCATCTGTCTATTTCTTTCTGAAGTGTTTCAATTTTTGTTTGATTTGGTACTCAATGCTAATGATGGGACCTTGTGATTGCGAGGGTACCCATCAAGGAGTCTTGGGTTCCTCTTTTTCTTTGATCTAGGATGTTACTCAACACAACACAACAGGGAATGGATATCCGATTTCTCAATTGCAAGTTAAGTGAGACTATACATAACCCTTCCTGTTACTAATATTTTTATTTTAAGTTATATTCGTCTTGGTTCTGTTGAACAATATTAATGGTGTTTTGTGAACTCTTGTGCAGGGATTTCGACCATGCGAGAGATGTGGATGTCGATCCTTACCACACACATAAAAGGTATTCGGGTTCCCTCTCACCCCTTTCAAGGAGTACCCTAGGTGGCTAAGGATCAATAAGATTTAAACTTAAAAAGTTATCCCTGCGGGTGAATATTTGTATATTTAATGATAGTTGAATTCTTTATCACTGTAACTTACTTTTACAACATAGTAAGAGGATCAAATCTTAATATTGTATATTCGTAAGACTGATGTATATTGAACATTCCTATATCATTATTCGAAAATAAGTTGATTGAGATGGGAATGCGAACAGATCCTTTTGAATCCTAGCATGTTCTTCAAACCTTTCTGGAATGAATAATATTGCGAACAATAATTCTATTTTGACCCCTTCCGGTTTATTTTGGATCTTGTAAAGGAATTCGATTTCTCCCATATTTATTCCTGTCGCCTTACTTCGAAGTTTCATTACAGTAAATCTTAGACATAAAGAATGGAAGGGTTCCGGGTGAATATTCTCCAATTCGTTTTGATCACTACTGTAACGTTTTATTCAGAATTGTAAAATGGTAGTCTGAGTCGTTCATTTTTCTTTCCAAATTGTATTGAGTCTATGCAATAGATCATTAAAAGGGTCTGATATTATCAGCATAGTCAGAACTGTATGTGTAACTTAAAGATATGACTCTGTAATTATATCCATGATGCTCCCTTTATATATAAGGTTGTTCCTTTTGGTACTTTATTTGTACAGTTGTTTTTCCACATAATGGTTGGAACAATTTACATATTAACTATATAATGTGTGTATATATATAAATATATATATTACCATTTCTATTATAAGAATCAATTCAAACGATTGTGCCGATTATCAAACATAAATACCTATAAGCATAACTATATCCCTATAGCTATATATATACATATTTTGTGAATTCCAATCATGGTAGAGCTTTGTCTTGATTTTGGGTCTCAACATGTATATAAAAAGGAAACTCAGTTAAGTACGATGGCTCTATGAATTTACTTACATAAATTAAAATCTCTTATACATATCTACATAATGTGGTTCCACTCATATAACGCGCATAAATAGTTTACACAACAAAAATATAATTAGTTGGGAGTTTATCCTATAGTCTTTATCTCATCACAACATAAATATAATGGTAATGATATTCACTCAGCAACATAATCCAACAAAAATAATCCATTCAGAACTAGTTTTTGAGACATTCTGTTAGTCCTTAAATTCAACAATATTCAATCAAATTTTCATCCATGGCACTACTTCTATTCAGAATTAAATAGATACATCCTATCAGTTACTAAACCATACAACATTCATCCAGGGAATAGAGTAGAATGACATATCTAAACAGTTTCTGAATAACAAATGGAACAACCACGTTCCTCCCAACCTTAGAACAAAACAACCAAATGACTTGTCCCGGTCTCCCCCTAGCCTGACCATGAATCCATGAGGGATAACTCAGAACTTCTCCTCAGCAAGAGTCCTTCAATTTTTAGCAACTCCTCCCTTGCCTCACACCCAACAATAGTGTTCATAATAGTAAGAGATAAATTCTTTCCCTAGCATACTAGGCAATGTCCTGCCTCCTCTCATATGCCATATATGCAAAGTCATTTTTTCCTAGGTCTTTTTTCCCCTTTGGGAATTTTTGTAGCTTTCCAAATCCCTGATTTTCACAGGCTTCCAATGGCCAAATTCTTGATTTTCCCCTTGTAACAATCATCCTTGAGGTAGTTCCAACATGTTCCCCACTCATGGAGTCATGGTCAATTGATTTCAACATGGCTGTTCCATTTTTCCTTCAGCAATACTTATTAAATATTTTGTTTCATACAAGTGTCATAGTCAAGTAGTTAGCTGGGTCAAATGAGATCTCTACCCAACAATCATAATCATTAATTATAATTAACTAAATTCAAAATTCGAAATTTCCATGAATGGAAAAAAAATTCCAATTTTGAATTTACCAAAAACGAAATAATTTTCCTAAGAAATTTCAAACTTAAAAATATTTTTTTTTTTGGGGGGGGGGATGTCAAAAAAGAATATTAGAATTATGTCTGCTAGATCTTTAGTTTTCAAACAAAATTGTCCCATAGTTGTGCCAGTAAACTGGTTTTCACATACTGTTCTTATTTTTTTCTTTACTTTTTATTTCTTATATTCCTTTTTTAATTATTATTATTTATTATTTATTTATTTATATATATGTGTGTGTGTGTAGTTCACAACATCAAAGACCGGTACTCGTTACGTGCATGGAAAACACCCCCAAAATTTGCAAGAGAACATGGGGAGGTCAAGCATTTTTAGAATATTGAGGACTCAACAAAAAGAGCATCATATAGACCCATTTAAGAGCATCACATGTCACTTACAAGGAATTGAACCAGGGTGGGGAGGGTAACAACCATTCCTTGCAACCACCCAACCTACATACAATGAACACATTTCTTTACACACACACACACATGCACATACATACAAAATAAATACATAAATATATTAGAAAAAAAAAAAAAAAAGATCATTTTGAGATAAGAGAAGGGGAAGAATTTCCCTTACTCACTATCTCCATCTCTGCTTGTTGAAGAAAATTCTTGAAAAATTATTTTCTATTTGAAGGCTTCTCATATAAGTTGAGTCTATTCCCATTTACTAGAAAATAAATTCCCTCCTCATCAATAGTTTTTATTTTGACCAATCCATTATAAAAAACTCTCTATCTCATATGGCCCTAACCATCGAGTACTGAGATTCCCTTTAAAGTTTTTAAATCTAGAATCAAATAAGAGAGATGAGTCACCTCGCTTGAATTTCTTCTTTCTAATGAATTTGTCATTCCATATCATTCTTTGTTGATGGATGATAGTAGTATTTTGAATTGCATCATGTCGAATCTCATACAATTCTTTGAGTTGTGCTAACCTCTGTTGTTGTTCTTAAGAAAGATCCATCCCTAGCTCGATCGCTATTTTGAAATTCTTGATTTTAAACTCAATAGGAAGAAAAACATGTTAACCATACACAAGCTCATATGGCGTATGCCCGGTTGTGTTTCTCAATGTGGTCCAGTAAGTCCAAAGTGCCTCTAGAAGTGCCCATTATTGATGGTGTAAGTGAGCTATTTTGGTCAAGATGGCTTCAAGAACTTTGTTTATGGACTCCACCTACCCATTGGCTTGTGGATGGTAGGGGGATGACTTTCGATGCTTGATATTGTATTGTTCTATGATAGTCTGGACAAGATTTGATGTGAAATGAGTGCCTTGATCTGTTAAAATTTCTCTCGAGACACCTAAAAGAGTAAATATTTACTCAAATAAAAAATCTACAACAATTTATTCATTAGCATGTAAAAGATGTTTAGATTCTACCCATTTATTGACATAAGCAGAGCATACTAAAATATATATTTTATTTCTAGACATCAGAAAAATAAGCCCCAGGAAATCTAAGGCCCATTTTTCAAATGGTTCTATGAGTAGCTTGGGCTGTAGAGGCATTATGTATTCTTTCACTAGTCTTCCCATCCATTGACAATTGACACAACTTCTAACATATTTCTTGGCATCTCTTAAAAGAGTGGGCCAATAATTCCCTAGATTAAGGACTTTGTATGCAATTATTTTATCAACAAAATGGTATCCACATGGTTCATTGAGGCATGCATCAAATATGCCAAATACTTAATCCTCTCATACACACGTTTGAATGATTAGATCAGATCCATTACAGAAAAATTCTCCACTAATACATGAGCAAGTGGCACTAAGTTTGATGATATTTTGCTTCACCTTTGTGGAAAGATATTGAGGTAATTTTCATGTAGCTAGATAATTAGCAATATCTGCAAACTTAAGAGATCTAATAGATATCGAAAAAATATGCTCATCGGGGAAATTATCATTAACAAGAACTAATTCACCTTCATTATGAATTCTGGAAAGAAACACTGCGACTACATTCTCTTTACTAGGTCTATCTAGTATAGTGATATTAAATTCTTGTAATAGAAGAAGCCACATGGTAACCATGCCATTAGTGATTGATTTATTCATTCTCTAATGGTTGAATGATCTATGTGGATGAAGATCTCATGCCCTGTAATGTAGTTCTTAAATTTCTTAATGTCATGTACTAGTGCAAGGAACTATTTTTCCATAACTGTATAATTCAATTCATGGGGTGTCATGGTTTTACTCACAAAATAAGGCATAAGAATCTTGATTTTTATTTTTTTCTAGCATTGCTCCTAAAGTTGTATCATGAGAAAATATAGATATATGAAATTTAAGGGACCAATTTGGCCCTATTAAACATGAGCTACATAAAGTATCTCTTTCAAAGTTTCGAAAGTTGTTTGGTATTGAATATTCCAAAAAAAATCATTATCTTTAGTAAGAAGTTTGAATAGATGCAATTTTCATGAAGTTTTCAATGAATCACTTATAGTAACCAACATGTTTTTGGGTATTTGGTATTGGAATATTGGAAATGACTTCTATATTTTCTAGATCCACTTTTGTACCCGCAGAAGACACACAATGACCTAAAATAATTCCTTTAGTTTGTAGCATAAATAATTTCTCATTACTTAATGCCAAATTATTTTCTGGACATCTGATTAAAACTTTTTCTAAATTTTCTAATGTTTCATCGGAAGTATTTTTTGTATATAGTGAAATGATCCATATATACTCCTACACAATCATGGATTAGGTAAAAAAATATACCTAATACAATACATTTAAAATTTGTAGGTACATTACGCAAACTAAAAGGCAATACTTTGTAGGCATACATCCCCCATGGACATGTGAAAGTTGTTTTGTATTGATCCTCTAGAGATATTTGTATTCGATTATAACCACTAACTCCATCCAAAAAGGAAAAGTATTTTTTACTTGCCAATGTATCTAAAACATGATCTATAAAAGGTAGAGGAAAATGATCTTTTCAGGTTTCTTTATTCAATTCCATATAATCTACGCAAACACGCCATTTGATATTGTAGTTCATCTTTCACAATTTATTTTAAGAGTGGGTTACTTGGAATTATCCTCTATATAAATATGATGAATACATGTATTAGGGTGGATTCCATACATATCAATGTATTTCCACATGAATTCACTAGAATGTTTGTGTAGGGTTTTGACTAATTGCTCGTTATGAAATTCTCCAAGTTTAGAATTGATATTTAGAGTTTTTCCTGGAAATTTTCAACAAATAGGTTACTTATTATGATATTGATTTGACATAAGACATTGAACATGAAATTTTTTATAAATTATCCATTATACAATTTTCTTGAAAATGTTTTCCCAAGATATGTTTATGATCAAAAGTATGCTACCCCCATGATATTGAGTAGAATCAAAATTATTAATAAGATTGATGATTTGATTTTCCTCGATATCATTCTTTAGATTCATAACTTTGCCAATAGTTAAAATAGTTTGTACTAATTCCTCGCTATCATTTGTATCTTAAAATCATTGTGAAAATTCTAATTCAGTTAAGACACAAGAAGATATAAAATAAATTTCTTAATTGAATGTCTGTGTGCAATTTTCATGTCCCTTGATCTACAACTGATAAAATAATCAACTATAGCTAACCAAGGCCTCCATAATATTAATGGGTTCCCACCCAAGTTATATTTCGACTATATAACAGTGAAATCTAAAGGGTACTCCCATGAATCCAAGGAGACTCTTATATCATCTAATACACCTTCTCGTTTTATTGTTGATCTATCAACTAATTGTAAAAATGTAGGTGCATTACGGAGATTAGACAACCGTAATTCATCCATGGTACCTTTTATTATTACACTTAATTTGTACCCTAGATCTATTAATGGGTTTTCAATTGTAATATTATTGATGTGAATGTTTACAATGGGGTTACTAGAATCAACATGTTTTTGCATATAGAATTTACCCAACATATAGTCTACCAATTTACTAATAACTTGCATTGTTTGTGGGCCTTTCTTTTTCCTTTGTGTTTTCTTTATACACAATTCCCTTATTGTCTTAGCATAAATTGGAATGTATTGTTTTGCTTGCAATAATGGAATTTTAATACAAACATTCTTTAATTCCTCTAATAAATCATATCATGTTTGAGTGATTTGATTTTCTAATGCCAACCTTTCTCGGAAAGTTGGAGTAATAGATTCCTATGTTTGACATATTACAGATGAAGAAGTTTGATTTATTTTTGGCATATTACATATGAAGAAGTTTGATTGATTGGATTGGTACTATCAGTGTTGTTTATTTGATTAGGAGTTTCCTCCTCTATAAGTTCTTGAACAATAATTGGTGCATCTTGGTGAAGTAATTTTCTTGATCTAATATGAATATCATTTATACCAAGAGAAGTAATCATATAAGTGGGAAAATTCTATAACTCAGCATTGTAAGCAAGTTGAGATACTTTATTATTGGGGTTAGAAATGGGTTGTGCAGGTAGTTGGGTAGGTCTTGGAGGTTGATTTCATGGTAATTGAAGTTGCCAAGGTTATGCAATTTGTGGTCATGGTGGCTAAATGGAGTATGATTGTTGGACTTGTGGGGAAAATTGGTTTTGTGTAGGATGTTGGTTGTATTGTTGTTGAATAGGATAAGGAGGAGAAAACATGGTTCGATGGGAAGATACTCTCTAGCCTTGTTGCTAAGGTTGGTTTTGGACTTGTTGTAGTGTTCATTCTTGCCAAGGAATAGAAATGGTCCAATTTTATTGGGGGTATTGTTGAGAAGAATAAGGATTAAATTGTTGAGAGGGATCTTGAGATATACCTGAAGTCCTTGGATGCCAAGGTATTTTTGGTGCAACAAACCACAACTGCTCTATAACTCCTTAAGTCCCTTGGTAAGTTTCTTTGAGTTTCGGTAGAGATGGGAAGTGAGGAAAATTTGGCTACAAATTAAGTTTATGGGAATTTGGATACAAATTAATTTAATTTTGGATTGAGGAATGCAAAGAGATATAGATTCCTTGACATATTTCCTAAGCAATGAGAAAAATCTCAAGGAACAAAAGAAGGTAGTTATGTTCTTGTGTTATGATATTGTATATCGATATTGTTGATATGCAGTCGTACTATTCTAGGATACTCATCTTTAAGTTTATATGTTGACTTATTGTGTTGTGAACAATTTATTAAGATGGGTATTATATTGTAGGAACTTTGTGAGAAGGAGTTTGTTGATTAGATTTGTCAAGAAGTTGTCTCCTTGCAGTTTGTTGTTTCTCTATTGTAGATAGAGAATGAAGGATTGAAAACGCAGTTGAGGATTGCATCATTTTTGTTCCAAACTGCTATCACTGAGGAATCTAGGAGGGTTGTTTTCCTAGAGAGTACCATGGAAATTGTTATCCAAAACTTTTTAGATGATTTTAGGGACAAGGATGATCTTGTCAATGATCTATAGAAGAAAGTTAAATCTCTCTCATTTAGAAAATGGTGTGTTGAAGGGGAAAATATACCAACTTGAAGAGAAAAATTCCCAACTAACTAATGAAGTTTCCCATTTATCCCATCTACATACCCTTTTTGATGAGCTTCATGAATAATATTCTCTTGTTCAAGAAGATAACAACATATTGTTCAATGAATATCAGGTTTTGAAACAAGATCATGATGCCTTGTTGTTGTAGTTGACTAAGAAGGATGAGACTATTTAGGGCTTGCAGGAATTCCAATAGAACCTTGAGTTTATAGTCTATCAACTACATAACGTTGAGAAGAAGACTGTTGACATTGAGCTTCTAGGCATGCTTATTACTTCTTCAACCCCTAATACCTCTTCTTATAGTCTAATTGTTTGTCAGAAAATTAATGGGATATACCGAAGGGGGAGTTGGGAAGAATGGACATGGTATTGTTGTTTCCATTACTGTGAGATGAAGTCACCTAGAAAAGGTCTTGGATATAATGTCGATATTGCTGCCCCTTTTCCTAAATCCAGTTACATTGACTCCATGAAGGTGTTATTTGTTGCAAGTGTAGTTCAGACTAGTTTTTCTAGAAAAGAAACGTAATGTTGATTGTCGTGACAAGATTGGTGAGTTAGTTGTTCCTACCATGCTATATTTTCAGAATGTTGTTGTTAATGACACTATTGTTGATATGCTAGGTTGTTCTACTCTTATCAGTGAACTAGACCCTTAGCCTACATCCTACTATCATCATAGAAATCAAAGACATTTTCCCATGAATTGGTATTCTTAGATAAATGGAATTTATTCTTTCATATCTTTGCAAAGAATATTTGAAATACATAATCATGAACAAGTACCACCTACCAGGACATATTATGGTTGGATTGATGAATGGTCATGGCATAATCTCCATAGATTCTTGAGGAATTCATAGAGATGTATGTCATTGATTGTACGGTCATACAATTTTCCTCTTTCTTTACATTGATTCATTTAGTATGGTCGACTAAGTTTCAACTAGATATGATAGTCGATTGGAGTTTTGACTGAGTGTTGGTTGACTGAGTTTTGACTCAGTTTTTGACTAATGTTTTGATTATTGTTTCTACTTCCAGATCGATCAATTGTGTTTAAGAGGGACAATACCACTACTTATAGTACCTATTTGATGTAAAGTATCATGGATTGATAGAGATTGATTAACTTGATCATTTCTTGTTTAGTTGACTCATCAAATGGCCCGTGTTGTCTTGTTTTCCTAGTTAACTGGATGGATTTTTTATGGTGTTTGATCAATGTTGATGGTGACAATGTTCATACTTATTTAGGAGGGTTTTGTACCGTTCTTGGTCATCTTGTAATCCACACAAATTAAGAGGGGGAGTGTTATGTAAATTTTTTTTCCTCCAAGGTGAGTTTATGGCGGGTGTTTTTTCGATTCCTTGTAACCTCACCTTGTTGGATTAAGCAAGTTGACCATTTGACCATCCACATTTGGATTTTAGATCCACTCAATATAGACACTTAAAATGATGTCATCCCATGGTTGTTTGGTTTGGTCGATGTCCAAACCAATTTATAGATGATACTTATGGATTGTTTTATCATTGTGGGATCTATGAAACCATTGTTCTCCTATAGAGTGTGCTCTTTATGCTTTAGTGAAACTATGTCTTTAGACACCACCTCTACTATCAAGAAAGCTTTTCTCTCTTCTTTTTTCACCTACCTACTCCAACAAAATGATCCCAACGATTGCTTGGGAAGTGTAATATTAAATTAAAACTTGGCCAATGCCATAAATAAATTGGATATCTACCTATTTCAATGTGTGTGTTTTTTATTGCGAGTAAAATTAATTTGACATAGATAGTAGGTGGAAATATAATTGAAGGGGTTAGTCATGAATTTGGAATCGACAAATATGAGGCAATGAATTCATGAGCTGAGGTTGTGAAGAAAAAAAGAACCAAATTTATGAAAAGGTCAGAAAACCTAAAGCTGAGAGAAAACAAAGGTACGTGTCAGGCCAAGGAAGATGGATAATTTAACATATATGATAGCAACAGTCATTACAGATAAAATTTCCATAGAAATGAATATGGATGCGTTATTTCATCAATGGCCAGTCTAAGAGATGAACCCTGATTGTTGCACGAAAATCCTCTAGGCCATTGCACTGATAATCCAATTAGGTTATTTGATTGAAACATAGATTCTTCAATCTTTTTCTTCTTTTTGGTTAATAGATTCTAGTAAAAAATGAAGGTTTCAAGCTAGGATTCAATGATGCATCCTTCTAGTCAAAAATATCTTCTAAGGGGATAATACCCCTAGGAATATAATTATTCTTTAGTTGCACAATATGATGATTTCCAATTTGTCTTTTTGCAACCTTTGCTAGATCATACACATCTCTAGGTGTTTCAATTCCATCTTCTCCACCAACTTAGTTGTCTTCATCCTTGTCAATATTGGTAGTGGAGAATTCATTAACCATTTCTAAAAACAATTTAATCTATTGATTGTCTTCAAACTCTTGCCAATTTTTTATATTATCAAGTATAGAAGGTTAATGGATAAATTCAATTTCATACCTAAGTGAGATATGTTAGGTGGTTTGAAAAAAGTAGTTGTCTTAGCAAGGGAATCATCCTAGCTATGAAATTGAAATCCAAAATAAAATTTTATTCCATATCCCACACCTAATTCCAGTAAGATCATAATCATGGATGTTTGATTTGACATTTAGTTTTTACTTAATTGATCACAAGCTAAAAATCACCAAAAATAAATAATAAATTCAAAATTTTTATAAGGATTCATAGTCAACCACATTATTTGTCATATAAAAAATTAATTTATATAAAAATGATATGTTTTCTCTAATGGAATATATGAATAAAATCCCATCTTTAGATCCTTATTTCAATGAAGCACCAGCGAAAACATCTTCCAAATAACATTTTCATCAGAATGTGGATGCATTAACTCTTCATGTCGTACATCAAACTGATATATTTAATCTAAAATCAATAATACATAATTCCCAACATCATCACAAGATTGTATACTTGAAGATTTTGGGTTTTTAAATTTTAAAACAACATATAATTAATTATTCAAAGATATGAAACTTTGTCTCATTCTTATCATCACATCACTGTAAAATAAGTAAAAAAAAAACTTATAGTTTAAACCACATAATGTGTGAGCAATTATAAGTGAAAATACGTTTATGAAGAAACTATATTTTTTAAGAAATTAGTTACACATTCACACAAAAAAAAACATAATGTACAATTTTTTTTTTATAGTAAATGTTTCATTTGAAATGATAAATAAGCATTGGAATACTGAGGGGAGGGGAGGGGGTGAATCAATATGAAAACTTTAGACCACTTTTAACCACAAGATATATTCTTTCACTTTAACAACAATGTTGGGTAGTTTATCATCAATTTATCATCTATGTTTGCATTCAATATATCATAAGCAACATCACATCGAAAACATCACATAAAATACATAATACACCAATATTTAAGTGGAAAAANATATATATATATATATATATATATCAAGAATTCATTCATACGAAGAACCGACTTCCAAATTTTCCAACTGCAACTAAAAGGAGGCTCCAACCTCCTATTCTCAATCTCCAACCTGAAGGAAGCTACAACTCCTTTGTAAAGACCCCTCTTACGTTACAACTAAAAGAGAAGCAAAGTGCAATTTTTTTTTTCTTTAGTACATGATGATCACTACAATTACAACTAAACAGCACATCTGACGACGAGCACCACCCCTGCAGAACAAGCAATATACAAATACGACTCCATGCACTATCACAAGAGAAACTGGGCGAACCATGCATAAATCAAGATAGGAACGACTCCTCGCTAGACAAACAACATGACGACGCTTACCCGCTAAGGACAAAATCCCCCATCCCAAAACAACAACCTCAACTTCTAGTAACTAGATCCTCTAAGGTGCCCAACCAAATGCATGAAGGCGTTACAACCCAAATGATGAACAACAACACCCGCAATGGGAAGCATAGACTCTCGCCAAGTTATCATTTGCCTATACCCAATAGGGTGCGCCATGATCCCCTAGTCAAGGATCATGCCCTCCCCAGGCGATAGGCACGAAAATAATCCCGGCACAATTTAACCTATCTCGACCAGGGACTCCATAAAAATCCAACGCGCTATGGGATGAAATAACTGAAAAGAAGTCTACGCCTACGCCTATTCCCTCAAGCAACATGCCGACAAGACGCAAGATGACGTTAGTCAATAAAAAAAGCACATGATATTACACGTCTTTTCCAACAAACAAAAACCATTATCGGTTAAGTGAGATGCCTAAGTGCTGAGGAGTGAACTATCATAAGGTTATCATTAGCATAAATTTGACCCATCAAGTGACCAAATTTCACAAAAGTTAATTTATCACAAAAGTTATCAAAGGGTGACCTAAAATGCACTTAAATAAGTAATCACTTCACATTCAATTATCTACGCTACTCATTAAACATTAGACAATGCTGACTATATCATTCTTGTCTAAACTATTTCTGTAGGTACGCGATATTGCTATTTAGTAAAACTAAATTAAATCGCTATCTTGTGAATTCTCTTATCTTGGAATAGCAAGAAAAAATGAAACTTATATACCAAACCTAAACCCTTCAGCACAAATGGAACCACATAATACTCACCTAACCACATATCAAAGGTAAGTGTAAATGTTGTGATTCTTCAATAAAGTACATTGCCGGAAAGTGGGGGTGAAGGCTGTCATTAATTATAAGTCGTTTTCCTAAAAACAATATCTATATTTAAACAATCAAAAGTGGCAATCCCTTGAAAAAATTAGATTTATCATGTAAAATCATTGTCATACCATAATGGATATAAAATCATTCTTGTAAGAAGTAATAGAAAATAGTTATTACTCGCTCTAGAAAAGCGCTATCATTACTGAGTGTAAAATCGTTGTCTAAAGCTATTATAATAAAGGTTGTCCCTGGGTATAAATAACAAGGTAGAGTCACATAAAGATACGATAGAGGTAAGTTTGTGATAACGCGGATTTAAGTACATCATAATGCAGAGTGATAAAAATGAAATATTGTCAAGTCTAACATGTGATAATGCAAACTTGCCAGAATAGATCGTAACCCCAAAGATGCTACCATTGCATCGTGGATATGCCAAGGAAGTAGTTGGGTAAAGGGGTATTGCAGTATCTCAATTTTGCACCATCATCTTAGTGATATGGGTAAACCAAAGTGATATAAAAAACATGATACAAATGAAGAGATGTAAAGTCAAATCGCAAGGGTAATACTAGGCAGGATGCCAAAATCATGGAGCCGAATGGTGCTTACTACCGATGGAAATGTGGGTTAAAAACTATGCTTAAGACATTTAAAATCGTGGATCATAAATGGGGAGAGGTGTCAAAATCGTGACTTGAAATGTTTTTGTCTGCTAATCATTTTGTTGTTGTGCATGTCATTCAAAATGTTGAGTCTTAATAATGGGATTTGCTAAAATTTACCCTTCCGAATTCGCTGAGTAAACCTAAGATATTGCATTAAATCATAGTAAAGAAAACGCTGCCAAATAAAAACATGAAACCAACACATATATACAACAATCGCAATCACACTATAAGGTATTAAATCGTTGTAAGTCTAGGTGTAATAATGGTTAAATTCGCTGACTAAGATGGTATAAATAATGGGTAATTTTGCTGGGAAAAATCACCATCAATATTTAAAGGAAACACATAGTACATTCTCCATTCGCCATCAACTATTATTTAAAACACCGAGTGTATTAGCCATCAACTAAATTAAAACACAGAGTGCATTCGCTAGCAATTGCATTAAAACACATAGTACATTCTCTAGTAATTACATTAAAACGTAGAGTAATTACGGGTTCACACGCATTTCCTCAAGGGTAATTCTAATGCCTATCACTGGGTGATGTCGCTGACTTCCACATGTTCTAAATAACACAATCCTATTACTTTAAAAAATATCAATAGAGTCAAATTAAAGTGCAGAGGTAAAATCGCATGCCATAGGTGCGAAAATGTAAGGTAAAATTTTCACAGTAAAGGCATACCAGATGTATAAAAAAACAACACAGTAAATTTGTCAGGAAAGGCATTAAAAATGCAGATGACATTCATTTAAAAACACAGATATCATTTCATTAAAATGCAGAGATACTTTCATCAAACGCAGAGGGTAATAAGCGGATCACGGAAGGAAGGATAACAATCGTAGAAGTACTCATTCACAAAAGGAGCCAGACAATCCATCAATCAGGAACTATTGACAAGGGTAGATAGCTAGGAAAACATCCTTCTCTCATCATCCACACACAGAAAAGAAGGTCATTAGAATTTATAGGTAGATGTGCACTTAAGTGTCGATCGTCGATTCCACTCCTAGTCGACTACTCAGGCGTGGACTGGTGAACTAGGGATGAGGACGAAGACCAGGCATAAAGTCTTCATAAAAATCAATTTAAAACCAACATGATAGTCACAACATCAAGGATCAAATGCCAAGGGAATCAAGTCAAGCAAAGAGCTTAAGCCTATGGGAATTTAAGCTCTCGATTAAACTGCTAACTCAAACACCTTCTTTACACAGTTAAAAAAATACAGAAATAAAAGCATAAGGTCTATAATACTCTATCATGCAGAATCAAAGTAAGCGTACTGTATCCCAAGTCGTCTGCTCTGATTCATTGTCCTGCGCGCTTTGTGCATCTCCCTCTTGCCGATCGATGAGACTTCACCGGTACCTCCCAACCAATGCTAGGGGTACTCTTCTTCCCCCTTAGACCCGCGAGCCGCAAAGGGGCCATGCACACTAAACCAAAGATTAGCTAGCTCCCAGCTCACCTCGCAAGGCTGAGCTACCACTCCTCACCGAGTTGGGAATCCCAACTCCCACAAGCTAAGCCAGTCAAGTCTAAAATTCTGCAGCGTAACATTACGCATAACAAAGGAGATCCATCATCCTCCTCCTCCCTCCTTTATATAGAGTTTCTAAGTCATTTACTTTCCCAAATTCCCATTTAATTTATTTTTCAATAATTTAATTCATAAAAACCCTCCCCGTACATGTATCACCCATCCCCTTCATTGCACCATAAATTAATTTCATTAATTAATTAATTACTCCTATTTCCCTCACCCACCTAAAAACATTCCTGAATCAATCTTGGGTGCCCCCATGTTCCTTTACACATTTTAATGACTTACCCCCTTACTAATTTACTAGCTGAGTTCAATTTAAAAAGTTCTTATATGAAAGATACCTTACTAAGTTAGTCATTCTGTTTTTTCCCTTATGTTTCCCTTTCTCTTTATGTTTCCTCCTTTTTCCTTAGTTTCTGAATTCTTTTAAATTTCCCTCTTTCCCTTTTCATTTAAAACTCAAATTGGCAAGTGTATAAAATTATTTTTTTCCCCTTTCTCTTTTTAATTAATAAATTTTTAATTAGCATATATAAAAAAACAATTATTTCCCCTTTTTCCCCCTTTTTAAATTTTATCCCCAAAAGATTTTTATAAATTAATTGAATTTCTTACCCCCCTCTCGTCACATGATTAATGATTATTATTATTATTATTATTGATTTATTTTTATTTTTATTTTTATATAAATATACATTTTTTATCACTAGTATTTATTTTCCTAAGTTGGGCAACATTTTATTAGGGAAATTGTTTTAAATCTTTCTCATCACCTCATGCATTCTAAGGCCATCTAGGTTTATTCATTTATTAATTAACAACGCGACGTGCCCTTCAGGACGTTCTAGGTGCTCCAAGGGTGCCAATCGCCTCCTTCTGTTTCCCTTGTGTGACGTTCCCTTAAAGATGCACTACGTGCTCCAAGGGTGCCACTCGCCTCATCTCGTTTTTCTTGCACGATGTGCCCTTCAGCATGCACCACTTGCTCCAAGGGTGCCACTTTCCTCTTGAATGACTTGGTAGACGTCAAAAACCCCTGGAGTCAATACTCTGTTAGGTGATCTTGTGGGATACTAAGGGCCTCTAAGGAATAATTCCCCTGCCTTATTGTGCGCCCCTTAAAATCATCGTGAGTGACTGTCGTAGTCTACCCTCATGACATCATGGGTCTTCTCGAACTAGGTAGTTGTTAACCTACAGTTCAAGCCACGATGAGAGTTCTAGTAGGTTGTGGAAAGGATGTTGTCCACACCTCTCCCTCAACGTCTCTGGTTATCATGCATGACATATCTACTCCACATGTGATTCTGGTTGGCAAGCTATCGTCAGCCTGCATCATCAACGAATCATGTCATAAATAATATCCATAATCACATCATCTAATTAGATGCACAAATGTTATATATACAACAATCAAACCCCAATATTCCACTCCCCAAATGGATTCAGAGTCCAAGGGGTTTCATTGATGCCCCTTCATCCTCAAGGTCCAAAATCCTGCACACTTAGGAAAACTGAGTCAATAGCACCTGTCTATGTCAATACAACAAAATAACATGACATCAATCCATAATGCTTCATAATCATAATCAAATTTAAAATAGCATAATAATCTAGATCACTTGCAAGTAAGTGTCCTCAAAGAATAAGTTCACTTAGTGCATGCAAGTGCGAGATGTTACATACACCCCCTCTTGGTCTAAACTTCGTCCCAAATTTTCATAGTATATAAGTGCTGAAATAATGGGTATCACCGTATCATAAGTCTATCTATCAAACAAAAATGGAAACTGTTGGCACATATAATATGCGTCCTCTGAGGTCGTCGAGTGTCGACTATAGTGGTCCCACTGGACCTTGACCTCATCTATTGTTCGACACTGTATTTGTCAAATGAGATGATCCAAGATGCAGATCGACTCAACCATGAGCACACCCTCATCCGACACCCACAAGGTGCTCAAGTCAAACATGTATAGGATCACTAATCATAATGTCTCAAACAGAGATGTGAAAGACATTGTGCATACGCCTCAAGAATCAGGAAAGGCTAGTCATTAGTCCACATGCCTCTCTTTTCCACAATCTCATAGGATCCCATGAACCTAGGAGATATTTTATCCTCTTTTCCAAACTTGTTAAAACTCTTTTGTTGCTTCAGCCGCAAAAATACTCGATCCCAACATTGTAACTACGGTCGACACGACGTGCATTGACATAACTCTTATGTCGATCCTGCACTTCATTGATCCTTTGTATTATAGTTTTCATTTAATATTCCATTTCTTGGATTGCTTCCGGTCACACCAGGACCCTATCCTCAAGACGATCCCAACTCAAAGGCATCTGACACGGTCTCCCTAAAGAAACTTGAAAGGCACCATCTTAATGGTGCTTTGGTAATTGTTGTTATAAGAAAATTCTATGAGTGGCAAGAATTCTTCCCAACACTTCTGTTGTTCCATCACGTACATGCGCAACATGTCTTCCAAGATCTGTTTTATTCGTTTTTCTGCTCTTCATTCCCTGGGTGATACATAGTACTATAGTTAAATTGGGTTCCCAAGGCCTCTTGGAAACTAGTCCAAAATATTCCAGTAAACACCAATCCTTGATTGGATATAATCCTCTTAGGTACGCCTTGCAGCCTCACAATCTCACTGATGAAAAATCTAGCTATGTCAGGTGCTTGATACATCGTACACATAGGAATAAATGATCACTCTTCATCAGAGTGTCTACTACCAAAAAAATTGAGTCATGTCTCCTCGCCGTCCATGGAAATCTAGTGATGAAATCCATCGAAATAACCTCCCATTTTGACTCTGGAATAGCGTGTGGTTGTAGTAATCCTGTCGAATGTCTATGTTCATCCTTTACCTGCTGACATTCTAGACATCTGGCCACATAGCTAACAATGTCTACCTTCATTCTCTTCCAGAAGAATAATGGTTTAAGGTCCACTCTCATCTTTGTGACTCCTGGGTGGACCATGTACACTGCTTTGTGAGCCTTGTTTAGGATCAAACAATTCAACTCGTCATTTGGTGGTACGTAAATACGATTTTTAAACCTCAATAATCCATCGTCGTCAAACGTAAATCCTTCAAATATTGGTACCATCATTGTGTTTTGTTCGATAAAATCCTCGACCTCTTTGTACCAGTCATCGTCGCACTGTAAAGCTAGAATATTTTCACGTAGATACGTCTGAAGAGGCAACACTGAGAATATGCATGGTCTTTGACTCAATGCATCTGCCACTTGGTTCACTGTTCCTTTTATGTAAGAAATCTCGAAGTCGTACTTGCTATGAAATTCCTACCAATGTCGTTGTCGCGCATTCAGGTCGCTTTGCGTAAATATGTGTTGTAGTCCACAGTGGTTCATTTTTAGTTCAAATTTTAGTCCAAGAAGGTAGTATCTCCAAACCTACAAGGAATAGACAATTTCTAACAATTCCAAATTGTGCGTCGCATAGTTCTCCTCATGCCTTCTCAGTTTCCTCAAGATGCAAGCGATCACTCGACCGTCTTGCATCAAGACTTCGCCTAAGCCTTCCTTAGATGCGTCAGTGCATACCAAGAAGTCCATATCCATGTTAGGGACCTTTAGTATTGATTCTATTGTCAACATATCTTTGAGCCTCCGAAATTCTTCCGCACATTTATCGGTCCAAACAAACTTCATGTTCTTCTTCTACAATTCCATGATCGAATTTGCTATCTTTGAAAATCCCTCGACAAACCGTCAATAGTATCCTGCTAAACCTATTAAGCCCTAATATTGTCTCATTACCCCTTAATTGGGGAATATTACATTAGTAATGTTATTTTATTTATTTCAGCTTTATTCCATTAGTTGTAATTATACCTCCTAGTCTCCTATATATACCAAGGAGACATTTTCATTTGGAATCATCCTGGAATTGTACATTTATGTGGGCATAAGGAGGTTTCTCGCTCGAAGAGGATTATTATCTGAGTTTCTCTCTTTTTCAAGGCGTTGAGTAATTATTCTGAGGTTTTTCTATGCTATATTGATATTTGGTTCTTAACATATGGTATTAGAGCTCAAGGTCTTCGGGTTTTGCTGCTACATCTGAGACACCTTGGAATTTTTCCTATAACTTTCTTTATACAATGTATCAGAAGGAACTTCTTGGAGAATATTTAGTAGACATATCAAGGTACTTTGGATTAAAATTTCAGCTTATAATTTCAGAGATACAACCTGTGAAAGATAGGGTTCTAGAATCATCCTTAACTTAGTCATTGCGGAATTTTCGCTATAAAAAGTTTTATGTAATGTGTTAGACCCTGAAATCTAGAGGATATTCACAAAAATTAGTAAGGTATCTGTGGTAAAAATTTTATCTTCTGGGTCATCTTACATTTGTAGATACACCCTGTGGAAGATAGGGTATCTGACTAGTCTTATTGACTAGTCTCAAGAAGGTGTTCCAGGTAAAACAATCATAACTTATTCCTAGAGTATCCAAATTGAGTGAGATTGGTTGCATTAGATATTGGATAGTCTTTAGTATTTCTGGTACGAGTTTCATAATTTTATATCAGTTATGTTGTGCGGGGCAGGCTATACAAGTGACATCTCTCGAAAAGTCCAAAAATCAGCAAGTTGTGGGGAAGTTACCATAAATTCCACTTGGTACATCCAATTTTCATCAGATCTGTGGAATTTTAGAGAATAAATATCAAGGAACTACAAAAAATAAAGTTTCATACACAGAAGGGCCGAAACTTTAGAGATACAACAAAAGAAATATTGTCTAGTAGAACCACTTCCAAATCAAGGTTCAAAAGTGATACTTGGCCAACATGCCACCCAAAAAGGGAACTTCTACACCAAATAATCCTCTAGATAATCCTACATGGACTCTTGATTAAGGTGAATAAATTCATAGGGACACAAATGATTTACAAAAGAAGATAGTAACAAAAGATGAACTACAAGAGATGATGGAGGGTTTAAAAGGGGAGATCATGGAAGGATTGAAAATTTTCATAACAGAGAGGACACCTGAAAGTGAAAATGTATCCCATTAAATTCATGATGAGGACACAAGGAAGGTGAATCAAGAATGGAGAAATTCCAACTTTGGGTTGAAGACCAACTACGTTCCTAAGATCGATATGAGGAAGTTTGATGGCAAGGACCCAATCACATGGATACTTTAGATGGAGCAATTATTTGATCTACATAATGTGCCACATACACAAAAGGTACGAATTGCTTCTTTATATTTAGAACGCAATCAATTTGTATGGTATCGATGGATTTGTTCTTGCAAATAACTTGTTACTTAGACAATTTTCATGGAAGAAATGATAGCACACTATGAGGATACAAGGAGCGATACCTTCTTTAGCCAATTGATAATTCTCAAGCAAAATGGTTCAGTTACAAAGCACATTGAGAACTCCCAAAGATTGAATATAAAGGTAACAAATATTACATATCATCACTTGATTGATGTATTCATAGGAACTTTAAAGGATAACATTCAACATGAGGTTCACCTTTGGGAACCCAAATCATTGGAGAATGCATTTAAGGTAGCAAGAAATGTTGAAAGTAAAAATATGGCTATGGCTACTAGAAGGACCAATCCCAACATCTATAGAGAGAATAATGCTCCTTCTCCTAAAACACCTCAACCTACAAGGTTGACACCTCAACAATTGGAGGAAAGAAAAGAAAAAGGTTCATGCTTCAATTGTGACAACAAGTATAGTAAGGGACATAAGTGCGGTGAGAATAAATTATTCTACATAGATTGTGCAAAGGAAGAAGAACAAGAACAAGAACTATCTCAAGATGAAAATGTAAAAGCAATTTCATCTAAAGAGTTGATTCCCACGATATCATGTAAAGCATTGGCTGGAATTAGCAGTCCTCAAACCCTCAAGATCAAAGGATACATCAAAAAGAAAAAGGTAATAGTCCTAATTGATTATGGTAGTACTCAAAAATTCATTCATTATAAATTAGCCAAAGCTCTCAATTTTTTTGTATATCCAATGCCAGAGTTTCAAGTAATGATTGCAGATGGAGGAACTATCAATTGCTTAGGAAAATGCAATAAGATCAATCTTACTATGGGGGAATATGTAATGAATAGTCCAATGATTGCTACACCCATGGGTGGTGCTGATGTTGTACTAGGAATCCAATGGTTACAATCATTAGGAACAATGTCCTTTAATTTTCAAGAAATTTTCATTGGAAGGAAAGAAATTGAGTTAAGAGGTATCACAGGGAAACCCGATAAGGTGATAATCTCTAATGGAATGAAAAAATTATTGAAAAAGGAGCATCAAGGCATTATTGCACAACTATACTCACTAGATGTTCAAACATCTAAGCCATCTATTCCTCAAGATATCTAAGGGATGATTGATAAGAATTCCAAAGTATTTGAAGATATTCCCAAAGGTATTCCACCCACTCGAAATCATGATCATGAAATTCACCTAATTCCTGGGAGTGTTCCTCCTAACATCAGGCCATACAGATATCCTTATTCCCAGAAGAGTGAAATTGAGCACATGGTTGAAGAAATGTTGGAGGCTTGAATTATTAGACCTAGCCAAAGTTCTTACTCTGCACTAGTGGTAATGGTATTCAACAAGGATAGCTCATGGGGTATGTGTCCAGATTATAGAGAGCTCAATAAGATCACTATTAAAGATAATTTTCCTATTCCTGTCATTGATGAATTGTTAGATGAACTACATGGAACAATCTATTTCACAAAATTGGATCTCTGTTCAGGGTATCATTAGATTATAATGAAGGAAGAATATATCCCGAAAACAACATTCCGAACTCATGAAGGCCATTATGAATTTTTGGTCATGCCTTTTGGCCTTACAAATAAACCTTCCACATTCCAAGGGTTGTTGAATTCCATTTTTAAGCCCTTCTTTCGAAAATTTGTGTTAGTATTTTTTGATGATATACTAATCTATAACAAGTCTTGGGAGGATCATGTGCGACATGTTGACAAGGTGCTACAACTACTAAAGGAGAAACAACTATATGCCAAACCATCCAAATGTTTATTTGGAGTGAAGGAGGTAGAGTATTTGGGTCATATTGTATCTCATGAAGGTGTTAAGGTAGACCCTAACAAGATTAATGCCATGATGAACTGGCCGATTCCCAAAACATTGAAGAATTTTAGAGGATTTTTGGGTTTGACAGGTTACTACCACAAGTTTGTTCGACACTATGGAAGAATAGCAGCACCTTTAATGACACTAACTAAGAAGGATGCATTTTCATGCACTCCAGAGGCAACTAAATCGTTTGAACAACTTAAAGAGGTGATGTGGAAAGCTCCTGTATTGACCACTCCATACTTCACAAAAACCTTTATTGTGGAATGTGATGCCTCGGGAAATGGAATTGGTGTTTTCCTAATGCAATAAGGAAGGCCCCTGGCTTTTGAAAGTCGACCACTCAAGGGAAAGGACTTACACAAACCCATTTATGAGAATAAAATGATAGCAATACTACATGCATTAAAGAAATGGTGTCCTTACCTAATAGGTAGGCACTTCAAGGTCAAAACAGATCATGATAGTCTTAAATACTTCTTTGAACAAAGACTATCTTCAGAAGAACAACAAAAATGGGTAACCAAGATATTGGGTTATGATTTTTAAATCATCTATAAA